>CM065593.1:201145188-201612488 GCA_033119425.1 Bufotes viridis | reverse complement strand
GCCTGCTGCCAGTGTCTGTCAGGCCGACTTCCACTGACTGTAGTGTGCCCACTGCCAGTGCCCACCACTCATACCGTGTGGCATCAGGACTTTACATCAAAAAAGGTATTTCATTTTTACACTTTAGTCTAATTTCAGTTGCTTGCCTGCTGCCAGTGTGTGTCAGGCCGACTTCCACTGACTGTAGTGTGCCCACTGTCAGTGCCCACCACTCATACCGTGTGGCAAAGGACTTTGCATCAAAAAACGGCATTTTATTTTTTACACTTTAGTCTAATTTCAGTTGCTTGCCTGCTGCCAGTGTGTGTCAGGCTGAACTTCCACTGACTGTATTGTGCCCACTGCCAGTGCCCACCACTCATACCGTGTGGCAATGGACTTTGCATCAAAAAACGGCATTTCATTTTTACACTTTAGTCTATTTCAGTTGCTTGCCTGCTGCCAGTGTGTGTCAGGCCGCATTCCACTAACTGTAGTGTGCCCACTGCCAGTGCCCACCACTCATACTGTGTGGCACCGGACTTTGCATCAAAAAAAGGCATTTCATTTTTTACACTTTAGTCTAATTTCAGTTGCTTGCCTGCTGCCAGTGTGTGTCAGGCCGACTTCCACTGACTGTATTGTGCCCACTGCCAGTGCCCACCACTCATACCATGTGGCATCGGACTTTGCATCAAAAAAAGGCATTTCATTTTTACACTTTAGTCTAATTTCAGTTGCTTGCCTGCTGCCAGTGTGTGTCAGGCCGACTTCCACTGACTGTAGTGTGCCCACTGTCAGTGCCCACCACTCATACCGTGTGGCACAGGACTTTGCATCAAAAAAAGGCATTTCATTTTTTACACTTTAGTCTAATTTCAGTTGCTTGCCTGCTGCCAGTGTGTGTTAGGCCAACTTCCACTGACTGTATTGTGCCCACTGCCAGTGCCCACCACTCATACCGTGTGGCACAGGACTTTGCATCAAAAAAAGGGATTTAGTTTTTACACTTTAGTCTAATTTCAGTTGCTTGCCTGCTGCCAGTGTGTGTCAGGCTGAATTCCACTGACTGTAGTGTGCCCACTGCCAGTGCCCACCACTCATACTGTGTGGCACAGGACTTTGCATCAAAAAAAGGCATTTCATTTTTTACACTTTAGTCTAATTTCAGTTGCTTGCCTGCTGCCAGTGTGTGTCAGGCCGACTTCCACTGACTGTATTGTGCCCACTGCCAGTGCCCACCACTCATACCGTGTGGCATCGGACTTTGCATCAAAAAAAGGCATTTCATTTTTACACTTTAGTCTAATTTCAGTTGCTTGCCTGCTGCCAGTGTGTGTCAGGCCGACTTCCACTGACTGTAGTGTGCCCACTGCCAGTGCCCACCACTCATACTGTGTGGCACAGGACTTTGCATCAAAAAAAGGCATTTAATTTTTACACTTTAGTCTAATTTCAGTTGCTTGCCTGCTGCCAGAGGGTGTCAGGCCGACTTCCAGTTACTGTAGTGTGCCCACTGCCAGTGCCCACCACTCATACCGTTTGGCACAGGACTTTGCATCAAAAAAAGGCATTTCGTTTTTACACTTTAGTCTAATTTCAGTTGCTTGCCTGCTGCCAGTGTGTGTCAGGCCGACTTCCACTGACTGTAGTGTGCCCACCACTCATACCGTGTGTCACAGGACTTTGCATCAATAAAAGGCATTTCATTTTTTATACTTTTGTCTAATTTCAGTTGCTTGCCTGCTGCCAGTGTGTGTCAGGCCGACTTCCACTGACTGTAGTGTGCCCACTGCCAGCGCCCAACAATCATACCGTGTGGCACAGGACTGCATCAAAAAAAGGCATTTTATTTTTTACACTTTAGTCTAATTTCAGTTGCTTGCCTGCTGCCAGTGTGTGTCAGGCCGACTTCCACTGACTGTAGTGTGCCCACTGCCAGTGCCCACCAATCATACCGTGTGGCACAGGACTTTGCATCAAAAAAAGGCATTTAATTTTTACACTTTAGTCTAATTTCAGTTGCTTGCCTGCTGCCAGTGTGTGTCAGGCCAACTTCCACTGACTGTATTGTGCCCACTGCCAGTGCCCACCACTCATACCGTGTGGCACAGGACTTTGCATCAAAAAAAGGCATTTAGTTTTTACACTTTAGTCTAATTTCAGTTGCTTGCCTGCTGCCAGTGTGTGTCAGGCTGAATTCCACTGACTGTATTGTGCCCACTGCCAGTGCCCACCACTCATACCGTGTGGCACAGGACTTTGCATCAAAAAAAGGTATTTATCTTTTAAACTTTAGTCTAATTTCAGTTGCTTGCCTGCTGCCAGTGGGTGTCAGGCCGACTTCCAGTTACTGTAGTGTGCCCACTGCCAGTGCCCACCACTCATACCGTGTGGCACAGGACTTTGCATAATAAAAAATCATTTCATTTTTTACACTTTAGTCTAATTTCAGTTGCTTGCCTGCTGCCAGTGTGTTTCAGGCCGCATTCCACTGACTGTAGTGTGCCCACTGCCAGTGCCCTCCACTCATACAGTGTGGCACAGGACTTTGCATCAAAAAAAGGCATTTCATTTTTACTCTTTAGTCTAATTTCAGTTGCTTGCCTGCTGCCAGTGTGAGTCAGGCCGACTTCCACTGTCTGTAGTGTGCCCACTGCCAGTGCCCACCACTCATACTGTGTGGCACAGGACTTTGCATCAAAAAAAGGCATTTCATTTTTACTCTTTAGTCTAATTTCAGTTGCTTGCCTGCTGCCAGTGTGTGTCAGGCCGACTTCCACTGACTGTAGTGTGCCCACTGTCAGTGCCCACCACTCATACCGTGTGGCACAGGACTTTGCATCAAAAAAGGTATTTCATTTTTACACTTTAGTCTAATTTCAGTTGCTTGCCTGCTGCCAGTGTGTGTCAGGCCGACTTCCACTGCCAGTGCCCACCACTCATACCGTGTGGCACAGGACTTTGCATCAAAAAAAGGTATTTCATTTTTACACTTTAGTCTAATTTCAGTTGCTTGCCTGCTGCCAGTGTGTGTCAGGCCAACTTCCACTCACTGTAGTGTGCCCACTGCCAGTGCCCACTACTCATACCGTGTGGCACAGGACTTTGCATAATAAAAAAGCATTTCATTTTTTACACTTTAGTCTAATTTCAGTTGCTTGCCTGCTGCCAGTGTGTGTCAGGCTGACTTCCATTGACTGTAGTGTGCCCACTGCCAGTGCCCACCACTCATTCTGTGTGGCACAGGACTTTGCATCAAAAAAAGGCATTTCATTTTTTAAACTTTAGTCTAATTTCAGTTGCTTGCCTGCTGCCAGTGTGTGTCAGGCCGACTTCCACTGACTGTAGTGTGCCCACTGCCAGTGCCCACCACTCATACCGTGTGGCACAGGACTTTGCATCAAAAAAGGTATTTCATTTTTACACTTTAGTCTAATTTCAGTTGCTTGCCTGCTGCCAGTGTGTGTCAGGCCGACTTCCACTGACTGTAGTGTGCCCACTGCCAATGCCCACCACTCATACCTGGTGGCAAAGGACTTTGCATCAAAAAACGGCATTTCATTTTTACACTTTAGTCTATTTCAGTTGCTTGCCTGCTGCCAGTGTGTGTCAGGCCGACTTCCACTGACTGTAGTGTGCCCACTGCCAGTGCCCACCAATCATACCGTGTGGCACCGGACTTAGCATCAAAGAAAGGCATTTAATTTTTACACTTTAGTCTAATTTCAGTTGCTTGCCTGCTGCCAGTGGGTGTCAGGCCGCATTCCACTGACTGTAGTGTGCCCACTGCCAGTGCCCACCACTCATACCGTGTGGCACAGGACTTTGCATCAAAAAAAGGTATTTCGTTTTTACACTTTAGTCTAATTTCAGTTGCTTGCCTGCTGCCAGTGTGTGTCAGACCGACTTCTACTGACTGTTGTGTGCCCACCACTCATACCGTGTGGCACAGGACTTTGCATAATAAAAAAGCATTTCATTTTTTACACTTTAGTCTATTTCAGTTGCTTTCCTGCTGCCAGTGTGTGTCAGGCCGCATTCCACTGACTGTAGTGTGCCCACTGCCAGTGCCCACCACTCATACTGTGTGGCACAGGACTTTGCATCAAAAAAAGGCATTTAATTTTTACACTTTAGTCTAATTTCAGTTGCTTGCCTGCTGCCAATGTGTGTCAGGCCGACTTCCACTGACTGTAGTGTGCCCACCACTCATACCGTGTGGCACAGGACTTTGCATCAAAAAAGGCATTTCATTTTTATACTTTTGTCTAATTTCAGTTGCTTGCCTGCTGCCAGTGTGTGTCAGGCCGACTTCCACTGACTGTAGTGTGCCCACTGCCAGTGCCCACCACTCATACCGTGTGGCACAGGACTTTGCATCAAAAAAGGCATTTCATTTTTACACTTTAGTCTAATTTCAGTTGCTTGCCTGCTGCCAGTGTGTGTCAGGTCGACTTCCACTGACTGTAGTGTGCCCACTGCCAGTGCCCACCACTCATACCGTGTGGCACAGGACTTTGCATCAAAAAAGGCATTTCATTTTTACACTTTAGTCTAATTTCAGTTGCTTGCCTGATGCCAGTGTGTGTCAGGCCGAATTCCACTGACTGTAGTGTGCCCACTGCCAGTGCCCACTACTCATACCGTGTGGCACAGGACTTTGCATCAAAAAAGGCATTTAATTTTTACACTTTAGTCTAATTTCAGTTGCTTGCCTGCTGCCAGTGTGTGTCAGGTCGACTTCCACTGACTGTAGTGTGCCCACTGCCAGTGCCCACCACTCATACCGTGTGGCACAGGACTTTGCATCAAAAAAGGCATTTCATTTTTACACTTTAGTCTAATTTCAGTTGCTTGCCTGCTGCCAGTGTGTGTCAGGCCGACTTCCACTGACTGTAGTGTGCCCACTGCCAGTGCCCACCACTCATACCGTGTGGCACAGGACTTTGCATCAAAAAGGCATTTCATTTTTACACTTTAGTCTAATTTCAGTTGCTTGCCTGCTGCCAGTGTGTGTCAGGCCGACTTCCACTGACTGTAGTGTGCCCACTGCCAGTGCCCACCACTCATACCGTGTGGCACAGGACTTTGCATCAAAAAAGGCATTTCAGTTTTTACACTTTAGTCTAATTTCAGTTGCTTGCCTGCTGCCAGTGTGTGTCAGGCCGACTTCCACTGACTGTAGTGTGCCCACTGCCAGTGCCCACCACTCATACCGTGTGGCACAGGACTTTGCATCAAAAAAGGCATTTCATTTTTACACTTTAGTCTAATTTCAGTTGCTTGCCTGCTGCCAGTGTGTGTCAGGCCGACTTCCACTGACTGTAGTGTGCCCACTGCCAGTGCCCACCACTCATACCGTGTGGCACAGGACTTTGCATCAAAAAAGGCATTTCATTTTTACACTTTAGTCTAATTTCAGTTGCTTGCCTGCTGCCAGTGTGTGTCAGGCCGACTTCCACTGACTGTAGTGTGCCCACTGCCAGTGCCCACCACTCATACCGTGTGGCACAGGACTTTGCATCAAAAAAAGGCATTTCATTTTTACACTTTAGTCTAATTTCAGTTGCTTGCCTGCTGCCAGTGTGTGTCAGGCCGACTTCCACTGACTGTAGTGTGCCCACTGCCAGTGCCCACCACTCATACCGTGTGGCACAGGACTTTGCATCAAAAAAGGCATTTCATTTTTACACTTTAGTCTAATTTCAGTTGCTTGCCTGCTGCCAGTGTGTGTCAGGCCGACTTCCACTGACTGTAGTGTGCCCACTGCCAGTGCCCACCACTCATACCGTGTGGCACAGGACTTTGCATCAAAAAAGGCATTTCATTTTTACACTTTAGTCTAATTTCAGTTGCTTGCCTGCTGCCAGTGTGTGTCAGGCCGACTTCCACTGACTGTAGTGTGCCCACTGCCAGTGCCCACCACTCATACTGTGTGGCACAGGACTTTGCATCAAAAAAGGCATTTCATTTTTACACTTTAGTCTAATTTCAGTTGCTTGCCTGCTGCCAGTGTGTGTCAGGCCGACTTCCACTGACTGTAGTGTGCCCACTGCCAGTGCCCACCACTCATACCGTGTGGCACAGGACTTTGCATCAAAAAAAGGCATTTCATTTTTACACTTTAGTCTAATTTCAGTTGCTTGCCTGCTGCCAGTGTGTGTCAGGCCGACTTCCACTGACTGTAGTGTGCCCACTGCCAGTGCCCACCACTCATACCGTGTGGCACAGGACTTTGCATCAAAAAAAAGGCATTTCATTTTTACACTTTAGTCTAATTTCAGTTGCTTGCCTGCTGCCAGTGTGTGTCAGGCCGACTTCCACTGACTGTAGTGTGCTCCACTGCCAGTGCTCCACCACTCATACCGTGTGGCACAGGACTTTGCATCAAAAAAGGCATTTCATTTTTACACTTTAGTCTAATTTCAGTTGCTTGCCTGCTGCCAGTGTGTGTCAGGCCGACTTCCACTGACTGTAGTGTGCCCACTGCCAGTGCCCACCACTCATACCGTGTGGCACAGGACTTTGCATCAAAAAAGGCATTTCATTTTTACACTTTAGTCTAATTTCAGTTGCTTGCCTGCTGCCAGTGTGTGTCAGGCCGACTTCCACTGACTGTAGTGTGCCCACTGCCAGTGCCCACCACTCATACCGTGTGGCACAGGACTTTGCATCAAAAAAAGGCATTTAATTTTTACACTTTAGTCTAATTTCAGTTGCTTGCCTGCTGCCAGAGGGTGTCAGGCCGACTTCCAGTTACTGTAGTGTGCCCACTGCCAGTGCCCACCACTCATACCGTTTGGCACAGGACTTTGCATCAAAAAAAGGCATTTCGTTTTTACACTTTAGTCTAATTTCAGTTGCTTGCCTGCTGCCAGTGTGTGTCAGGCTGAATTCCACTGACTGTATTGTGCCCACTGCCAGTGCCCACCACTCATACCGTGTGGCACAGGACTTTGCATCAAAAAAAGGTATTTATCTTTTAAACTTTAGTCTAATTTCAGTTGCTTGCCTGCTGCCAGTGGGTGTCAGGCCGACTTCCAGTTACTGTAGTGTGCCCACTGCCAGTGCCCACCACTCATACCGTGTGGCACAGGACTTTGCATAATAAAAATCATTTCATTTTTACACTTTAGTCTAATTTCAGTTGCTTGCCTGCTGCCAGTGTGTTTCAGGCCGCATTCCACTGACTGTAGTGTGCCCACTGCCAGTGCCCTCCACTCATACAGTGTGGCACAGGACTTTGCATCAAAAAAGGCATTTCATTTTTACTCTTTAGTCTAATTTCAGTTGCTTGCCTGCTGCCAGTGTGAGTCAGGCCGACTTCCACTGTCTGTAGTGTGCCCACTGCCAGTGCCCACCACTCATACTGTGTGGCACAGGACTTTGCATCAAAAAAGGCATTTCATTTTTACTCTTTAGTCTAATTTCAGTTGCTTGCCTGCTGCCAGTGTGTGTCAGGCCGACTTCCACTGACTGTAGTGTGCCCACTGTCAGTGCCCACCACTCATACCGTGTGGCACAGGACTTTGCATCAAAAAGGTATTTCATTTTTACACTTTAGTCTAATTTCAGTTGCTTGCCTGCTGCCAGTGTGTGTCAGGCCGACTTCCACTGCCAGTGCCCACCACTCATACCGTGTGGCACAGGACTTTGCATCAAAAAAGGTATTTCATTTTTACACTTTAGTCTAATTTCAGTTGCTTGCCTGCTGCCAGTGTGTGTCAGGCCAACTTCCACTCACTGTAGTGTGCCCACTGCCAGTGCCCACTACTCATACCGTGTGGCACAGGACTTTGCATAATAAAAAAGCATTTCATTTTTACACTTTAGTCTAATTTCAGTTGCTTGCCTGCTGCCAGTGTGTGTCAGGCTGACTTCCATTGACTGTAGTGTGCCCACTGCCAGTGCCCACCACTCATTCTGTGTGGCACAGGACTTTGCATCAAAAAAGGCATTTCATTTTTAAACTTTAGTCTAATTTCAGTTGCTTGCCTGCTGCCAGTGTGTGTCAGGCCGACTTCCACTGACTGTAGTGTGCCCACTGCCAGTGCCCACCACTCATACCGTGTGGCACAGGACTTTGCATCAAAAAAGGTATTTCATTTTTACACTTTAGTCTAATTTCAGTTGCTTGCCTGCTGCCAGTGTGTGTCAGGCCAACTTCCACTGACTGTAGTGTGCCCACTGCCAATGCCCACCACTCATACCTGGTGGCAAAGGACTTTGCATCAAAAAACGGCATTTCATTTTTACACTTTAGTCTATTTCAGTTGCTTGCCTGCTGCCAGTGTGTGGCAGGCCGACTTCCACTGAATGTAGTGTGCCCACTGCCAGTGCCCACCACTCATACCGTGTGGCACAGGACTTTGCATCAAAAAAAGGTATTTCAATTTTACACTTTAGTCTAAATTCAGTTGCTTGCCTGCTGCCAGTGTCTGTCAGGCCGACTTCCACTGACTGTAGTGTGCCCACTGCCAGTGCCCACCACTCATACCGTGTGGCACAGGACTTTGCATCAAAAAAGGTATTTCATTTTTACACTTTAGTCTAATTTCAGTTGCTTGCCTGCTGCCAGTGTGTGTCAGGCCGACTTCCACTGACTGTAGTGTGCCCACTGCCAATGCCCACCACTCATACCGTGTGGCACAGGACTTTGCATCAAAAAAAGGCATTTAATTTTTACACTTTAGTCTAATTTCAGCTGCTTGCCCGCTGCCAGTGTGTGTCAGGCCGACTTCCACTGACTGTAGTGTGCCCACTGCCAGTGCCCACCACTCATACCGTGTGGCACAGGACTTTGCATCACAAAAAGGCATTTCATTTTTACACTTTAGTCTAATTTCAGTTGCTTGCCTGCTGCCAGTGTGTGTCAGACCGACTTCTACTAACTGTTGTATGCCCACTGCAAGTGCCCACCACTCATACCGTGTGGCACAGGACTTTGCATAATAAAAAAGCATTTCATTTTTTACACTTTAGTCTAATTTCAGTTGCTTGCCTGCTGCCAGTGTGTGTCAGGCCGACTTCCATTGACTGTAGTGTGCCCACTGCCAGTGCCCACCACTCATACCGGGTGGCAAAGGACTTTGCATCAAAAAACGGCATTTCATTTTTACACTTTAGTCTATTTCAGTTGCTTGCCTGCTGCCAGTGTGTGTCAGGCCGCATTCCACTGACTGTAGTGTGCCCACTGCCAGTGCCCACCACTCATACTGTGTGGCACAGGACTTTGCATCAAAAAAAGGCATTTAATTTTTACACTTTAGTCTAATTTCAGTTGCTTGCCTGCTGCCAGAGGGTGTCAGGCCGACTTCCAGTTACTGTAGTGTGCCCACTGTCAGTGCCCACCACTCATACCGTGTGGCACAGGACTTTGCATAATAAAAAAGCATTTAATATTTTTCACTTTAGTCTAATTTCAGTTGCTTGCCTGCTGCCAGTGTGTGTCAGGCCGACTTCCACTGACTGTAGTGTGCCCACTGCCAGTGCCCACCACTCATACCGTGTGGCACAGGACTTTGCATCAAAAAAAGGCATTTTATTTTTACACTTTAGTCTAATTTCAGTTGCTTGCCTGCTGCCAGTGTGTGTCAGGCCGACTTCCACTGACTGTAGTGTGCCCACTGCCAGTGCCCACCACTCATACCGTGTGGCACAGGACTTTGCATCAAAAAAAGGCATTTAATTTTTACACTTTAGTCTAATTTCAGTTGCTTGCCTGCTGCCAATGTGTGTCAGGCCGACTTCCACTTACTGTAGTGTGCCCACCACTCATACCGTGTGGCACCGGACTTTGCATCAAAAAAAGGCATTTCATTTTTACACTTTAGTCTAATTTCAGTTGCTTGCCTGCTGCCAGTGTGTGTCAGGCCGACTTCCACTGACTGTAGTGTGCCCACTGTCAGCGCCCACCAATCATACCGGGTGGCACAGGACTTTGCATAATAAAAAAAGCATTTCATATTTTTCACTTTAGTCTAATTTCAGTTGCTTGCCTGCTGCCAGTGTGTGTCAGGCCGACTTCCACTGACTGTAGTGTGCCCACTGCCAGTGCCCACCACTCATACTGTGTGGCACAGGACTTTGTATCAAAAAAAGACATTTAATTTTTACACTTTAGTCTAATTTCAGTTGCTTGCCTGCTGCCAGAGGGTGTCAGGCCGACTTCCAGTTACTGTAGTGTGCCCACTGCCAGTGCCCACCACTCATACCGTGTGTCACAGGACTTTGCATCAAAAAAAGGCATTTTGTTTTTACACTTTTGTCTAATTTCAGTTGCTTGCCTGCTGCCAGTGTGTGTCAGGCCGACTTCCACTGACTGTAGTGTGCCCACTGCCAGTGCCCACCAATCATACCGTGTGGCACCGGACTTAGCATCAAAGAAAGGCATTTAATTTTTACACTTTGGTCTAATTTCAGTTGCTTGCCTGCTGCCAGTGGGTGTCAGGCCGACTTCCAGTTACTGTAGTGTGCCCACTGCCAGTGCCCACCACTCATACCGTGTGGCACAGGACTTTGCATCAAAAAAAGGTATTTCGTTTTTACACTTTAGTCTAATTTCAGTTGCTTGCCTGCTGCCAGTGTGTGTCAGGCCGACTTCCACTGACTGTAGTGTGCCCACTGTCAGTGCCCACCACTCATACCGTGTGGCACAGGACTTTGCATCAAAAAAAGGCATTTCATTTTTTATACTTTTGTCTAATTTCAGTTGCTTGCCTGCTGCCAGTGTGTGTCAGGCCGACTTCCACTGACTGTATTGTGCCCACTGCCAGTGCCCACCACTCATCCCGTGTGGCACAGGACTTTGCATCAAAAAAAGTTATTTCATTTTTACACTTTAGTCTAATTTCAGTTGCTTGCCTGCTGCCAGTGTGTGTCAGGCCGACTTCCACTGACTTTAGTGTGCCCACTGCCAGTGCCCACCATCATATCGTGTGGCACAGGACTTTGCATCAAAAAAAGGCATTTAATTTTTACACTTTAGTCTAATTTCAGTTGCTTGCCTGCTGCCAGTGTGTGTCAGGCCGACTTCCACTGACTTTAGTGTGCCCACTGCCAGTGCCCACCACTCATACCGTGTGGCACAGGACTTTGCATCAAAAAAAGGTATTTCATTTTTACACTTTAGTCTAATTTCAGTTGCTTGCCTGCTGCCAGTGTGTGTAAGGCCGACTTCCACTGACTGTAGTGTGCCCACTGCCAATGCCCACCACTCATACCGGGTGGCTCAGGACTGCATCAAAAAAAGGCATTTAATTTTTACACTTTTGTCTAATTTCAGTTGCTTGCCTGCTGCCAGTGTGTGTCAGGCCGACTTCCACTGACTATATTGTGCCCACTGCCAGTGCCAACTACTCATACCGTGTGGCACAGGACTTTGCATCAAAAAAAGGCATTTAATTTTTACACTTTAGTCTAATTTCAGTTGCTTGCCTTTTGCCAGTGTGTGCCAGGCCGACTTCCAC
Source organism: Bufotes viridis (assembly GCA_033119425.1). Classification (NCBI taxonomy): domain Eukaryota; kingdom Metazoa; phylum Chordata; class Amphibia; order Anura; family Bufonidae; genus Bufotes; species Bufotes viridis. Next base: position 201,601,038 of record CM065593.1, on the reverse strand, counting down.
TGACTGTAGTGTGCCCACTGCCAATGCCCACCACTCATACCGGGTGGCTCAGGACTGCATCAAAAAAAGGCATTTAATTTTTACACTTTTGTCTAATTTCAGTTGCTTGCCTGCTGCCAGTGTGTGTCAGGCCGACTTCCACTGACTATATTGTGCCCACTGCCAGTGCCAACTACTCATACCGTGTGGCACAGGACTTTGCATCAAAAAAAGGCATTTCATTTTTTACACTTTAGTCTAATTTCAGTTGCTTGCTTGCTGTCAATTTGTTTCAGGCCGACTTCAACTAACTGTAGTGTGCACACTGCCAGTGCCCACCACTCATACCGGGTGGCACAGGACTGCATCAAAAAAAGGCATTTAATTTTTACACTTTAGTCTAATTTCAGTTGCTTGCCTGCTGCCAGTGTGTGTCAGGCCGACTTCCACTGACTGTAGTGTGCCCACTGCCAGTGCCCACCACTCATACCGTGTGGCACAGGACTTTGCATCAAAAAAAGGCATTTCATTTTTACACTTTAGTCTAATTTCAGTTGCTTGCCTGCTGCCAGTGTGTGTCTGGCCAACTTCCACTGCCTGTATTGTGCCCACTGCCAGTGCCCACTACTCATACCGTGTGGCACAGGACTTTGCATCAAAAAAAGGCATTTCATTTTTACACTTTAGTCTAATTTCAGTTGCTTGCCTGCTGCCAGTGTGTGTCAGGCCGACTTCAACTGACTGTAGTGTGCCCACCACTCATACCGTGTGGCACAGGACTTTGCATCAAAAAAAGGCATTTAATTTTTACATTTTAGTCAATTTCAGTTGCTTGCCTACTGCCAGTGTGTGTCAGACCGACTTCCACAAACTGAAGTGTGCCCACTGCCAGTACAAACCACTCATACCGTGTAGCACAGGACTTTGCATCAAAAAAAGGCATTTAATTTTTACACTTTAGTCTAATTTCAGTTGCTTGCCATCTGCCAGTGTGTGCCAGGCCGACTTCCATTGACTGTATTGTGCCCACTGCCAGTGCCAACTACTCATACCGTGTGGCACAGGACTTTGCATCAAAAAAAGGCATTTAATTTTTACACTTTAGTCTAATTTCAGTTGCTTGCCATCTGCCAGTGTGTGCCAGGCCGACTTCCATTGACTGTAGTGTGCCCACTGCTAGTGCCCACCACTCATACCGTTTGTCACAGGACTTTGCATCAAAAAAAGGCATTTCATTTTTTACACTTTAGTCTAATTTCAGTTTCTTGCCTGCTGCCAGTGTGTGTCAGGCCGACTTCCACTGACTGTAGTGTGCCCACTGCCAGTGCCCACCACTCATACCGTGTGGCACAGGACTTTGCATCAAAAAAAGGCATTTCATTTTTACACTTTTGTCTAATTTCAGTTGCTTGCCTGCTGCCAGTGTGTGTCTGGCCAACTTCCACTGCCTGTATTGTGCCCACTGCCAGTGCCCACTACTCATACCGTGTGGCACAGGACTTTGCATCAAAAAAAGGCATTTCATTTTTACACTTTAGTCTAATTTCAGTTGCTTGCCTGCTGCCAATTTGTTTAAGGCCGACTTCCACTAACTGTAGTGTGCCCACTGCCAATGCCCACCACTCATACCGTGTGGCACAGGACTTTGCATCAAAAAAAGGCATTTCATTTTTACACTTTAGTCTAATTTCAGTTGCTTGCCTGCTGCCAGTGTGTGTCAGGCCGACTTCCACTGACTGTATTGTGCCCACTGTCAGTGCCCACCACTCATACCGTGTGGCACAGGACTTTGCATAATAAAAAAGCATTTCATTTTTTACACTTTAGTCTAATTTCAGTTGCTTGCCTGCTGCCAGTGTGTGTCAGGCCGACTTCCACTGACTGTATTGTGCCCACTGCCAGTGCCAACTACTCATACCATGTGGCACAGGACTTTGCATCAAAAAAAGGCATTTAATTTTTACACTTTAGTCTAATTTCAGTTGCTTGCCTGTTGCCAGTGTGTGCAAGGGCGACTTCCACTGACTGTAGTGTGCCCACTGCTAGTGCCCACCACTCATACCGTTTGGCAGAGGACTTTGCATCAAAAAAAGGCATTTCATTTTTTACACTTTAGTCTAATTTCAGTTGCTTTCCTGATGCCAGTGTGTGTCAGTCCGACTTCCACTGACTGTAGTGTGCACACTGCCAGTGCCCAGCATCATATCGTGTGGCACAGGACTTTGCATCAAAAAAAGGCATTTAATTTTTACACTTTAGTCTAATTTCAGTTGCTTGCCTGCTGCCAATGTGTTTCAGGCCGACTTCCACTGACTGTATTGTGCCCACTGCCAGTGCCCACCACTCATACCGTGTGGCACAAGACTTTGCATCATAAAAAGGCATTTCATTTTTACACTTTAGTCTAATTTCAGTTGCTTGCCTGCTGCCAGTGTGTGTCAGGCCAACTTCCACTGACTGTAGTGTGCCCACTGTCAGTGCCCACCACTCATACCGTGTAGCACAGGACCATGCATCAAAAAAGGTATTTCATTTTTACACTTTAGTCTAATTTCAGTTGCTTGCCTGCTGCCAATGTGTTTCAGGCCGACTTCCACTGACTGTATTGTGCCCACTGCCAGTGCCCACCACTCATACCGTGTGGCACAGGACTGCATCAAAAAAGGCATTTAATTTTTACACTTTAGTCTAATTTCAGTTGCTTGCCTGCTGCCAGTGTGTGTCAGGCCGACTTCCACTGACTGTAGTGTGCCCACTGCCAGTGCCCACCACTCATACCATGTGGCACAGGACTTTGCATCAAAAAGGCATTTACTTTTTACACTTTGGTCAGTGCTAATTTCAGTTGCTTGCCTGCTGCCAGTGTGTGTCAGGCCGAATTCCACTGACTGTAGTGTGCCCACTGCCAGTGCCCACCACTTATACCGTGTGGCACAGGACTTTGCATCAAAAAAAGGTATTTTATTTTTACACTTTAGTCTAATTTCAGTTGCTTGCCTGCTGCTAGTGTGTGTCAGGCCGACTTCCACTGACTGTAGCGTGCCCACTGTCAGTGCCCACCACTCATCCCGTGTGGCAAAGGACTTTGCATCAAAAAAGACATTTCATTTTTACACTTTAGTCTATTTCAGTTGCTTGCCTGCTGCCAGTGTGTGTCAGGCCGACTTCCACAGACTGTAGTGTGACCATTGCCAGTGCCCACCACTCATACCGTGTGGCACAGGACTTTGCATCAAAAAAGGCATTTAATTTTTACATTTTAGTCAATTTCAGTTGCTTGCCTACTGCCAGTGTGTGTCAGACCGACTTCCACAAACTGAAGTGTGCCCACTGCCAGTACAAACCACTCATACCGTGTAGCACAGGACTTTGCATCAAAAAAAGGCATTTCATTTTTACACTTTAGTCTAATTTCAGTTGCTTGACTGCTGCCAGTGTGTGTCAGGCCGACTTCCACTGACTGTAGTGTGCCCATTGTCAGTGCCCACCACTTATACCGTGTGGCACAGGACTTTGCATCAAAAAAAGGCATTTCATTTTTACACATTAGTCTAATTTCAGTTGCTTGCCTGCTGCCAGTGTGTGTCAGGCCGACTTCCACTGACTGTAGCGTGCCCACTGTCAGTGCCCACCACTTATCCGTGTGGCACAGGACTTTGCATCAAAAAAGGCATTTAATTTTTACACTTTAGTCTAATTTCATTTGCTTGCCTGCTGCCAGTGTGTGTCAGGCCGACTTCCACTGACTGTAGTGTGCCCACTGCCAGTGCCCACCACTCATACCGTGTGGCACTGGACTTTGCATCAAAAAAGGCATTTCATTTTTACACTTTAGTCTAATTTCAGTTGCTTGCCTGCTGCCAGTGTGTGTCAGGCCGACTTCAACTGACTGTAGTGTGCACACTGCCAGTGCCCACCACTCATACCGGGTGGCACAGGACTGCATCAAAAAAAGGCATTTAATTTTTACACTTTAGTCTAATTTCAGTTGCTTGCCTGCTGTCAGTGTGTGTCAGGCCGACTTCCACTGACTGTATTGTGCCCACGGCCAGTGCCCACCACTCATACCGTGTGGCACCGGACTTTGCATCAAAAAAAGGCATTTCATTTTTACACTTTAGTCTAATTTCAGTTGCTTGCCTGCTGCCAGTGTGTGTCAGGCCGAATTCCACTGACTGTAGTGTGCCCACTGCCAGTGCCCACCAATAATACCGTATGGCACAGGTCTTTGCATCAAAAAAAGGCATTTAATTTTTACACTTTAGTCTAATTTCAGTTGCTTGCCTGCTGCCAATTTGTTTAAGGCCGACTTCCACTAACTGTAGTGTGCCCATTGCCAATGCCCACCACTCATACCGTGTGGCACAGGACTTTGCATCAAAAAAAGGCATTTCATTTTTACACTTTAGTCTAATTTCAGTTGATTGCCGGCTGCCAGTGTGTGTCAGGCCGACTTCCACTGACTGTATTGTGCCCACTGTCAGTGCCCACCACTCATACCGTGTGGCACAGGACTTTGCATAATAAAAAAGCATTTCATTTTTTACACTTTAGTCTAATTTCAGTTGCTTGCCTGCTGCCAGTGTGTGTCAGGCCGACTTCCACTAACTGTAGTGTGCCCACTGCCAATGCCCACCACTCATACCGGGTGGCTCAGGACTGCATCAAAAAAAGGCATTTAATTTTTACACTTTAGTCTAATTTCAGTTGCTTGCCTGTTGCCAGTGTGTGCAAGGGCGACTTCCACTGACTGTAGTGTGCACACTGCCAGTGCCCACCACTCATACCGTGTGGCACAGGACTTTGCATCAAAAAAAGGCATTTAATTTTTACATTTTAGTCAATTTCAGTTGCTTGCCTACTGCCAGTGTGTGTCAGACCGACTTCCACAAACTGAAGTGTGCCCACTGCCAGTACAAACCACTCATACCGTGTAGCACAGGACTTTGCATCAAAAAAAGGCATTTCATTTTTACACTTTAGTCTAATTTCAGTTGCTTGACTGCTGCCAGTGTGTGTCAGGCCGACTTCCACTGACTGTAGTGAGCCCATTGTCAGTGCCCACCACTTATACCGTGTGGCACAGGACTTTGCATCAAAAAAAGGCATTTCATTTTTACACATTAGTCTAATTTCAGTTGCTTGCCTGCTGCCAGTGTGTGTCAGGCCGACTTCCACTGACTGTAGCGTGCCCACTGTCAGTGCCCACCACTTATCCCGTGTGGCACAGGACTTTGCATCAAAAAAAGGCATTTAATTTTTACACTTTAGTCTAATTTCATTTGCTTGCCTGCTGCCAGTGTGTGTCAGGCCGACTTCCACTGACTGTAGTGTGCCCACTGCCAGTGCCCACCACTCATACCGTGTGGCACTGGACTTTGCATCAAAAAAAGGCATTTCATTTTTACACTTTAGTCTAATTTCAGTTGCTTGCCTGCTGCCAGTGTGTGTCAGGCCGACTTCAACTGACTGTAGTGTGCACACTGCCAGTGCCCACCACTCATACCGGGTGGCACAGGACTGCATCAAAAAAAGGCATTTAATTTTTACACTTTAGTCTAATTTCAGTTGCTTGCCTGCTGTCAGTGTGTGTCAGGCCGACTTCCACTGACTGTATTGTGCCCACGGCCAGTGCCCACCACTCATACCGTGTGGCACCGGACTTTGCATCAAAAAAAGGCATTTCATTTTTACACTTTAGTCTAATTTCAGTTGCTTGCCTGCTGCCAATTTGTTTCAGGCCGACTTCCACTAACTGTAGTGTGCCCACTGCCAATGCCCACCACTCATCCCGTGTGGCACAGGACTTTGCATCAAAAAAAGACATTTCATTTTTACACTTTAGTCTATTTCAGTTGCTTGCCTGCTGCCAGTGTGTGTCAGGCCGAATTCCACTGACTGTAGTGTGCCCACTGCCAGTGCCCACCAATAATACCGTATGGCACAGGTCTTTGCATCAAAAAAAGGCATTTAATTTTTACACTTTAGTCTAATTTCAGTTGCTTGCCTGCTGCCAATTTGTTTAAGGCCGACTTCCACTAACTGTAGTGTGCCCACTGCCAATGCCCACCACTCATACCGTGTGGCACAGGACTTTGCATCAAAAAAAGGCATTTCATTTTTACACTTTAGTCTAATTTCAGTTGATTGCCGGCTGCCAGTGTGTGTCAGGCCGACTTCCACTGACTGTATTGTGCCCACTGTCAGTGCCCACCACTCATACCGTGTGGCACAGGACTTTGCATAATAAAAAAGCATTTCATTTTTTACACTTTAGTCTAATTTCAGTTGCTTGCCTGCTGCCAGTGTGTGTCAGGCCGACTTCCACTAACTGTAGTGTGCCCACTGCCAATGCCCACCACTCATACCGGGTGGCTCAGGACTGCATCAAAAAAAGGCATTTAATTTTTACACTTTAGTCTAATTTCAGTTGCTTGCCTGTTGCCAGTGTGTGCAAGGGCGACTTCCACTGACTGTAGTGTGCACACTGCCAGTGCCCACCACTCATACCGTGTGGCAAAGGACTTTGCATCAAAAAAAGGCATTTTATTTTAACACTTTAGTCTAATTTCAGTTGCTTGCCTGCTGCCAGTGTGTGTCAGGCCGACTTCCACTGACTGTAGTGTGCCCACTGCCAGTGCCCACCACTCATACCGTGTGGCAAAGGACTTTGCATAATAAAAAAGCATTTCATTTTTTACTCTTTAGTCTAATTTCAGTTGCTTGCCCGCTGCCAGTGTGTGTCAGGCCGACTTCCACTGACTGTAGTGTGCCCACTGCCAGTGCCCACCACTCATACCGTGTGGCACAAGACTTTGCATCATAAAAAGGCATTTCATTTTTACACTTTAGTCTAATTTCAGTTGCTTGCCTGCTGCCAATGTGTTACAGGCCGACTTCCACTGACTGTATTGTGCCCACTGCCAGTGCCCACCACTCATACCATGTGGCACAGGACTTTGCATCAAAAAAGGCATTTACTTTTTACACTTTAGTCTAATTTCAGTTGCTTGCCTGCTGCCAGTGTGTGTCAGGCCGAATTCCACTGACTGTAGTGTGCCCACTGCCAGTGCCCACCACTTATACCGTGTGGCACAGGACTTTGCATCAAAAAAAGGTATTTCATTTTTACACTTTAGTCTAATTTCAGTTGCTTGCCTGCTGCTAGTGTGTGTCAGGCCGACTTCCACTGACTGTAGTGTGCTCACCACTTATACCGTGTGGCACAGGACTTTGCATCAAAAAAAGGCATTTCATTTTTACACATTAGTCTAATTTCAGTTGCTTGCCTGCTGCCAGTGTGTGTCAGGCCGACTTCCACTGACTGTAGCGTGCCCACTGTCAGTGCCCACCACTCATCCCGTGTGGCAAAGGACTTTGCATCAAAAAAAGACATTTCATTTTTACACATTAGTCTAATTTCAGTTGCTTGCCTGCTGCCAGTGTGTGTCAGGCCGACTTCCACAGACTGTAGTGTGCCCATTGCCAGTGCCCACCTCTCATACCGTTTGGCACAGGACTTTGCATCAAAAAAAGGCATTTAATTTTTACATTTTAGTCAATTTCAGTTGCTTGCCTACTGCCAGTGTGTGTCAGACCGACTTCCACAAACTGAAGTGTGCCCACTGCCAGTACAAACCACTCATACCGTGTAGCACCGGACTTTGCATCAAAAAAAGGCATTTCATTTTTACACTTTAGTCTAATTTCAGTTGCTTGCCATCTGCCAGTGTGTGCCAGGCCAACTTCCACTGACTGTATTGTGCCCACTGCCAGTGCCAACTACTCATACCGTGTGGCACAGGACTTTGCATCAAAAAAAGGCATTTAATTTTTACACTTTAGTCTAATTTCAGTTGCTTGCCATCTGCCAGTGTGTGCCAGGCCGACTTCAATTGACTGTAGTGTGCCCACTGCTAGTGCCCACCACTCATACCGTTTGTCACAGGACTTTGCATCAAAAAAAGACATTTAATTTTTTACACTTTAGTCTAATTTCCGTTGCTTGCCTGATGCCAGTGTGTGTCAGGCCGACTTCCATTGACTGTAGTGTGCCCACTGCCAGTGCCCACCACTCATACCGGGTGGCACAGGACTGCATCAAAAAAAGGCATTTAATTTTTACACTTTAGTCTAATTTCAGTTGCTTGCCTGCTGTCAGTGTGTGTCAGGCCGACTTCCACTGACTGTATTGTGCCCACTGCCAGTGCCCACCACTCATACCGTGTGGCACCGGACTTTGCATCAAAAAAAGGCATTTCATTTTTACACTTTAGTCTAATTTCAGTTGCTTGCCTGCTGCCAGTGTGTGTCAGGCCGACTTCCACTGACTGTAGTGTGCCCACTGTCAGTGCCCACCACTCATACCGTGTGGCACAGGACTTTGCATCAAAAAAAGGCATTTTATTTTTTAAACTTTAGTCTAATTTCAGTTGCTTGCCTGCTGCCAGTGTGTGTCAGGCCGACTTCCACTGACTGTAGTGTGCCCACTGCCAGCGCCCACCAATCATACCGGGTGGCACAGGACTGCATCAAAAAAAGGCATTTTATTTTTTACACTTTAGTCTAATTTCAGTTGCTTGCCTGCTGCCAGTGTGTGTCAGGCCGACTTCCACTGACTGTAGTGTGCCCACTGTCAGTGCCCACCACTCATACCATGTGGCACAGGACTTTGCATAATAAAAAAGCATTTCATATTTTTCACTTTAGTCTAATTTCAGTTGCTTGCCTGCTGCCAGTGTGTGTCAGGCCGACTTCCACTGACTGTAGTGTGCCCACTGCCAGTGCCCACCACTCATACCGTGTGGCAAAGGACTTTGCATCAAAAAAAGGCATTTTATTTTAACACTTTAGTCTAATTTCAGTTGCTTGCCTGCTGCCAGTGTGTGTCAGGCCGACTTCCACTGTCTGTAGTGTGCCCACTGCCAGTGCCCACCACTCATACCGTGTGGCAAAGGACTTTGCATAATAAAAAAGCATTTCATTTTTTACTCTTTAGTCTAATTTCAGTTGCTTGCCCGCTGCCAGTGTGTGTCAGGCCGACTTCCACTGACTGTAGTGTGCCCACTGCCAGTGCCCACCACTCATACCGTGTGGCACAGGACTTTGCATAAAAAAAGGCATTTCATTTTTACACTTTAGTCTAATTTCAGTTGCTTGCCTGCCGCCAGTGTGTGTCAGGCCGACTTCCACTGACTGTATTGTGCCCACTGCCAGTGCCCACCACTCATACCGTGTGGCACAGGACTTTGCATCAAAATAATAGCATTACATTTTTACACTTTAGTCTAATTTCAGTTGCCTGCCTGCTGCCAGTGTGTGTCAGGCCGACTTCCACTGACTGTAGTGTGCCCACTGCCAGTGCCCACCACTCATACCGTGTGGCACAGGACTTTGCATCAAAAACAGGTATTTCATTTTTACACTTTAGTCTAATTTCAGTTGCTTGCCTGCTGCCAGTGTGTGTCAGGCCTACTTCCACTCACTGAAGTGTGCCCACTGCCAGTGCCCACCACTCATACCGTGTGGCACAGGACTTTGCATCAAAAAAAGGCATTTCATTTTTACACTTTAGTCTAATTTCAGTTGCTTGCCTGCTGCCAGTGTGTCAGGCCGAATTCCACTGACTGTAGTGTGCCCACTGCCAGTGCCCACCATCATACCGTGTGGCACAGGACTTTGCATCAAAAAAAGGCATTTAATTTTTACACTTTAGTCTAATTTCAGTTGCTTGCCTGCTGCCAGTGTTTGTCAGACCGACTTCCAAAGACTGTAATGTGCCCAATGCCAGTGCCCACCACTCATACCGTGTGGCAAAGGACTTTGCATAATAAAAAAGCATTTTATTTTTTATACTTTAGTCTAATTTCAGTTGCTTGCCTGCTGCCAGTGTGTGTCAGGCCGACTTCCACTGACTGTAGAGTGCCCACTGTCAGTGCCCACCACTCATACCGTGTGGCAAAGGACTTTGCATAATAAAAAAGCATTTTATTTTTTATACTTTAGTCTAATTTCAGTTGCTTGCCTGCTGCCAGTGTATGTCAGGCCGACTTCCACTGACTGTAATGTGCCCACTGCCAGTGCCCACCACTCATACCGTGTAGCACAGGACTTTGCATCAAAAAAAGGCATTTCATTTTTACACTTTAGTCTAATTTCAGTTGCTTGCCTTCTGACAGTGTGTGTCAGTCCGACTTCCACTGACTGTAGAGTGCCCACTGTCAGTGCCCACCACTCATACCGTGTGGCAAAGGACTTTGCATAATAAAAAAGCATTTTATTTTTTATACTTTAGTCTAATTTCAGTTGCTTGCCTGCTGCCAGTGTGTGTCAGGCCTACTTCCACTCACTGTAGTGTGCCCACTGCCAGTGCCCACCACTCATACCGTGTGGCACAGGACTTTGCATCAGAAAAAGGCATTTAATTCTTACACTTTAGTCCAATTTCAGTTGCTTGCTTGCTGCCAGTGTGTGTCAGGCCGACTTCCACTGACTGTAGTGTGCCCACTGCCAGTGCCCACCACTCATAACGTGTGGCAAAGGACTTTGCATCAAAAAAAGGCATTTTATTTTAACACTTTAGTCTAATTTCAGTTGCTTGCCTGCTGCCAGTGTGTGTCAGGCCGACTTCCACTGACTGTAGTGTGCCCACTGCCAGTGCCCACCACTCATACCGTGTGGCAAAGGACTTTGCATAATAAAAAAGCATTTCATTTTTTACTCTTTAGTCTAATTTCAGTTGCTTGCCCGCTGCCAGTGTGTGTCAGGCCGACTTCCACTGACTGTAGTGTGCCCACTGCCAGTGCCCACCACTCATACCGTGTGGCACAGGACTTTGCATAAAAAAAGGCATTTCATTTTTACACTTTAGTCTAATTTCAGTTGCTTGCCTGCCGCCAGTGTGTGTCAGGCCGACTTCCGCTGACTGTATTGTGCCCACTGTCAGTGCCCACCACTCATACCGTGTGGCACAGGACTTTGCATCAAAATAATACATTACATTTTTACACTTTAGTCTAATTTCAGTTGCCTGCCTGCTGCCAGTGTGTGCCAGGCCGACTTCCACTGACTGTAGAGTGCTCACCACTCATACCGTGTGGCACAGGATTTTGCATCAAAAAAATGCATTTCATTTTTACACTTTAGTCTAATTTCAGTTGCTTGCCTGCTGCCAGTGTGTCAGGCCGAATTGCACTGACTGTAGTGTGCCCACTGCCAGTGCCCACCATCATACCGTGTGGCACAGGACTTTGCATCAAAAAAAGGCATTTAATTTTTACACTTTAGTCAAATTTCAGTTGCTTGCCTGCTGCCAGTGTTTGTCAGACCGACTTCCAAAGACTGTAATGTGCCCAATGCCAGTGCCCACCACTCATACCGTGTGGCACAGGACTTTGCATCAAAAAAAGACATTTCATTTTTACACTTTAGTCTAATTTCAGTTGCTTGCCTTCTGACAGTGTGTGTCAGGCCGACTTCCACTGACTGTAGAGTGCCCACTGTCAGTGCCCACCACTCATACCGTGTGGCAAAGGACTTTGCATAATAAAAAAGCATTTTATTTTTTATACTTTAGTCTAATTTCAGTTGCTTGCCTGCTGCCAGTGTATGTCAGGCCGACTTCCACTGACTGTAATGTGCCCACTGCCAGTGCCCACCACTCATACCGTGTGACACAGGACTTTGCATCAAAAAAATGCATTTCATTTTTACACTTTAGTCTAATTTCAGTTGCTTGCCTTCTGACAGTGTGTGTCAGTCCGACTTCCACTGACTGTAGAGTGCCCACTGTCAGTGCCCACCACTCATACCGTGTGGCAAAGGACTTTGCATAATAAAAAAGCATTTTATTTTTTATACTTTAGTCTAATTTCAGTTGCTTGCCTGCTGCCAGTGTGTGTCAGGCCGACTTCCACTGACTGTAGTGTGCCCACTGCCAGTGCCCACCACTCATACCGTGTGGCACAGGACTTTGCATCAAAAACAGGTATTTCATTTTTACACTTTAGTCTAATTTCAGTTGCTTGCCTGCTGCCCGTGTGTGTTTCAGGCCTACTTCCACTCACTGTAGTGTGCCCACTGCCAGTGCCCACCACTCATACCGTGTGGCACAGGACTTTGCATCAGAAAAAGGCATTTAATTCTTACACTTTAGTCCAATTTCAGTTGCTTGCCTGCTGCCAGTGTGTGTCAGGCCGACTTCCACTGACTGTAGTGTGCCCACTGCCAGTGCCCACCACTCATACCGTGTGGCAAAGGACTTTGCATCAAAAAACAGGCGTTTTATTTTTACACTTTAGTCTAATTTCAGTTGCTTGCCTGCTGCCTGTGTGTGTCAGGCCGACTTCCACTGACTGTAGTGTGCCCACTGCCAGTGCCCACCACTCATACCGTGTGGCACAGGACTTTGCATCAAAAAAAGGCATTTAATTTTTACACTTTAGTCTAATTTCAGTTGCTTGCCTGCATCCAGTGTGTGTCAACTGAAATTAGACTAAAGTATAAAAATTAAATGCCTTTTTTGATGCAAAGTCCTGTGCCACACGGTATGATGCTGGGCACTGGCAGTGGCACACTACAGTCAGTGGAATTCGGCCTGACACACACTGGCATCAGGCAAGCCTTTTTTTGATGCAGTCCTGAGCCACCCGGTATGAGTGGTGGGCACTGACTGTAGTGTGCCCACTGCCAGTGCCCAGTATCATACCGAGTGGCACAGGACTTTGCATCAAAAAAAGGCATTTAATTCTTACACTTTAGTCTAATTTCAGTTGCTTGCCTGCTGCCAGTGTGTGTCAGGCTGAATTCCACTGACTGTAGTGTGCCCACTGTCAGTGCCCACCACTCATACCGTGTGGCCCAGGACTTTGCATCAAAAAAAGGCATTTCATTTTTACACTTTAGTCTAATTTCAGTTGCTTGCCTGCTGCCAGTGTGAGTCATGCCGACTTCCACTGACTGTAGTGTGCCCACTGCCAGTGCCCACCACTTATATCGTGTGGCACAGGACTTTGCATCAAAAAAAGGCATTTAATTTTTACACTTTAGTCCAATTTCAGTTGCTTGCCTGCTGCCAGTGTGTGTCAGGCCGACTTCCACTGACTGTATTGTGCCCACTGCCAGTGCCCACCACTCATACCGGGTGGCACAGGACTTTGCATAATAAAAAAGCATTTCATTTTTTACACTTTAGTCTAATTTCAGTTGCTTGCCTGCTGCCAGTGTGTGTCAGGCCGACTTCCACTGACTGTAGTGTGCCCACTGCCAGTGCCCACCACTCATACCGTGTGGCACAGGACTTTGCATCAAAAAAAGGTATTTCATTTTTACACTTTAGTCTAATTTCAGTTGCTTGCCTGCTGCCAGTGTGTGTCAGGCCGACTTCCACTGACTGTAGTGTGCCTACTGCCAATGCCCACCACTCATACAGGGTGGCTCAGGACTTCATAAAAAAAAGGCATTTTATTTTTCCACTTTTGTCTAATTTCAGTTGCTTGCCTGCTGCCAGTGTGTGTCAGGCCGACTTCCACTGACTGTATTGTGCCCACTGCCAGTGCCAACTACTCATACCGTGTGGCACAGGACTTTGCATCAAAAAAAGGCATTTCATTTTTACACTTTCGTCTAATTTCAGTTGCTTGCCTGCTGCCAGTGTGTGTCAGGCCAACTTCCACTGACTGTAGTGTGCCCACTGCCAGTGCCCACCACTCATACCGTGTGGCACAGGACTTTGCATCAAAAAAAGGCATTTCATTTTTACACTTTAGTCTAATTTCAGTTGCTTGCCTGTTGCCAGTGTGTGCCAGGCCGACTTCCAATAACTGTAGTGTGCCCACTGCCAATGCCCACCACTCATACCGGGTGGCTCAGGACTGCATCAAAAAAAGGCATTTAATTTTTACACTTTAGTCTAATTTCAGTTGCTTGTCTGCTGCCAGTGTGTGTCAGGCCGACTTCCACTGACTATATTGTGCCCACTGCCAGTGCCAACTACTCATACCGTGTGGCACAGGACTTTGCATCAAAAAAAGGCTTTTAATTTTTACACTTTAGTCTAATTTCAGTTGCTTGCCTGTTGCCAGTGTGTGCCAGGCCGACTTCCACTGACTGTAGTGTGCCCACTGCTAGTGTCCACCACTCATACCGTTTGGCACAGGACTTTGCATCAAAAAAAGGCATTTAATTTTTTACACTTTAGTCTAATTTCAGTTGCTTTCCTGATGCCAGTGTGTGTCAGGCCGAATTCCACTGACTGTAGTGTGCCCACTGCCAGTGCCCAGCATCATACCGTGTGGCACAGGACTTTGCATCAAAAAAAGGCATTTAATTTTTACACTTTAGTCTAATTTCAGTTGCTTGCCTGCTGCCAGTGTGTGTCAGGCCGACTTCCACTGATTGTAGTGTGCCCACTGCCAGTGCCCACCACTCATACCGTGTGGCACAGGACTTTGTATCAAAAAAAGGCATTTAATTTTTACACTTTAGTCTAATTTCAGTTGCTTGCCTGCTGCCAGTGTGTGTCAGGCCGACTTCCACTGACTGTAGTGTGCCCACTGCCAGTGCCCACCACTCATACCGTGTGGCAAAGGACTTTGCATCAAAAAAAGGCGTTTTATTTTTACACTTTAGTCTAATTTCAGTTGCTTGCCTGCTGCCAGTGTGTGTCAGGCTGACTTCCACTGACTGTAGTGTGCCCACTGTCAGTGCCCACCACTCATACCATGTGGCACAGGACTTTGCATAATAAAAAAGCATTTCATATTTTTCACTTTAGTCTAATTTCAGTTGCTTGCCTGCTGCCAGTGTGTGTCAGGCCGACTTCCACTGACTGTAGTGTGCCCACTGCCAGTGCCCACCACTCATACCGTGTGGCACAGGACTTTGCATCAAAAAAGGTATTTCATTTTTACACTTTAGTCTAATTTCAGTTGCTTGCCTGCTGCCAGTGTGTGTCAGGCCGACTTCCACTGACTGTAGTGTGCCCACTGCCAGTGCCCACCACTCATACCGTGTGGCACAGGACTTTGCATAAAAAGGTATTTCATTTTTAAACTTTAGTCTAATTTCATTTGCTTGCCTGCTGCCAGTGTGTGTCAGGCCGACTTCCACTGACTGTAGTGTGCCTACTGCCAGTGCCCACCACTCATACCGTGTGGCACAGGACTTTGCATAAAAAAAGGCATTTCATTTTTACACTTTAGTCTAATTTCAGTTGCTTGCCTGCCGCCAGTGTGTGTCAGGCCGACTTCCGCTGACTGTATTGTGCCCACTGTCAGTGCCCACCACTCATACCGTGTGGCACAGGACTTTGCATCAAAATAATACATTACATTTTTACACTTTAGTCTAATTTCAGTTGCCTGCCTGCTGCCAGTGTGTGCCAGGCCGACTTCCACTGACTGTAGAGTGCTCACCACTCATACCGTGTGGCACAGGATTTTGCATCAAAAAAATGCATTTCATTTTTACACTTTAGTCTAATTTCAGTTGCCTGCCTGCTGCCAGTGTGTGTCAGGCCGACTTCCACTGACTGTAGTGTGCCCACTGCCAGTGCCCACCACTCATACCGTGTGGCACAGGACTTTGCATCAAAAAAGGTATTTCATTTTTACACTTTAGTCTAATTTCAGTTGCTTGCCTGCTGCCAGTGTGTGTCAGGCCGACTTCCACTGACTGTAGTGTGCCCACTGCCAATGCCCACCACTCATACAGGGTGGCTCAGGACTGCATAAAAAAAAGGCATTTTATTTTTACACTTTTGTCTAATTTCAGTTGCTTGCCTGCTGCCAGTGTGTGTCAGGCCGACTTCCACTGACTGTATTGTGCCCACTGCCAGTGCCAACTACTCATACCATGTGGCACAGGACTTTGCATCAAAAAAAGGCATTTAATTTTTACACTTTGTCTAATTTCAGTTGCTTGCCTGTTGCCAGTGTGTGCAAGGGCGACTTCCACTTACTGTAGTGTGCCCACTGCTAGTGCCCACCACTCATACCGTTTGGCAGAGGACTTTGCATCAAAAAAAGGCATTTCATTTTTTACACTTTAGTCTAATTTCAGTTGCTTTCCTGATGCCAGTGTGTGTCAGGCCGACTTCCACTGACTGTAGTGTGCACACTGCCAGTGCCCAGCATCATATCGTGTGGCACAGGACTTTGCATCAAAAAAAGGCATTTAATTTTTACACTTTAGTCTAATTTCAGTTGCTTGCCTGCTGCCAATGTGTTTCAGGCCGACTTCCACTGACTGTATTGTGCCCACTGCCAGTGCCCACCACTCATACCGTGTGGCACAAGACTTTGCATCATAAAAGGCATTTCATTTTTACACTTTAGTCTAATTTCAGTTGCTTGCCTGCTGCCAGTGTGTGTCAGGCCAACTTCCACTGACTGTAGTGTGCCCACTGTCAGTGCCCACCACTCATACCGTGTAGCACAGGACCATGCATCAAAAAACGGTATTTCATTTTTACACTTTAGTCTAATTTCAGTTGCTTGCCTGCTGCCAATGTGTTTCAGGCCGACTTCCACTGACTGTATTGTGCCCACTGCCAGTGCCCACCACTCATACCGTGTGGCACAGGACTGCATCAAAAAAAGGCATTTAATTTTTACACTTTAGTCTAATTTCAGTTGCTTGCCTGCTGCCAGTGTGTGTCAGGCCGACTTCCACTGACTGTAGTGTGCCCACTGCCAGTGCCCACCACTCATACCATGTGGCACAGGACTTTGCATCAAAAAAGGCATTTACTTTTTACACTTTAGTCTAATTTCAGTTGCTTGCCTGCTGCCAGTGTGTGTCAGGCCGAATTCCACTGACTGTAGTGTGCCCACTGCCAGTGCACACCACTTATACCGTGTGGCACAGGACTTTGCATCAAAAAAAGGTATTTCATTTTTACACATTAGTCTAATTTCAGTTGCTTGCCTGCTGCTAGTGTGTGTCAGGCCGAATTCCACTGACTGTAGTGTGCCCATTGTCAGTGCCCACCACTTATACCGTGTGGCACAGGACTTTGCATCAAAAAAAGGCATTTCATTTTTACACATTAGTCTAATTTCAGTTGCTTGCCTGCTGCCAGTGTGTGTCAGGCCGACTTCCACTGACTGTAGCGTGCCCACCACTCATCCCGTGTGGCAAAGGACTTTGCATCAAAAAAAGACATTTCATTTTTACACTTTAGTCTATTTCAGTTGCTTGCCTGCTGCCAGTGTGTGTCAGGCCGACTTCCACAGACTGTAGTGTGCCCATTGCCAGTGCCCACCACTCATACCGTGTGGCACAGGACTTTGCATAAAAAAAAGGCATTTAATTTTTACATTTTAGTCAATTTCAGTTGCTTGCCTACTGCCAGTGTGTGTCAGACCGACTTCCACAAACTGAAGTGTGCCCACTGCCAGTACAAACCACTCATACCGTGTAGCACAGGACTTTGCATCAAAAAAAGGCATTTCATTTTTACACTTTAGTCTAATTTCAGTTGCTTGACTGCTGCCAGTGTGTGTCAGGCCAACTTCCACTGACTGTATTGTGCCCACTGCCAGTGCCAACTACTCATACCGTGTGGCACAGGACTTTGCATCAAAAAAAGGCATTTAATTTTTACACTTTAGTCTAATTTCAGTTGCTTGCCATCTGCCAGTGTGTGCCAGGCCGACTTCCATTGACTGTAGTGTGCCCACTGCTAGTGCCCACCACTCATACCGTTTGTCACAGGACTTTGCATCAAAAAAAGGCATTTCATTTTTTACACTTTAGTCTAATTTCAGTTGCTTGCCTGATGCCAGTGTGTGTCACGCCGACTTCCATTGACTGTAGTGTGCCCACTGCCAGTGCCCACCACTCATACTGTGTGGCAAAGGACTTTGCATCAAAAAACGGCATTTCATTTTTACACTTTAGTCTAATTTCAGTTGCTTGCTTGCTGTCAATTTGTTTCAGGCCGACTTCAACTAACTGTAGTGTGCACACTGCCAGTGCCCACCACTCATACCGGGTGGCACAGGACTGCATCAAAAAAAGGCATTTAATTTTTACACTTTAGTCTAATTTCAGTTGCTTGCCTGCTGCCAGTGTGTGTCAGGCCGACTTCCACTGACTGTAGTGTGCCCACTGTCAGTGCCCACCACTCATACCGTGTGGCACAGGACTTTGCATCAAAAAAGGCATTTTATTTTTATACTTTAGTCTAATTTCAGTTGCTTGCCTGCTGCCAGTGTGTGTCAGGCCGACTTCCACTGACTGTAGTGTGCCCACTGCCAGCGCCCACCAATCATACCGGGTGGCACAGGACTGCATCAAAAAAGGCATTTTATTTTTACACTTTAGTCTAATTTCAGTTGCTTGCCTGCTGCCAGTGTGTGTCAGGCCGACTTCCACTGACTGTAGTGTGCCCACTGTCAGTGCCCACCTCTCATACCATGTGGCACAGGACTTTGCATAATAAAAAGCATTTCATATTTTTCACTTTAGTCTAATTTCAGTTGCTTGCCTGCTGCCAGTGTGTGTCAGGCCGACTTCCACTGACTGTAGTGTGCCCACTGCCAGTGCCCACCACTCATACCGTGTGGCACAGGACTTTGCATCAAAAAAGGCATTTCATTTTTACACTTTTGTCTAATTTCAGTTGCTTGCCTGCTGCCAGTGTGTGTCTGGCCAACTTCCACTGCCTGTATTGTGCCCACTGCCAGTGCCCACTACTCATACCGTGTGGCACAGGACTTTGCATCAAAAAAGGCATTTCATTTTTACACTTTAGTCTAATTTCAGTTGCTTGCCTGCTGCCAGTGTGTGTCAGGCCGACTTCAACTGACTGTAGTGTGCACACTGCCAGTGCCCACCACTCATACCGGGTGGCACAGGACTGCATCAAAAAAAGGCATTTAATTTTTACACTTTAGTCTAATTTCAGTTGCTTGCCTGCTGTCAGTGTGTGTCAGGCCGACTTCCACTGACTGTATTGTGCCCACGGCCAGTGCCCACCACTCATACCGTGTGGCACCGGACTTTGCATCAAAAAAAGGCATTTTATTTTTACACTTTAGTCTAATTTCAGTTGCTTGCCTGCTGCCAGTGTGTGCCAGGCCGACTTCCACTGACTGTAGTGTGCCCACTGCTAGTGTCCAGCACTCATACCGTTTGGCACAGGACTTTGCATCAAAAAAAGGCATTTCATTTTTACACTTTAGGCTAATTTCAGTTGCTTGCCTGCTGCCAGTGTGTGTAAGGCCGACTTCAACTGACTGTAGTGTGCCCACTGCCAGTGCCCACCACTCATACCGTGTGGCACAGGACTTTGCATCAAAAAAAGGCATTTCATTTTTACACTTTCGTCTAATTTCAGTTGCTTGCCTGCTGCCAGTGTGTGTCAGGCCAACTTCCACTGACTGTAGTGTGCCCACTGCCAGTGCCCACCACTCATACCGTGTGGCACAGGACTTTGCATCAAAAGAAGGCATTTCATTTTTACACTTTAGTCTAATTTCAGTTGCTTGCCTGCTGCCAGTGTGTGTCAGGCTGAATTTCACTGACTGTAGTGTGCCCACTGCCAGTGCCCACCACTCATACCGGGTAGCACAGGACTTTGCATCAAAAAAAGGCATTTTATTTTTACACTTTAGTCTAATTTCAGATGCTTGCCTGCTGCCAGTGTGTGTCAGGCCGACTTCCACTGACTATTGTGCCCACTTTCAGTGCCCACCACTCATACCGTGTGGCACAGGACTTTGCATCAAAAAAAGGTATTTCATTTTTACACTTTAGTCTAATTTCAGTTGCTCGCCTGCTGCCAGTGTGTGTCAGGCCGATTTCCACTGACTGTAGTGTGCCCACTGCCAGCGCCCACCACTCATACCGTGTGGCACAGGACTTTGCATCAAAAAAAGGCATTTAATTTTTACACTTTAGTCTAATTTCAGTTGCTTGCCTGCTGCCAATTTGTTTAAGGCCGACTTCCACTGACTGTAGTGTGCCCACTGTCAGTGCCCACCACTCATACCGTGTGGCACAGGACTTTGCATCAAAAAAAGGCATTTTATTTTTTATACTTTAGTCTAATTTCAGTTGCTTGCCTGCTGCCAGTGTGTGTCAGGCCGACTTCCACTGACTGTAGTGTGCCCACTGCCAGCGCCCACCAATCATACCGGGTGGCACAGGACTGCATCAAAAAAAGGCATTTTATTTTTTACACTTTAGTCTAATTTCAGTTGCTTGCCTGCTGCCAGTGTGTGTCAGGCCGACTTCCACTGACTGTAGTGTGCCCACTGTCAGTGCCCACCTCTCATACCATGTGGCACAGGACTTTGCATAATAAAAAAGCATTTCATATTTTTCACTTTAGTCTAATTTCAGTTGCTTGCCTGCTGCCAGTGTGTGTCAGGCCGACTTCCACTGACTGTAGTGTGCCCACTGCCAGTGCCCACCACTCATACCGTGTGGCACAGGACTTTGCATCAAAAAAAGGCATTTCATTTTTACACTTTTGTCTAATTTCAGTTGCTTGCCTGCTGCCAGTGTGTGTCTGGCCAACTTCCACTGCCTGTATTGTGCCCACTGCCAGTGCCCACTACTCATACCGTGTGGCACAGGACTTTGCATCAAAAAAAGGCATTTCATTTTTACACTTTAGTCTAATTTCAGTTGCTTGCCTGCTGCCAGTGTGTGTCAGGCCGACTTCAACTGACTGTAGTGTGCACACTGCCAGTGCCCACCACTCATACCGGGTGGCACAGGACTGCATCAAAAAAAGGCATTTAATTTTTACACTTTAGTCTAATTTCAGTTGCTTGCCTGCTGTCAGTGTGTGTCAGGCCGACTTCCACTGACTGTATTGTGCCCACGGCCAGTGCCCACCACTCATACCGTGTGGCACCGGACTTTGCATCAAAAAAAGGCATTTTATTTTTACACTTTAGTCTAATTTCAGTTGCTTGCCTGCTGCCAGTGTGTGCCAGGCCGACTTCCACTGACTGTAGTGTGCCCACTGCTAGTGTCCAGCACTCATACCGTGTGGCACAGGACTTTGCATAATAAAAAAGCATTTCATTTTTTACACTTTAGTCTAATTTCAGTTGCTTGCCTCCTGCCAGTGTTTGTCAGGCCGACTTCCACTGACTGTAGTGTGCCCACTGCCAGTGCCCACCATTCATACCCTGTGGCACAGGACTTTGCATCAAAAAAAGGTATTTCATTTTTCCACTTTAGTCTAATTTCAGTTGCTTGCCTGCTGCCAGTGTGTGTCAGGCCGACTTCCACTGACTGTAGTGTGCCCACTGCCAGTGCCCACCAATCATACCGTGTGGCACAGGACTTTGCATCAAAAAAAGGCATTTCATTTTTACACTTTAGTCTAATTTCAGTTGCTTGCCTGCTGCCAATTTGTTTCAGGCCGACTTCCACTAACTGTAGTGTGCCCACTGCCAATGCCCACCACTCATACCGGGTGGCTCAGGACTGCATCAAAAAAAGGCATTTAATTTTTACACTTTAGTCTAATTTCAGTTGCTTGCCTGCTGCCAGTGTGTGTCAGGCCGACTTCCACTGACTGTATTGTGCCCACTGCCAGTGCCAACTACTCATACCATGTGGCACAGGACTTTGCATCAAAAAAAGGCATTTAATTTTTACACTTTAGTCTAATTTCAGTTGCTTGCCTGTTGCCAGTGTGTGCAAGGGCGACTTCCACTTACTGTAGTGTTCCCACTGCTAGTGCCCACCACTCATACCGTTTGGCAGAGGACTTTGTATCAAAAAAAGGCATTTCATTTTTTACACTTTAGTCTAATTTCAGTTGCTTTCCTGATGCCAGTGTGTGTCAGGCCGACTTCCACTGACTGTAGTGTGCACACTGCCAGTGCCCAGCATCATATCATGTGGCACAGGACTTTGCATCAAAAAAAGGCATTTAATTTTTACACTTTAGTCTAATTTCAGTTGCTTGCCTGCTGCCAATGTGTTTCAGGCCGACTTCCACTGACTGTATTGTGCCCACTGCCAGTGCCCACCACTCATACCGTGTGGCACAAGACTTTGCATCATAAAAAGGCATTTCATTTTTACACTTTAGTCTAATTTCAGTTGCTTGCCTGCTGCCAGTGTGTGTCAGGCCAACTTCCACTGACTGTAGTGTGCCCACTGCCAGTGCCCACCACTTATACCGTGTGGCACAGGACTTTGCATTAAAAAAATGTATTTCATTTTTACACATTAGTCTAATTTCAGTTGCTTGCCTGCTGCTAGTGTGTGTCAGGCCGAATTCCACTGACTGTAGTGTGCCCATTGTCAGTGCCCACCACTTATACCGTGTGGCACAGGACTTTGCATCAAAAAAAGGCATTTCATTTTTACACTTTAGTCTATTTCAGTTGCTTGCCTGCTGCCAGTGTGTGTCAGGCCGACTTCCACAGACTGTAGTGTGACCATTGCCAGTGCCCACCACTCATACCGTGTGGCACAGGACTTTGCATCAAAAATAGGCATTTAATGTTTACATTTTAGTCAATTTCAGTTGCTTGCCTACTGCCAGTGTGTGTCAGACCGACTTCCACAAACTGAAGTGTGCCCACTGCCAGTACAAACCACTCATACCGTGTAGCACAGGACTTTGCATCAAAAAAAGGCATTTCATTTTTACACTTTAGTCTAATTTCAGTTGCTTGACTGCTGCCAGTGTGTGTCAGGCCAACTTCCACTGACTGTATTGTGCCCACTGCCAGTGCCCACCACTCATACCATGTGGCACAGGACTTTGCATCAAAAAAGGCATTTACTTTTTACACTTTAGTCTAATTTCAGTTGCTTGCCTGCTGCCAGTGTGTGTCAGGCCGAATTCCACTGACTGTAGTGTGCCCACTGCTAGTGCCCACCACTCATACCGTTTGTCACAGGACTTTGCATCAAAAAAAGGCATTTCATTTTTTACACTTTAGTCTAATTTCAGTTGCTTGCCTGATGCCAGTGTGTGTCACGCCGACTTCCATTGACTGTAGTGTGCCCACTGCCAGTGCCCACCACTCATACTGTGTGGCAAAGGACTTTGCATCAAAAAACGGCATTTCATTTTTACACTTTAGTCTAATTTCAGTTGCTTGCTTGCTGTCAATTTGTTTCAGGCCGACTTCAACTAACTGTAGTGTGCACACTGCCAGTGCCCACCACTCATACCGGGTGGCACAGGACTGCATCAAAAAAAGGCATTTAATTTTTACACTTTAGTCTAATTTCAGTTGCTTGCCTGCTGCCAGTGTGTGTCAGGCCGACTTCCACTGACTGTAGTGTGCCCACTGTCAGTGCCCACCACTCATACCGTGTGGCACAGGACTTTGCATCAAAAAAAGGCATTTTATTTTTTATACTTTAGTCTAATTTCAGTTGCTTGCCTGCTGCCAGTGTGTGTCAGGCCGACTTCCACTGACTGTAGTGTGCCCACTGCCAGCGCCCACCAATCATACCGGGTGGCACAGGACTGCATCAAAAAAAGGCATTTTATTTTTTACACTTTAGTCTAATTTCAGTTGCTTGCCTGCTGCCAATTTGTTTAAGGCCGACTTCCACTAACTGTAGTGTGCCCACTGCCAATGCCCACCACTCATACCGTGTGGCACAGGACTTTGCATCAAAAAAAGGCATTTCATATTTTTCACTTTAGTCTAATTTCAGTTGCTTGCCTGCTGCCAGTGTGTGTCAGGCCGACTTCCACTGACTGTAGTGTGCCCACTGCCAGTGCCCACCACTCATACCGTGTGGCACAGGACTTTGCATCAAAAAAATGGCATTTCATTTTTTACACTTTAGTCTAATTTCAGTTGCTTGCCTGCTGCCAGTGTGTGTCAGGCCGACTTCCACTGAATGTAGTGTGCCCACTGCCAGTGCCCACCACTCATACCGTGTGGCACAGGACTTTGCATAAAAAAAGGCATTTCATTTTTACACTTTAGTCTAATTTCAGTTGCTTGCCTGCTGCCAGTGTGTGTCAGGCCGACTTCCACTGACTGTAGTGTGCCCACTGCCAGTGCCCACCACTCATACCGTGTGGCACAGGACTTTGCATCAAAAAAAGACATTTCATTTTTACACTTTTGTCTAATTTCAGTTGCTTGCCTGCTGCCAGTGTGTGTCTGGCCAACTTCCACTGCCTGTATTGTGCCCACTGCCAGTGCCCACTACTCATACCGTGTGGCACAGGACTTTGCATCAAAAAAGGCATTTCATTTTTACACTTTAGTCTAATTTCAGTTGCTTGCCTGCTGCCAGTGTGTGTCAGGCCGACTTCAACTGACTGTAGTGTGCACACTGCCAGTGCCCACCACTCATACCGGGTGGCACAGGACTGCATCAAAAAAAGGCATTTAATTTTTACACTTTAGTCTAATTTCAGTTGCTTGCCTGCTGTCAGTGTGTGTCAGGCCGACTTCCACTGACTGTATTGTGCCCACGGCCAGTGCCCACCACTCATACCGTGTGGCACCGGACTTTGCATCAAAAAAAGGCATTTCATTTTTACACTTTAGTCTAATTTCAGTTGCTTGCCTGCTGCCAGTGTGTGTCAGGCCGACTTCCACTGACTATTGTGCCCACTTTCAGTGCCCACCACTCATACCGGGTGGCACAGGACTTTGCATCAAAAAAAGGCATTTTATTTTTACACTTTAGTCTAATTTCAGTTGCTTGCCTGCTGCCAGTGTGTGTCAGGCCGACTTCCACTGACTATTGTGCCCACTTTCAGTGCCCACCACTCATACCGTGTGGCACAGGACTCTGCATCAAAAAAAGGTATTTCATTTTTACACTTTCGTCTAATTTCAGTTGCTTGCCTGCTGCCAGTGTGTGCCAGGCCGACTTCCACTGACTGTAGTGTGCCCACTGCTAGTGTCCACCACTCATACCGTTTGGCACAGGACTTTGCATCAAAAAAGGCATTTCATTTTTACACTTTAGGCTAATTTCAGTTGCTTGCCTGCTGCCAGTGTGTGTAAGGCCGACTTCAACTGACTGTAGTGTGCCCACTGCCAGTGCCCACCACTCATACCGTGTGGCACAGGACTTTGCATCAAAAAAAGGCATTTCATTTTTACACTTTCGTCTAATTTCAGTTGCTTGCCTGCTGCCAGTGTGTGTCAGGCCAACTTCCACTGACTGTAGTGTGCCCACTGCCAGTGCCCACCACTCATACCGTGTGGCACAGGACTTTGCATCAAAAAAGGCATTTCATTTTTACACTTTAGTCTAATTTCAGTTGCTTGCCTGCTGCCAGTGTGTGTCAGGCTGAATTTCACTGACTGTAGTGTGCCCACTGCCAGTGCCCACCACTCATACCGGGTAGCACAGGACTTTGCATCAAAAAAAGGCATTTTATTTTTACACTTTAGTCTAATTTC
Organism: Bufotes viridis; assembly: GCA_033119425.1. Taxonomy (NCBI): domain Eukaryota; kingdom Metazoa; phylum Chordata; class Amphibia; order Anura; family Bufonidae; genus Bufotes; species Bufotes viridis. The sequence goes on along the minus strand of CM065593.1, from coordinate 201,575,686 downwards.
AGATGCTTGCCTGCTGCCAGTGTGTGTCAGGCCGACTTCCACTGACTATTGTGCCCACTTTCAGTGCCCACCACTCATACCGTGTGGCACAGGACTTTGCATCAAAAAAAGGTATTTCATTTTTACACTTTAGTCTAATTTCAGTTGCTCGCCTGCTGCCAGTGTGTGTCAGGCCGATTTCCACTGACTGTAGTGTGCCCACTGCCAGCGCCCACCACTCATACCGTGTGGCACAGGACTTTGCATCAAAAAAAGGCATTTAATTTTTACACTTTAGTCTAATTTCAGTTGCTTGCCTGCTGCCAGTGTGAGTCAGGCCGACTTCCACTGACTGTAGTGTGCCCACTGCCAGTGCCCACCAATAATACCGTATGGCACAGGTCTTTGCATCAAAAAAAGGCATTTAATTTTTACACTTTTGTCTAATTTCAGTTGCTTGCCTGTTGCCAGTGTGTGCAAGGGCGACTTCCACTTACTGTAGTGTGCCCACTGCTAGTGCCCACCACTCATACCGTTTGGCAGAGGACTTTGCATCAAAAAAGGCATTTAATTTTTTACACTTTAGTCTAATTTCAGTTGCTTGCCTGCTGCCAATTTGTTTAAGGCCGACTTCCACTAACTGTAGTGTGCCCACTGCCAATGCCCACCACTCATACCGTGTGGCACAGGACTTTGCATCAAAAAAAGGCATTTCATTTTTACACTTTTGTCTAATTTCAGTTGCTTGCCTGCTGCCAGTGTGTGTCAGGCCGACTTCCACTGACTGTATTGTGCCCACTGCCAGTGCCAACTACTCATACCATGTGGCACAGGACTTTGCATCAAAAAAAGGCATTTAATTTTTACACTTTAGTCTAATTTCAGTTGCTTGCCTGTTGCCAGTGTGTGCAAGGGCGACTTCCACTTACTGTAGTGTGCCCACTGCTAGTGCCCACCACTCATACCGTTTGGCAGAGGACTTTGCATCAAAAAAGGCATTTAATTTTTTACACTTTAGTCTAATTTCAGTTGCTTGCCTGCTGCCAGTGTGTGTCAGGCCGACTTCCACTGACTGTATTGTGCCCACTGTCAGTGCCCACCACTCATACCGTGTGGCACTGGACTTTGCATAATAAAAAAGCATTTCATTTTTTACACTTTAGTCTAATTTCAGTTGCTTGCCTCCTGCCAGTGTGTGTCAGGCCGACTTCCACTGACTGTATTGTGCCCACGGCCAGTGCCCACCACTCATACCGTGTGGCACCGGACTTTGCATCAAAAAAAGGCATTTCATTTTTACCCTTTAGTCTAATTTCAGTTGCTTGCCTGCTGCCAGTGTGTGTCAGGCCGACTTCCACTGACTATTGTGCCCACTTTCAGTGCCCACCACTCATACCGGGTGGCACAGGACTTTGCATCAAAAAAAGGCATTTTATTTTTACACTTTAGTCTAATTTCAGTTGCTTGCCTGCTGCCAGTGTGTGTCAGGCCGACTTCCACTGACTATTGTGCCCACTTTCAGTGCCCACCACTCATACCGTGTGGCACAGGACTCTGCATCAAAAAAAGGTATTTCATTTTTACACTTTCGTCTAATTTCAGTTGCTTGCCTGCTGCCAGTGTGTGCCAGGCCGACTTCCACTGACTGTAGTGTGCCCACTGCTAGTGTCCACCACTCATACCGTTTGGCACAGGACTTTGCATCAAAAAAAGGCATTTCATTTTTACACTTTAGGCTAATTTCAGTTGCTTGCCTGCTGCCAGTGTGTGTAAGGCCGACTTCAACTGACTGTAGTGTGCCCACTGCCAGTGCCCACCACTCATACCGTGTGGCACAGGACTTTGCATCAAAAAAAGGCATTTCATTTTTACACTTTAGTCTAATTTCAGTTGCTTGCCTGCTGCCAGTGTGTGTCAGGCTGAATTTCACTGACTGTAGTGTGCCCACTGCCAGTGCCCACCACTCATACCGGGTAGCACAGGACTTTGCATCATAAAAAAGGCATTTTATTTTTACACTTTAGTCTAATTTCAGATGCTTGCCTGCTGCCAGTGTGTGTCAGGCCGACTTCCACTGACTATTGTGCCCACTTTCAGTGCCCACCACTCATACCGTGTGGCACAGGACTTTGCATCAAAAAAGGTATTTCATTTTTACACTTTAGTCTAATTTCAGTTGCTCGCCTGCTGCCAGTGTGTGTCAGGCCGATTTCCACTGACTGTAGTGTGCCCACTGCCAGCGCCCACCACTCATACCGTGTGGCACAGGACTTTGCATCAAAAAAGGCATTTAATTTTTACACTTTAGTCTAATTTCAGTTGCTTGCCTGCTGCCAGTGTGAGTCAGGCCGACTTCCACTGACTGTAGTGTGCCCACTGCCAGTGCCCACCACTCATACCGTGTGGCACAGGACTTTGCATCAAAAAAAGGTATTTCATTTTTACACTTTAGTCTAATTTCAGTTGCTCGCCTGCTGCCAGTGTGTGTCAGGCCGATTTCCACTGACTGTAGTGTGCCCACTGCCAGCGCCCACCACTCATACCGTGTGGCACAGGACTTTGCATCAAAAAAAGGCATTTAATTTTTACACTTTAGTCTAATTTCAGTTGCTTGCCTGCTGCCAGTGTGTGTCAGGCCGACTTCCACTGACTGTATTGTGCCCACTGCCAGTGCCAACTACTCATACCATGTGGCACAGGACTTTGCATCAAAAAAAGGCATTTAATTTTTACACTTTAGTCTAATTTCAATTGCTTGCCTGTTGCCAGTGTGTGCAAGGGCGACTTCCACTTACTGTAGTGTGCCCACTGCTAGTGCCCACCACTCATACCGTTTGGCAGAGGACTTTGCATCAAAAAAAGGCATTTAATTTTTTACACTTTAGTCTAATTTCAGTTGCTTGCCTGCTGCCAGTGTGTGTCAGGCCGACTTCCACTGACTGTATTGTGCCCACTGTCAGTGCCCACCACTCATACCGTGTGGCACTGGACTTTGCATAATAAAAAAGCATTTCATTTTTTACACTTTAGTCTAATTTCAGTTGCTTGCCTCCTGCCAGTGTGTGTCAGGCCGACTTCCACTGACTATAGTGTGCCCACTGCCAGTGCCCACCATTCATACCCTGTGGCACAGGACTTTGCATCAAAAAAAGGTATTTCATTTTTACACTTTAGTCTAATTTCAGTTGCTTGCCTGCTGCCAGTGTGTGTCAGGCCGACTTCCACTGACTGTAGTGTGCCCACTGCCAGTGCCCACCAATCATACCGTGTGGCACAGGACTTTGCATCAAAAAAAGGCATTTCATTTTTACACTTTAGTCTAATTTCAGTTGCTTGCCTGCTGCCAGTGTGTGTCAGGCCGACTTCCACTGACTGTAGTGTGCCCACTGCCAGTGACCACCACTCATACTGTGTGGCACAGGACTTTGCTTCAAAAAAAGGCATTTCATTTTTTACACTTTAGTCTAATTTCAGTTGCTTGCCTGCTGCCAATTTGTTTCAGGCCGACTTCCACTAACTGTAGTGTGCCCACTGCCAATGCCCACCACTCATACCGGGTGGCTCAGGACTGCATCAAAAAAAGGCATTTCATTTTTACACTTTTGTCTAATTTCAGTTGCTTGCCTGCTGCCAGTGTGTGTCAGGCCGACTTCCACTAACTGTAGTGTGCCCACTGCCAATGCCCACCACTCATACCGGGTGGCTCAGGACTGCATCAAAAAAAGGCATTTAATTTTTACACTTTAGTCTAATTTCAGTTGCTTGCCTGTTGCCAGTGTGTGCAAGGGCGACTTCCACTTACTGTAGTGTGCCCACTGCTAGTGCCCACCACTCATACCGTTTGGCAGAGGACTTTGCATCAAAAAAAGGCATTTCATTTTTTACACTTTAGTCTAATTTCAGTTGCTTTCCTGATGCCAGTGTGTGTCAGGCCGACTTCCACTGACTGTAGTGTGCACACTGCCAGTGCCCAGCATCATATCGTGTGGCACAGGACTTTGCATCAAAAAAAGGCATTTAATTTTTACACTTTAGTCTAATTTCAGTTGCTTGCCTGCTGCCAATGTGTTTCAGGCCGACTTCCACTGACTGTATTGTGCCCACTGCCAGTGCCCACCACTCATACCGTGTGGCACAAGACTTTGCATCATAAAAAGGCATTTCATTTTTACACTTTAGTCTAATTTCAGTTGCTTGCCTGCTGCCAGTGTGTGTCAGGCCAACTTCCACTGACTGTAGTGTGCCCACTGTCAGTGCCCACCACTCATACCGTGTAGCACAGGACCATGCATCAAAAACGGTATTTCATTTTTACACTTTAGTCTAATTTCAGTTGCTTGCCTGCTGCCAATGTGTTTCAGGCCGACTTCCACTGACTGTATTGTGCCCACTGCCAGTGCCCACCACTCATACCGTGTGGCACAGGACTGCATCAAAAAAAGCATTTAATTTTTACACTTTAGTCTAATTTCAGTTGCTTGCCTGCTGCCAGTGTGTGTCAGGCCGACTTCCACTGACTGTAGTGTGCCCACTGCCAGTGCCCACCACTTATACCGTGTGGCACAGGACTTTGCATCAAAAAAAGGTATTTCATTTTTACACATTAGTCTAATTTCAGTTGCTTGCCTGCTGCTAGTGTGTGTCAGGCCGAATTCCACTGACTGTAGTGTGCCCATTGTCAGTGCCCACCACTTATACCGTGTGGCACAGGACTTTGCATCAAAAAAAGGCATTTCATTTTTACACTTTTGTCTAATTTCAGTTGCTTGCCTGCTGCCAGTGTGTGTCTGGCCAACTTCCACTGCCTGTATTGTGCCCACTGCCAGTGCCCACTACTCATACCGTGTGGCACAGGACTTTGCATCAAAAAAAGGCATTTCATTTTTACACTTTTGTCTAATTTCAGTTGCTTGCCTGCTGCCAGTGTGTGTCTGGCCAACTTCCACAGACTGAATTTTCCCCTTTGCCAGTGCCCACCACTCATACCGTGTGGCACAGGACTTTGCATCAAAAAAAGGCATTTAATTTTTACATTTTAGTCAATTTCAGTTGCTTGCCTACTGCCAGTGTGTGTCAGACCGACTTCCACAAACTGAAGTGTGCCCACTGCCAGTACAAACCACTCATACCGTGTAGCACAGGACTTTGCATCAAAAAAAGGCATTTCATTTTTACACTTTAGTCTAATTTCAGTTGCTTGCCTGATGCCAGTGTGTGTCACGCCGACTTCCATTGACTGTAGTGTGCCCACTGCCAGTGCCCACCACTCATACTGTGTGGCAAAGGACTTTGCATCAAAAAACGGCATTTCATTTTTACACTTTAGTCTAATTTCAGTTGCTTGCTTGCTGTCAATTTGTTTCAGGCCGACTTCAACTAACTGTAGTGTGCACACTGCCAGTGCCCACCACTCATACCGGGTGGCACAGGACTTTGCATCAAAAAAAGGCATTTCATTTTTACACATTAGTCTAATTTCATTTGCTTGTCTGCTGCCAGTGTGTGTCAGGCCGACTTCCACTGACTGTAGTGTGCCCACTGCCAGTGCCCACCACTCATACCGTGTGGCACAGGACTTTGCATCAAAAAAAGGCATTTCATTTTTACACTTTAGTCTAATTTCAGTTGCTTGCCTGCTGCCAGTGTGTGTCAGGCCGACTTCAACTGACTGTAGTGTGCACACTGCCAGTGCCCACCACTCATACCGGGTGGCACAGGACTGCATCAAAAAAAGGCATTTAATTTTGTGGGGAGTCGCTCTGGTAGATAGCAGTGCGGGTGCAGTATAGAGGCAAAACGGAGTCCAGAAAGTGTAGCAAACAGTGTTTAATTCACACTTGCAGCAAATACACAGCAAACAGTCACTTGGTGTTAATTCACACCCATCAGAAAACGTGCGGCAAAACAAAATAGTCCAAAACAGGTTCCAGTCACCTGGGAGGCTTTAGGTGCAAGTTCGCACCTGGCTGTCAGTCCAGCCGCAAGGCGATCGACCTCTGGCTTCCAGGCCGTCTGCACTCCTCCTTGCTTGGGGTCTGGCTTCCTGCCCAGAGAACTTCACACAGCACAGCATGGATCAGCACTCCCAAACTCCAGTGATTCCACAGCCTAACAGCAGCTCTAGGACAATCACACCCAGCTGCTGAGGAGGCTGCCTTTAAAGGCCCGGATAAAGTCCGGCCTGGACCGTGGGGAATAGGCACCCACCCAACTCTTTGCCTACTCCCAGTAAGAGCCGGCCCGGATTGGCTTTGCAGCCAAACTAAATATCAAATTGTCAAGCAGCACTAGCTGCTGCTGACACACGAAAACCCGGCTCTTACCTCACCGAGGCCAGGAACCTCGGTGACACATACCTCCGTCGACAACGGTACCTTGCACCTTACCACAATTTTTACACTTTAGTCTAATTTCAGTTGCTTGCCTGCTGCCAGAGTGTCAGACCGAGTTCCACAGACTGAAGTGTGCCCACTGCCAGTGCTCCCCACTCATACCGTGTGGCACAGGACTGCATCAAAAAAAGGCATTTAATTTTTACACTTTAGTCTAATTTCAGTTGCTTGCCTGCTGCCAGTGTGTGTCAGACCGACTAACACAGACTGAAGTGTGTCCACTGCCAGTGCCCACCACTCATACCGTGTGGCACAGGACTGCATCAAAAAAAGGCATTTAGTTTTTACACTTTAGTCAAATTTCAGTTGCTTGCCTGCTGCCAGTGTGTGTCAGGCCGAATTCCACTGACTGTAGTGTGCCCACTGCCAGTGCCCACCACTTATACCGTGTGGCACAGGACTTTGCATCAAAAAAAGGTATTTTATTTTTACACTTTAGTCTAATTTCAGTTGCTTGCCTGCTGCTAGTGTGTGTCAGGCCGACTTCCACTGACTGTAGCGTGCCCACTGTCAGTGCCCACCACTCATCCCGTGTGGCAAAGGACTTTGCATCAAAAAAAGACATTTCATTTTTACACTTTAGTCTATTTCAGTTGCTTGCCTGCTGCCAGTGTGTGTCAGGCCGACTTCCACAGACTGTAGTGTGACCATTGCCAGTGCCCACCACTCATACCGTGTGGCACAGGACTTTGCATCAAAAATAGGCATTTAATGTTTACATTTTAGTCAATTTCAGTTGCTTGCCTACTGCCAGTGTGTGTCAGACCGACTTCCACAAACTAAAGTGTGCCCACTGCCAGTACAAACCACTCATACCGTGTAGCACAGGACTTTGCATCAAAAAAAGGCATTTCATTTTTACACTTTAGTCTAATTTCAGTTGCTTGACTGCTGCCAGTGTGTGTCAGGCCAACTTCCACTGACTGTATTGTGCCCACTGCCAGTGCCCACCACTCATACCATGTGGCACAGGACTTTGCATCAAAAAAGGCATTTACTTTTTACACTTTAGTCTAATTTCAGTTGCTTGCCTGCTGCCAGTGTGTGTCAGGCCGAATTCCACTGACTGTAGTGTGCCCACTGCCAGTGCCCACCACTTATACCGTGTGGCATAGGACTTTGCATCAAAAAAAGGTATTTCATTTTTACACTTTAGTCTAATTTCAGTTGCTTGCCTGCTGCTAGTGTGTGTCAGGCCGACTTCCACTGACTGTAGTGTGCCCATTGTCAGTGCCCACCACTTATACCGTGTGGCACAGGACTTTGCATAAAAAAAAGGCATTTCATTTTTACACATTAGTCTAATTTCAGTTGCTTGCCTGCTGCCAGTGTGTGTCAGGCCGATTTCCACTGACTGTAGCGTGCCCACTGTCAGTGCCCACCACTTATCCCGTGTGGCACAGGACTTTGCATCAAAAAAAGGCATTTAATTTTTACACTTTAGTCTAATTTCATTTGCTTGTCTGCTGCCAGTGTGTGTCAGGCCGACTTCCACTGACTGTAGTGTGCCCACTGCCAGTGCCCACCACTCATACCGTGTGGCACAGGACTTTGCATCAAAAAAAGGCATTTCATTTTTACACTTTAGTCTAATTTCAGTTGCTTGCCTGCTGCCAGTGTGTGTCAGGCCGACTTCAACTGACTGTAGTGTGCACACTGCCAGTGCCCACCACTCATACCGGGTGGCACAGGACTGCATCAAAAAAAGGCATTTAATTTTTACACTTTAGTCTAATTTCAGTTGCTTGCCTGCTGTCAGTGTGTGTCAGGCCGACTTCCACTGACTGTATTGTGCCCACGGCCAGTGCCCACCACTCATACCGTGTGGCACCGGACTTTGCATCAAAAAAAGGCATTTCATTTTTACACTTTAGTCTAATTTCAGTTGCTTGCCTGCTGCCAATTTGTTTCAGGCCGACTTCCACTAACTGTATTGTGCCCAATTCAAGTGCCCACCACTCATACCGTGTGGCACAGGACTTTGCATCAAAAAAAGGCATTTTATTTTTACACTTTAGTCTAATTTCAGTTGCTTGCCTGCTGCCAGTGTGTGTCAGGCCGACTTCCACTGACTGTATTGTGCCCACTGCCAGTGCCCACCACTCATACCGTGTGGCACAGGACTGCATCAAAAAAAGGCATTTAATTTTGTGGGGAGTCGCTCTGGTAGATAGCAGTGCGGGTGCAGTATAGAGGCAAAACGGAGTCCAGAAAGTGTAGCAAACAGTGTTTAATTCACACTTGCAGCAAATACACAGCAAACAGTCACTTGGTGTTAATTCACACCCATCAGAAAACGTGCGGCAAAACAAAATAGTCCAAAACAGGTTCCAGTCACCTGGGAGGCTTTAGGTGCAAGTTCGCACCTGGCTGTCAGTCCAGCCGCAAGGCGATCGACCTCTGGCTTCCAGGCCGTCTGCACTCCTCCTTGCTTGGGGTCTGGCTTCCTGCCCAGAGAACTTCACACAGCACAGCATGGATCAGCACTCCCAAACTCCAGTGATTCCACAGCCTAACAGCAGCTCTAGGACAATCACACCCAGCTGCTGAGGAGGCTGCCTTTAAAGGCCCGGATAAAGTCCGGCCTGGACCGTGGGGAATAGGCACCCACCCAACTCTTTGCCTACTCCCAGTAAGAGCCGGCCCGGATTGGCTTTGCAGCCAAACTAAATATCAAATTGTCAAGCAGCACTAGCTGCTGCTGACACACGAAAACCCGGCTCTTACCTCACCGAGGCCAGGAACCTCGGTGACACATACCTCCGGTCGACAACGGTACCTTGCACCTTACCACAATTTTTACACTTTAGTCTAATTTCAGTTGCTTGCCTGCTGCCAGAGTGTCAGACCGAGTTCCACAGACTGAAGTGTGCCCACTGCCAGTGCTCCCCACTCATACCGTGTGGCACAGGACTGCATCAAAAAAGGCATTTAATTTTTACACTTTAGTCTAATTTCAGTTGCTTGCCTGCTGCCAGTGTGTGTCAGACCGACTAACACAGACTGAAGTGTGTCCACTGCCAGTGCCCACCACTCATACCGTGTGGCACAGGACTGCATCAAAAAAAGGCATTTAGTTTTTACACTTTAGTCAAATTTCAGTTGCTTGCCTGCTGCCAGTGTGTGTCAGGCCGACTTCCACTGACTGTAGTGTGCCCACTGCCAGTGCCCACCACTCATACCGTGTGGCACAGGACTTTTCATCAAAAAAAGGAATTTAGTTTTTACACTTTAGTCAAATTTCAGTTGCTTGCCTGCTGCCAGTGTGTGTCAGGCCGACTTCCACTGACTGTAGTGTGCCCACTGCCAGTGCCCACCACTCATACCGTGTGGCAAAGGACTTTGCATCAAAAAAAGGCATTTCATTTTATACACTTTAGTCTAATTTCAGTTGCTTGCCTGCTGCCAGTGTGTGTCAGTCCGACTTCCACTGACTGTATTGTGCCCACTGCCAGTGCCCACCACTCATACCGTGTGGCACAGGACTGCATCAAAAAAAGGCATTTAATTTTTACATTTTAGTCTATTTCAGTTGCTTGCCTGCTGCCAGTGTGTGTCAGGCCTACTTCCACTGACTGTATTGTGCCCACTGCCATTGCCCACCACTCATACCGTGTGGCACAGGACTTTGCTTTAACCAGTCCCCGACCGCCGTACGCAGGATTGCGTCCTGCGGGCGGCCGGGATCTTCTGTTTGGACGCATCGGGGCGTCCTCTCGCGATGCGCGAGATTTCGGGCACAAGCGCCCGCGCATGCGCAGATCGCGCATAGGGGTGAATTCAGAAGAACTTGGTCATCAGCCTGCCAGCCAATCGGCAGCGCTGGCGGGCTGATGACATTTAAAAAAACGAATCAGGAGCCATTTAACCCATCATATTAGTAAATATGATGGATTAAATGAGCTTGTGCTCTCTCCTGGGTCCTTTTCGTCGGTTGGACCCAGGAGAGAGCACACCTCTACAGTGAGTACACCAAGCACCACACATAGCCCCCTGATCAGCCCCCCATCACCCAAATTAACCCCTTGATCACCCCTTTCAGCACCTGTCAATCATCCAGTGAAAGGGAAAAAGTGATCAGTGTAAACTGTCACTTTTTTTTTTTCACTAAGATTGACTGTTAGGTTTAGCTTAGTTTAGTCCCCTTTGGTAGGTAGTTAGCGTTAGCGCCAAGCCCACCGCACCACAGTCACTGGTTCGCTGATTAGCGTAGAGCTAATCAGCGCTTGTACTTTTATAGTATCTGTAAGTGATCAGAACTGATCACGGTCAGATATATAATAGTACTAGTGTCACTTTAGTTCGCCCTCCACCCCAAACGCAGTGTTTGCCCGATCAGGCCTGATCGGTCGCCCACACGTGCGCTCACCCACGCCCACCCCGCCGCAGTGACAAAAAAATTTTTTTTTGTAATCACTGCACAATCCTTCACAAGCGCTGCGGCGATAAAAAATCAGTTTTGATCTTTTTATCAATCGCAGCGGCTTCTGTACTTCGCTACCCTCTCAATTGTAAGACAGGCTTGCTTTTTTCTTGGGTAGTCTCAGGGAATACCCCCTAAATTTAGACGGCCAAATGTCAAACAAGGGGTATTCCTCTGAAGAGGCCTACAGGATTCTGACCCAGTCGGATGAGGAGTGGGAACCCTCATCTGACGAATCCAGCGGGTCAGAATACCAACCTGTAGAAAGCAGTGGCTCTCTGACCCAAAGTTCTGACGAGGAGGTGGAGGTCCCTGATAGAAGCAGGCGCACCCGGCCCCGTGTTGCTAGACCGCAGGTTGCGCAGGATCCGCTTCAAGGGCAGCAGAGTGGGGCTGGCGCTGCCGGATTACGTGGTGAGGCATACACCAGCAGCGCAGCCCGTCCTGGACCTTCTACCAGCACTGCCGTAGAACATGGTGAAGTGGCGAGCACCAGAAGGGCAGTAGAAGCTGGTACGGTGGCACGTGCAGTAGTTTCCCGTCGCAGCCACCGCGCAGACAGGCCCGTAGAGCCCCTAGAGTCCCTGAGGTGCTGGCAAATCCTGATTGGCAGCCCCCATCTTCAGCCGCACCAGTAGTTCCCCTTTCACCGCCCAGTCAGGAGTTCGGGTGGAAACAGCTCAGATAGGATCGGGCGCTGGGGTTTTTTGAGCTGTTTTTCACTGCGGAGCTCTTTGACTTAGTCGTGGCAGAAACAAACAGATATGCCACTCAATTTATCGCCGACAACCCGGGAAGCTCTTATGCCCAGCCTTTCCGGTGGAAACCAGTCCAAGTTTCCGAACTTAGAACTTTTCTGGGCCTTCTCCTCAGCATGGGCATAACCAAAAACATGAATTGCGGTCATATTGGTCCACGAACCCAATTCATCACATGCCCATGTACTCTGCTGCCATGTCCAGGACACGTTTTGAGACCATCCTGCGTTTCCTGCACTTTAGTGACAACACCACCTCCCGTCCCAGAGGCCACCCAGCTTTTGACCGGCTCCATAAAATTCGGCCCCTCATAGACCATTTCAACCAGAAATTTGCAGATTTGTACACCCCTGCTCAAAACATCTGCGTAGACGAGTCCCTTGTACATTTCACCGGGCGCCTTGGCTTCAAGCAGTACATCCCAAGCAAGCGCGCCCGGTATGGGGTCAAATTGTATAAGCTCTGTGAAAGGGCCACAGGCTATACGCACAAATTTCGGATCTATGAGGGAAAAGATCAGACCCTGGAGCCGGTCGGTTGCCCTGACTACCTGGGGAGCAGTGGGAAGATAGTCTGGGACTTGGTGTCACCCTTATTCGGCAAGGGGTACCATCTTTACGTGGACAACTTTTACACAAGTGTGGCCCTCTTCAAGCATTTGTTCCTAGAACAGATTGGCTGCTGCGGCACCGCGCGACCTAGTCGCCGGCTACCCCCAACGGCTTCTTACCACCCGACTTGCAAGGGGGCAGAGGGCTGCACTGTGTAACGACGAACTGCTCGCGGTGAAATGGAGAGACAAGCGTGACGCTTACATGCTCTCCTCCATTCACGCAGACACGACAGTACAAATTCAACGGGCAACCAGTGTCGTTGAAAAGCCCCTCTCAGTCCACGACTATAACCTCCACATGGGAGGGGTGGACTTCAACGACCAGATGTTGGCCCCTTATTTGGTTTCCCGAAAGACCAGACGCTGGTATAAAAAAGTGTCTGTTTATCTGATTCAATTGGCTCTATATAATAGTTACGTTCTCTACAGTAAGGCTGGGAGAACTGGATCTTTCCTAAAATTCCAGGAAGAGATCGCCGAGAACCTCCTGTACCCAGGAGGTTCCGTGGCCCCATCCACCAGTGTAGTTAGCCGTCTACACGAGCGGCACTTCCCTAGCGCTGTGCCGGGTACCTCAAACCAACCGCCACCCCGAAAAAATGTCGTGTCTGTAGCAGGAGTGGAATAAGGCGTGACACCCGTTATTTCTGTCCTGACTGTCCTGACCACCCTGCCCTATGCCTTGGAGAGTGTTTCCGAAGTACCACACTCAGGTACACTTAGGGACCTAGGGACAGCACTACACAGGTAGTTTTTTTTCCACTGAGGCTCTAGGGTCTCTCAGGACACTAGGTTTTGAGAGACCCTAACACATAGGGACGGTGCTGGTGTGCTACAGCAGAAGTGTGAAACGGTAGAAACCTCTCCTTTCACTTGGGATAACGCGTATAATGTACTTCGCACCATCTCTGTGTGATTTACACTTTACACATTGTCCCATGGGAAAGGAGAGGTTTCTGCTAGGAAAATAAAGAGTGAAATGGTAAAAAAATAAAAATTAAACAGGTAGCAAGAAAAAAATCTTGAGTTAGTTCAGGTTTTTATGTTCATGTTTTATAAAAGTTTTAAAATGTTCTGGTTTTATAAAGTTTGCAACGTTCAAGTCATGTGCCTGCTGCCTGTTTTTTTCTTCTTTTTTTTTTTTTTTCCCCATAACCACCCTTTATTTTCCAGGTATACCAACAGACCAACGGACCAACCGACGAAAACGCCGCAGCACTGATGTGAATTCTGAGAGAAGCATTGCTGCTATCAGAAGACACGTGAAGTCAGTGTATGCGGCGCTGCAAGACGAGATTTCTCCTCTGCAGGACAGGTACGCTTGCCCTGGCATGTGAGCTGAGGAGAGGTGTTGGAGTTCATATGCTTTGGCAAACACTTTGTATCAAAAATCTGGCAAAGATGTCTTCCTCCACACCGATGGATTGATCGATGTGAATGGAGAAATCACGTTTGCCAGGACATAGGAGCTGAGTGGGTATGGATGTTTGGGCGGAGCTCCTATGTCCTGGCAATCGCCAGGCCCCTCTTTTTTTCTTGCATATTTTTTGGCAGAGATTTTTTCATCCACATCGATCGATGCGAATGAGGAAATCTGTGCCGTTCATTTTTTTCTTTCAGCCCAGAGGCTGAACGGAAAAAAAATCTCATTACCCGTATGCTCCATATAAGGAGAATAGCAGAAACTCCTAATGCTGGCCATACGTGTAATGATTGCGGTGACCCTCAAATGCCAGGGCAGTACAAAAACCTCACATGTGACCCCATTTCGGAAAGAAGACGCCCCAAGGTATTCGCTGAGGGGCATATTGAGTCCATGAAAGATTGAACTTTTGTCACAAGTTAGCGGAAAGGGAGACTTTGTGAAAAAAAAACAAAAATCAAATTCCGCTAACTTGGGCAAAAAAATCTTCTATGAACTCACCATACCCCTCACAGAATACCTTGGGGTGTCTTCTTTCCAAAATGGGGTCACATGTGGGTATTTATACTGCCCTGGCATTTTAGGGGCCCTGAAGCGTGAGAAGAAAAATGCGTAAAAATACCGTCCTAAAGGTACTCATTGGATTTAGGGTCGAATTGCGCAACTTGGCTGCAAAAGTGGCACACATGTGGTATCTCTGTACTCAGGAGAAGTAGGGCAATGTGTTTTGGGGTGTACTTTTACATATACCCATACTGGGTGTGAAAAATATCTCTGTAAATGACAACTTTTTAAAAAAAATTATACAAAGTTGTCATTTACAGAGATATTTTTCACACCCAGTAGGGGTATAGGTAAAAATACGCCCCAAAACACATTGCCCTACTTCTCCCGAGTACGTCGATACCCCATGTGTGCCACTTTTTGCAGCCAAGATGCGTAAAGGGGCCCTAAATCCAATGAGTACCTTATAGGATTTCACAGGACATTTTTTACGCATTTGGATTCCAAACTGCTTCTGACGTTTAGGGGCCCCTCAAATGCCAGGGCAGTATAAATACCCCACAAGTGACCCCATTTCGGAAAGAAGACACCCCAAGGTATTCCGTGAGGGGTATGGTGAGTTCATGTAAAATTTTATTTTTGGCACAAGTTAGTGGAATATGAGACTTTGTAAAAAAAAAAAAAAAATCAATTTCCGCAAACTTGTGCCAAAAATAAAAACTTCCATTAACTCACTATGCCCATCAGCGAATAACTTGGGGTGTTTACTTTCCGAAATGGGGTCACTTGTGTGGTATTTACTGCCCTGGCATTTTAGGGGCCCTAAGCGTCAAAGCAGTTTGGAATCCAAATGCGTAAAATGTCCTGTAAAATTCTAAAGGTACTCATTGGATTTAGGGCCCATTTGCGCATCTTGGCTGCAAAAGTGGCACACATGGGGTATCGCCGTACTCAGGAGAAGTAGGGCAATGTGTTTTAGGGTGTATTTTTACATATACCCATGCTGGATGAGAGAAATATCTCTGTAAATGACAACTTTTTAAAAATTTTATACAAAGTTGTCATTTACAGAGATATTTTTCACACCCAGTAGGGGTATATGTAAAAGACACCCCAAACTCATTGCCCTACTTCTCCCGAGTACGGCGATACCCCATGTGTGCCACTTTTTGCAGCCAAGATGCGCAAAGGGGCCCTAAATCCAATGAGTACCTTTAGGATTTCACAGGACATTTTTTACGCATTTGGATTCCAAACTGCTTCTGACGTTTAGGGGCCCTCAAATGCCAGGGCAGTATAAATACCCCACAAGTGACCCCATTTCGGAAAGAAGACACCCCAAGGTATTCCGTGAGGGGTATGGTGAGTTCATGTAAAATTGTATTTTTGGCACAAGTTAGTGGAATATGAGACTTTGTAAAAAAAAAAAAAAAAATCAATTTCCGCAAACTTGTGCCAAAAATAAAAACTTCCATGAACTCACTATGCCCATCAGCGAATACCTTGGGTGTCTACTTTCCGAAATGGGGTCACTTGTGTGGTATTTTACTGCCCTGGCATTTTAGGGGCCCCTAAACGTCAAAAGCAGTTTGGAATTAAATGCGTAAATGTCCTGTAAAATCCTAGCAGGTACTCATTGGATTTAGGTTCATTTGCGCATCTTGGATGCAAAAAGTGGCACATATGGGATGTCGCAGTACTCAGGAGAAGTAGGCAATATGCTTTGGGGTGTATTTTTACATATACTCTACTGGGTGTGAAAATATCTCTGTAAATGACAACTTTGTATAAATTTTTAAAAAGTTGTCATTTACAGAGATATTTCTCACACCCTGCATGGGTATATGTAAAAATACACCCCAAAACACATTGCCCTACTTCTCCTGAGTACGGCGATACCCCATGTGTGCCACTTTTTTGCATCCAAGATGCGCAAATGGGCCCTAAATCCAATGAGTACCTTTAGGATTTTACAGGGCATTTTTACGCATTTGGATTCTCACGCTTTAGGGGCCCCTAAAATGCCAGGGCAGTATAAATACCCCACAAGTGACCCCATTTCGGAAAGAAGACACCCCAAGGTATTCTGTGAGGGGTATGGTGAGTTCATTTAAAATTGTATTTTTTGGCAAAAGTTAGTAGAATATGAGACTTTGTAAAAAAAAAAAAAAAAAATCCATTTCCGCTAACTTGTGACAAAAAATAAAAACTTCCATGAACTCACTATGCGCCTCAGTGAATACCTTAGGGTGTCTACTTTCGGAAATGGGGTCATTTATGGGGTATTTCTACTGTCTGGGCATTGTAGTACGTCAGGAAACAGGACAGGTGCTCAGAAAGTCAAAGTGCGGAAATTCACTTTTTGCACCATAGTTTGTAAACGCTATAACTTTTACCCAAACCAATAAATATACACTTATTGCATTTTTTTATCAAAGACATGTAGAACAATAAATTTAGAGAAAATTTTTAGAGAAATGTAGTTTTATTTGACAAATTTTCCAACATAAAGTGAAAAATATCATTTTTTTGCAAAAATTTCATCAAAAAAAGTAAAATATCAAAAAAAGTAAAAATGTCAGCAAGAAAGAAATAGCACCAAATGAAAGCTCTATTAGTGAGAAGAAAAGGAGGTAAAATTCATTTGGGTGGTAAGTTGCATGTCGGAGCAATAAACGGTGAAAGTAGCGTAGCGCGGAATTGTAAAAAGTGGCCTGGTCTTTAAGGGTGTTTAAGGTAGGGGGGCTGAAGTGGTTAAAAAAAAGGCATTTCATTTTTACACTTTAGTCTAATTTCAGTTGCTTGCCTGCTGCCAATGTGTTTCAGGCCGACTTCCACTGACTGTAGTGTGCCCACTGCCAGTGCCCACCACTCATACCGGGTGGCACAGGACTGTATCAAAAAAAGGCATTTCATTTTTACACTTTAGTCTAATTTCAGTTGCTTGCCTGCTGCCAGTGTGTGTCAGACCGACTTCTACTGATTGTTGTGTGCCACTGCCAGTGCCCACCACTCATAGCGTGTGGCACAGGACTTTGCATCAAAAAAAGGCATTTAATTTTTACATTTTAGTCTAATTTCAGTTGCTTGCCTGCTGCCAATGTGTTTCAGGCCGACTTCCACTGACTGAAGTGTGCCCACTGCCAGTGCCCACCACTCATACCGTGTGGCACAGGACTGCATCAAGAAAAGGCATTTTGTTTTTACACTTTAGTCTAATTTCAGTTGCTTGCCTGCTGCCAGTGAGTGTCAAACCGACTTCTACTTCCTGTAGTGTGCCCACTGTCAGTGCCCACCACTCATACCGTGTGGCACAGGACTTTGCATCAAAAAAAGGCATTTAATTTTTACACTTTAGTCTAATTTCAGTTGCTTGCCTGCTGCCAGTGTGTGTCAGACCGACTTCTACTGATTGTTGTGTGCCACTGCCAGTGCCCACCACTCATAGCGTGTGGCACAGGACTTTGCATCAAAAAAAGGCATTTAATTTTTACATTTTAGTCTAATTTCAGTTGCTTGCCTGCTGCCAATGTGTTTCAGGCCGACTTCCACTGACTGAAGTGTGCCCACTGCCAGTGCCCACCACTCATACCGTGTGGCACAGGACTTTGCATCAAAAAAAGGCATTTAATTTTTACACTTTAGTCTAATTTCAGTTGCCTGCCTGCTGCCAGTGTGTGTCAGACCGACTTCTACTGAATGTTGTGTGCCCACTGCCAGTGCCCACCACTCATACCGTGTGGCACAGGACTTTGGATAATAAAAAAGCATTTTTATTTTTTACACTTTAGTCTAATTTAAGTTGCCTGCCTGCTGCCAATGTGTTTCAGGCCGACTTCCACTGACTGTAGTGTGCCCACTGCCAGTGCCCACCACTCATACCGGGTGGCAAATGACTTTGCATCAAAAAAAGGCATTTCATTTTTTAGAATTTAGTCTAATTTCAGTTGCTTGCCTGCTGCCAATGTGTTTCAGGCCGACTTCCACAAACTGTGGTGTGCCCTCTGCCAGTGCCCTCCACTCATACCGTGTGGCAAATGACTTTGCATCAAAAAAAGGCATTTTTAGAGTGAGTCTAATTTCAGTTGCTTGCCTGCTTTGCTTGCCTGCTGCCAGTGCTTGTCAGCTTCTACCGATGCTGTTGCCTGCCATGCCTCCTCATACCGTGTGGCAAATGACTTTGCATCAAAAAAGGTATTTCATTTTTTAGAATTTAGTCTAATTTCAGTTGCTTGCCTGCTGCCAATGTGTTTCAGGCCGACTTCCACTGACTGTAGTGTGCCCACTGCCAGTGCCCACCACTCATACCGGGTGGCACAGGACTGTATCAAAAAAAGGCATTTAATTTTTACACTTTAGTCTAATTTCAGTTGCTTGCCTGCTGCCAGTGTGTGTCAGACCGACTTCTACTAAATGTTGTGTGCCCACTGCCAGTGCCCACCACTCATACCGTGTGGCACAGGACTTTGCATCAAAAAGATATTTCATTTTTAGAATTTAGTCTAATTTCAGTTGCTTGCCTGCTGCCAATGTGTTTCAGGCCGACTTCCACTGACTGTAGTGTGCCCACTGCCAGTGCCCACCACTCATACCGGGTGGCACAGGACTGTATCAAAAAGGCATTTAATTTTTACACTTTAGTCTAATTTCAGTTGCTTGCCTGCTGCCAGTGTGTGTCAGGCCGACTTCCACTGACTGTAGTGTGCCCACTGCCAGTGCCCACCACTCATACCGTGTGGCACAGGACTTTGCATCAAAAAGGAATTTCATTTTTACACTTTAGTCTAATTTCAGTTGCTTGCCTGCTGTCAGTGTGTGTCAGGCCAACTTCAACTGACTGTAGTGTGCCCACTGTCAGTGCCCACCACTCATACCGTGTGGCACAGGACTTTGCATAATAAAAAGCATTTCATTTTTACACTTTAGTCTAATTTCAGTTGCTTGCCTGCTGCCAGTGTGTGTCAGGCCGACTTCCACTGACTGTATTGTGCCCACTGCCAGTGCCCACCACTCATACCCTGTGGCAAGGACTTTGCATCAAAAAAGGCATTTCATTTTTACACTTTAGTGCCTGCTGCCAGTGTGTGTCAGGCCGACTTCCACTGACTGTAGTGTGCCCACTGCCAGTGCCCACCACTCATACCGTGTGGCACAGGACTTTGCATCAAAAAAAGGAATTTAATTTTTTAGAATTTAGTCTAATTTCAGTTGCTTGCCTGCTGCCAGTGTGTGTCAGGCCGACTTCCACTGACTGTGGTGTGCCCACTGCCAGTGCCCACCAGTCATACCGTGTGGCACAGGACTTTGCATCAAAAAAAGGCATTTAATTTTTTAGAATTTAGTCTAATTTCAGTTGTTTGCCTGCTGCCAGTGTGTGTCAGACCGACTTCCACAGACTGAAGCTACTAGAGAGGGGTCGTTGATCCAGGGAGTTATTCTGATTGCCTGATTGGAGTCGGGAAGGAATTTTTTTTCCCCTTAAGTGAGGAAAATTGGCTTCTGCCTCACAGGGGTTTTTTGCCTTCCTCTGGATCAACTTGTAGGAAACAGGCCGAACTGGATGGACAAATGTCTTTTTTCGGTCTTATATACTATGTTACTATATTACTATGTTACTAAGTGTGCCCACTGCCAGTGCCCACCACTCATACCGTGTGGCACAGGACTTTGGATAATAAAAAAGCATTTTTATTTTTTACACTTTAGTCTAATTTCAGTTTGCTTGCCTGCTGCCAGTGTGTGTCAGGCTGACTTCCACTGACTGTAGTGTGCCCACTGTCAGTGCCCACCACTCATACCGTGTGGCACAGGACTTTGCATCAAAAAAAGGCATTTAGTTTTTACACTTTAGTCTAATTTCAGTTGCTTGCCTGCTGCCAGTGTGTGTCAGGCCGCCTTCCACTGACTGTAGTGTGCCCACTGCCAGTGCCCTCCACTCATAACGTGTGGCAGAGGACTTTGCATCAAAAAAAGGCATTCGATTTTTACACTTTAGTGCCTGCTGCCAGTGTGTGTCAGGCCGACTTCCACTGACTGTAGTGTGCCCACTGCCAGTGCCCACCACTCATACCGTGTGGCACAGGACTTTGCATCAAAAAAAGGAATTTAATTTTTTAGAATTTAGTCTAATTTCAGTTGCTTGCCTGCTGCCAGTGTGTGTCAGGCCGACTTCCACTGACTGTGGTGTGCACACTGCCAGTGCCCACCACTCATACCGGGTGGCACAGGAATGTATCAAAAAAAGGCATTTAGTTTTTACACTTTAGTCTAATTTCAGTTGCTTCCCTGCTGCCAGTGTGTGTCAGGCCGACTTCCACTGACTGTAGTGTGCCCACTGCCAGTGCCCACCACTCATACCGTGTGGCAAAGGACTTTGCATCAAAAAAAGGCATTTAATTTTTACACTTTAGTCTAATTTCAGTTGCTTGCCTGCTGCCAGTGTGTGTCAGGCCGACTTCCACTGACTGTAGTGTGCCCACTGTCAGTGCCCACCACTCATACCGTGTGGCACAGGACTTTGCATCAAAAAAGGCATTTAGTTTTTACACTTTAGTCTAATTTCAGTTGCTTGCCTGCTGCCAGTGTGTGTCAGGCCAACTTCCACTGACTGTAGTGTGCCCACTGCCAGTGCCCACCACTCATACCGGGTGGCACAGGACTTTGCATCAAAAAAAGGCATTTAATTTTTACACTTTAGTCTAATTTCAGTTGCTTCCCTGCTGCCAGTTTGTGTCAGGCCAACTTCCACTGACTGTAGTGTGCCCACTGTCAGTGCCCACCACTCATACCGTGTGGCACAGGAATGTATCAAAAAAAGGCATTTAGTTTTTACACTTTAGTCTAATTTCAGTTGCTTGCCTGCTGCCAGTGTGTGTCAGGCCGACTTCCACTGACTGTAGTGTGCCCACTGCCAGTGCCCACCACTCATACCGTGTGGTAAAGGACTTTGCATCAAAAAAAGGCATTTAATTTTTACATTTTAGTCTATTTCAGTTGCTTGCCTGCTGCCAGTGTGTGTCAGACCGACTTCCACAGACTGAAGTGTGCCCACCACTCATACCGTGTGGCACATGACTGCATCAAAAAAGGAATTTCATTTTTACACTTTAGTCTAATTTCAGTTGCTTGCCTGCTGCCAATGTGTTTCAGGCCGACTTCCACTGACTGTAGTGTGCCCACTGCCAGTGCCCACTACTCATACCGGGTGGCAAAGGACTTTGCATCAAAAAAGGCATTTCATTTTTACACTTTAGTCTAATTTCAGTTGCTTGCCTGCTGCCAGTGTGTGTCAGGCCGACTTCCACTGACTGTAGTGTGCCCACTGCCAGTGCCCACTACTCATACCGGGTGGCAAAGGACTTTGCATCAAAAAAAAGCATTTCATTTTTACACTTTAGTCTAATTTCAGTTGCTTGCCTGCTGCCAGTGTGTGTAATAGGGGTACAGATGTATGGGAGGATTAAAGAGGGGAGTGTCCGCTATTTGGGAAAGTGGTGCGAGAAGGGAACTTGTTATTTAACTGTTATTGCTGAATTGTTATAAAAATGTGAATTGTCATGTCTCTTGATCCCTGCAAGCCGGTAGGGGTGTAGTGAGGAGAGTTGGCCACTAGAGGGACCCCTAGGATAGGTATAAAAGGCTTAGTGAGGGGAGGAGGAGTTCAGTTGAGTTAAGATGTAGTTGCAGTTCAGTTCAGGCCCCTGAGCCTGGTGAAGCCAGGGAGACCTGGGTCTATGGCCTCGGGAAGGGTGTGCAGTTGAGGAAACAGCCGGAAGGGTCCTGCCTGGAGGTTAATATAGACAACCGGAGATAGGAGGACGCCAGTTCCAAGGGCTAAGTGGAATAATACCCTTAGGCCGGGCTGAGAGACTGAGAAACGGAGCAGGGAAGGAAAAGAATCACTGGATACCAGCCAGACGGGGCTGAGGACACAGAGCAGAGCCTTAGTGAGGAGAAACACAGGAAGGGCGCAGGGATCAGGAGGTATGCTACCCATGTCCTGCATTGATGGCCCGTTGGTGTACCGTTCACTGGAAAAGGTCTGCTGTGACAAAGACGCGATTGTTCCCTGGTTAAGTGTGTGGCCGGCAGAGGAATCTGCTTGATGTTTGAGTAACGGTTGCAACCCTTTAAGTAAAGACATTGACAATTTAACTGAATCGCCTGGTCTTCAATTATTCCCGCTAGCAGGGAGTGCTGCAGCTGCTAAACACTGAAACCACCATCTTGAGCAGAAGACGGAAGGGATCCATAAGTCCATTAGAAGCATACCTCTCAGGTGGGTGACGCACTGCACCACAACACCCAGCATGCCCTGGTCCCCCTGACCCGCAGGTAGCTTACAACTGTGTCAGGCCGACTTCCACTGACTGTAGTGTGCCCACTGTCAGTGCCTAACACTCATACCGTGTGGCACAGGACTTTGCATCAAAAAAGGCATTTCATTTTACACTTTAGTCTAATTTCAGTTGCTTGCCTGCTGCCAGTGTGTGTCAGACCGAATTCTACTGACTGTTGTGTGCCCACTGCCAGTGCCCACCACTCATACCGTGTGGCAGAGGACTTTGCATCAAAAAAAGGCATTTCATTTTTACACTTTAGTCTAATTTCAGTTGCTTGAATCACAGAAATAAACGTGGCCTAAATGGGTGGGACTGCTCCAAACCCCAAACACTGTGGCGTGTTTCTAACTGGGGGGCCAGTTCCTCCGCATGTGGTTCGCAGCGAACGGCTATCCCCAGCAAAAATTGCATGCAATGGAGGATACCGGCGCGAACCACAAGCACCACACAAACATCCTACACAAAATAAAACATGTGCGGATGAAAATATATAAGTAGTAAGGGTATACATGTCTCGTCAAACTAAAAGTGACAGGTACCACGCCCCCTTTTATACAGGCTCTCCCCGCCCCTTTTATATCGCTTGGAATAAAATTGATACTGTTTGATATTTGCTTTATATTGAATTAATATTAGATATATATAAACTTTATATTAAATAATACAAGGATATGACAGCTTATGCCTGGCCAGCGCTATTAGCGATTGCCGAGATAGCTCAGTTGGGAGAGCGTTAGACTGAAGCTCTAAAGGTCCCTGGTTCGATCCCGGGTCTCGGCAGTTAGACTTTTTGATATAAAAAGCACATTTATATTGCGTCATATGGCATTTATATTGCACCAATTAAAATCCTTTTAATTAGAATTAGCATTAGCTATTTGAGTAGAATCAACTAGTTAATAGGCTAGCAGCTTGTCGTACCTATTAAATTCTTATAAAATGTGTTATGTGCTTTATTAGCAGCATTAAAAAACAAAACAATGATAAATTTAACTTGTTTTAAAAAAAAGCTTTATTAATTTTACTTATTTACAATAAGACATCGTACATTTCTCAACAGATCTTAGGGACAAACACGTTTGATTGTAATTACAGCCGCGTATACATAATCGCTTCATGCGTTTTGTCACAAATGAACGCACAATACGGTCATTTTTTCTAAAATCGTTAGTGAACATTTTTAACACTTTTTCAAAAGACATGCCTTTAGCGAGACATTGTAAGATATAGATACAGTAATGACCGCAGACTGTGCTAACGGCGTCTTGTATCTGTCTGTTTTGATACTTTATAGTCTTAGAATTTTTATATAAAAACTTCATAAACTCGCCAGGAAATATTTCATTTGCGGGTGATAAACCATAACTATCAAAAAAATAGATACATCATTCGGGTATAATATAATTAAAATCCAATGCTTCCCCGCTGAGACGAATTATCCGTATTTACAATGTAGGCCGCGGGCCTGTCGATGATTTTATCCACCGGTAATAAGTCGCACGGAAATACCCCTTTAAACATGCGACGGGCGTTAATATCTGCTTTAATAACACAGGCAATTTCATAATTATTCATGTTTATTGAAAATCATATAATACCTCACGCCGATTATTTATTTCAATAATATTTTCATGGACAGAATATACAATCATGTTAATTGTGTTTGCAATCGGTTCGGCAAATCTAATTTCAGCTCTCAGATTTCCCGCTTTTACTAGAGAGAAATGACCGCCGGGTTCTTGATCCGGCGTTAAATCAAAGCGAACAAAGTGTAGCCGTTCAAAAACTTCGTGACGATCCACGGATAAAGCGTTGTCGGCCTTGTGTTTCCCGAAATATGTACTAGGGACATATATTCACGAACAGCTGATTCGTCTTGGAAGTTGGGTTGAAAAGGTTTTGCCGGTATCTGTTGACCGTCCAAATATAAGGCGGCATAATTCACATTATAGTGGTTGAAGCACAAAGGATTTCTTTGGTAACTCCCGGAAAATGATTCATTATCCACAAACGCAAGTATTACTGTTTTTGGTAGGTTACCGAGAAAAAGATTCTCGTGGTTAGATATGCGAGTACCGGCGGGTACGCTATACACTTTAAGCGATGCTCGATCGACAGAGTACTTTGCGTTAGCTGTTAACAGAGCGCGACTGTGACCGATTCTTACAGCTGGCGATACTTGTACTCTTTTGACAAACAGGGAAGCGTGCTGTATTTGGACTTTAAAATGGGGCGCCTCGGCTGACATAAGGCAGAAAGTGTCTTTGTTTCTGGTCAATTTTATCTTTAGATCTAAACCGTTCAGTATTAACTTCGGTTGATTAAATATATCGGCGTAAACGGGTCCCATTAATTCCACACTTCTAGAGCGTGCCGAATATTGTGCTCTCTTGCTGAAACCGACATTACGTCCGTCGAGAACCCTGTCATCATGATGTCCCGCTGTGTCTTTATAGAATAAACCGGCGGTAAATTGTGATGCTAAAGTTTGTGAATTATAATTTATTAGGGCCTCTATATACGCTCTATACGTATAAAGGTTGTCGCTTCTTGAAATCAACGTATCGCCGAGCGTTATATCCAATTGATTAAAAAGACTCGCTATAGGGTAGTTAATAAGTGCGACGCGGGAGCCTTCGGGTATGGCTGTGTTATCCGGACTAACGATTCTGCAAACGACGTGTAACAATGTGTTATTAAGGTCGTAATAATATTCACCGCTCCCGAGATGTAGAATTCCAAAGGTGCATTGTCAGCGATTGCTGCGATTGGTTGCACCTCGACATAAAGCGATTTTTCAATGCTTGTCTGTGTAGGCGGTATTTGAAAGATATCTAACTCTGATTTGGCGTACTCAGCGGATGCGTCATGCACGAAAGCCATAGCGTCTGACTAGAAGATGTCGCGCGGTGAACGACTTCTTGTTTTCTGGCGGCGACGTCTCTTAGGCTGTGATACTTTATTCATAAAAGTTGGTAAGACAATGGCAGCGCGTTCACGTTTTCTTTTACGCGTTTTCTTACGTATTTGTACGACACCAGAGCCCGCCTGGCCTTGCGTAGACCTATTTATACGATCCATAACGGCTGTTGACGCTGTAGTGACAACGTCTTTAGCGATGTTACGGGCGGCTGTTTTCACGTGCGGCTTTACAAGCTCAACGCCTTTTTAAATAGGGGACGACACGGCGGAACAGACCCCGAAATAACCCAGCGAGTCCAGAACCGTGCATGAATTCGGTACCGTGAAACCCATCCAAACCATGACCTGCTTGCGTTATATAATAATGTGTATAAGCATCCGGGTCGCCGTACACTCTCTGGGACAACATTTTAGTGCGGCGTCACAGCGCGAGGTCTAAAGTGTAATCGCACAATAGTCTTACCGTATTTGAATTTAACAGGTTTAGACTGATCCGTGAGTATCGATATTGTAACTGTGTCAAAATGGTGTTTACAAACAGGTATATAGTCCGGGCGGTGATACTTTTGCGTGATTACCTCACCATTTTTACCGCTTAACTCGACAGTTCTTAAAAGCTGTACGTAACTATCGCCAACAAGTTGATGTTGGACGATATCTGTACAAACAAACATTGTATAAAAACCGGCTTTAATATCTGGATTAATTTTTCGCTCTATTGCTGAAACTAGAGCAACCCCTTTAGACCACCAGTATGATGCTCTAACACAGGTAAGCCGGGGCCTTTGTACTTGAGAACAATATGCTCGGTATCTACATTCTTGAGTGCCGGTGCTTGCGAATAACCCGTCAGCCCTAAAATATTCCCCAGCTTCACACAAGGCATGAACTTGTATAACGGAGAGTTCATTACATAGACCGTTCTGTCAACATCGTCGTATCTTAGACGCAGTTGGTCGGGATGTATTTTTATAGATTCAAGTTTGCTATTAATGGCTTTGATGAGCTCGTGCATATTGGAGTAATAACCCGATTTAACAAAAAGCTCGCGGATCGGTTCGTCGCGGTGCGCTATGTAGAACACACCATCTCCAGGTCCGAAGGTCTCCCACGTATGTGGATACTGAATCTCCACTAAAGCCACTTCGTAAGGACCGCGAAGATGGACAGCTTTTGCTAACTTAGTAGTGTAATCGGCGATGCTGTTTTCCGGATAAAGTTTGGCAGAGGCATTGCACGGTAGCGTGATAAAAACGATCCGTCCTCCATAGTTTACAGACTTATCAACTGTTTTTCAGGCACCCAAGAGTTAAACTTGTCAGGGTAACCTACCCACTTTACAAAACACAACGTTTTCCCCGAACTTTCTTCTTTTTCAGTATTTTTCTATCCTGTAAACCCGTAGATTGTCGTGGGGTACTTTTGGACTTCCTCCGGGTAGAACGAACCTTCAATGAAATCGTCGGATAGGTCTTTCAACTTATAAAGGGGTCTGTGGCCTCTAGTGTTTACAGCGTTAATTTTAAATATCTCATCCGTATAGGTTTGTTCATAACCCTTTGTGAAAGTACCCTTATAGCGCACAATTCTGACGTGATCACCTATATTTAACAACGGTTTAACTTTTTTAATAGTGGCATAATGTCCGTAGATACTTTTCCAAGCGTCTAAAGAGTTCTCTTTTGTCACATCGACGGGTCGACATCTTATAGTTCTGTGGTATGTGTGGTTATAACTATACACCAGGTCTTGTAACTTGTCGATGTATCTGTACGTGTTTTGTTCTCTAAGATAGCGCCACATTTTAGTTTTCAGCGTTCTATTAAAACGCTCGACCAACGATGCCTTAACAGCATTCGTGGTTAAAAAATGATGTATTTTATAGTTTGCACAAAGACGCCTCATAGGTTTGTTTATAAACTCACGGCCCCGATCAGTCTGCAGCTTTCTGGGGGCTCGGCCGCTTAACTTAAATATCTGATCAAAAGCGGAGGCCACTGTTGCGCCGGACTTATTTGAAAGGCCAGACACCCAACCATATTTAGATAGAATATCAACAACTGTCAGCAGATATTTTACACCATTATTTTCTTTAGAAAAATCTATCATCGACACAAGATCTGCCTGCCATTGAGCATCTATATCAGACACCACAACCTTGTTTCTTGTAAATGATTTTTTAACAGGTTTGTACAATGTGTAAGTATCCTCGCTGCTCAACCAGTTTTTTACAGAGTCTTTTCTTACGCCAAATTTACGTACTTCTCTGAATAAGGAATCCAAGCCCCCATAAGAGCCGGCCGCTTTTGGCGTGTAGTACTGTGTCCTCAATATTTCGTCATTTGACGTCATTTTAGCAGCGTTTTAACCAGCGTCTACTCAACAAAGCGGCCTAACTGTTTATACATTTTTAAATAATCAAGATATTATATTTATTGTAAAAATAAAATCAGACTACAATTTATTTAAAACAGTTTATGTATAGTAATAAAATATTACAAGACATTACACACAAAGAAATTTTATATACAGGCAAAGAAAATGTATGTAAACAAATAAAACATTATAAGACGTTTAATACAAAGAAAAATTTATATACAATCGACAAAGTAACAAAATTTACAATGTTAACCAAGCAGCTTGCAGCAAAGGCGATAGCCTCTTTTAGGTAGTAATGACCCACGCGTCGACACCGTTGGCGATGATAACACCTGCGGTGTAAAAGGGCTTCGTGATGCGTCAAAGGAACCACTCAGCGACCGTTTTTCAAATTATCAAAAAGTTCTCTTGTTCTTGTATTACCGATAACTGTTGATGGGACGTTCAGCTGCGCGATAGTCTCCATAAAATAGTCCCAACCGTGAGGTTTAATATTAGGTAATCCGTGACTCTGGGTAGCTGTTCGAATCAGGTCAATAAGGTTGGATCCTGGGACCGTTTGTTCTTTGTAAATGAATTCACCCATAGCGTTCCAGGGTGGCTTATTACCTGAGCGGTTCAGTTTGTTTAACAATAGTTCTGCGTTTTTCTATAACGAGTATTAATATTGTCAAGTATCTCTTTAGTATCTGCGCTGATGGCGGGAGGATTTGACATTTGTTGTTGATCGGTTTGCGGCTGTGTAATCAGGGTTAAAGTCGACATTTCTTTACCGGACTGTTTGTTGAGCATTAAGTACCTCTGTAACACGGCTGTGTAACTCTTAATTTTTTCATCATCTGAAAGGTCATTTCTGTGTAGTATTTCGCTAATCTCATCATCTAATCGTCGTATGGCGGTTTGTCTTATATCTGATGCATCTACGGATGTTTTTTAAGCCTGTCCAACTCATTTTTGGAAACCAGGAACATTTTCTCGGCATACTGCATTATGAACTACCCGGCTGTATTAGCTATCAGGCTAGTGATTAAAGGTATTGCAAAGCCGAGCAAAGCTCCTATAAAACCGCCGCTCTGGGTCACAATGCGCTTCTTTGCTTTAATGGTGTACTTTTTATCGCTTAATTTCTTTATAGCCCTACGCCATTTTTTCAGTATATTTTTTGGCGCTCTTTAAGAGGTATCTTCCCTTTAAGGATGTTGAGTGCGATCTCACCTATAGCTGATATCAAATCATTACTGGCATTACGTAATATTGATTTTCGGGTCTTCAGATTTGTTTTGACTAATGCTTTTAAAAGCGCCCAATTACGCCGGATCCTGTTTGACATCTTTACAGCACCAGCGACACTAACAAAAATAACCGTGAAGATGTGAAATACCTCATTTTAGAGCTTCTTTTTGCACACATAAGCCACCGGCAGGTCTGGTGGGAACAGACCTGTTCTGAGTCGTAGCTCCTCAGGAGTGTCAGACCTTAAATCTACAAGTAAATAGCCGTAAGGCTTGTGTGTAGCATCTTCAAAAGCTTCTAAAAAGAAACGCAGTTCCACTGGGTACGAAAAGCCGAACCATAAATTTAAACACTAAATACATGGTCCTTTTTAAGAACCCTCGTGATAAATTACAGGTTATTACGTTGGCTCGTCAGATGTACCCCGGTAAAACACGTTTCTTTTTAGAAGCTTTTGAAGATGCTACACACAAGCCTTACGGCTATTTACTTGTAGATTTAAGGTCTGACACTCCTGAGGAGCTACGACTCAGAACAGGTCTGTTCCCACCAGACCTGCCGGTGGCTTATGTGTGCAAAAAGAAGCTCTAAAATGAGGTATTTCACATCTTCACGGTTATTTTTGTTAGTGTCGCTGGTGCTGTAAAGATGTCAAACAGGATCCGGCGTAATTGGGCGCTTTAAAAGCATTAGTCAAAACAAATCTGAAGACCCGAAAATCAATATTACGTAATGCCAGTAATGATTTGATATCAGCTATAGGTGAGATCGCACTCAACATCCTTAAAGGGAAGATACCTCTTAAAGAGCGCCAAAAAATATACTGAAAAAATGGCGTAGGGCTATAAAGAAATTAAGCGATAAAAAGTACACCATTAAAGCAAAGAAGCGCATTGTGACCCAGAGCGGCGGTTTTATAGGAGCTTTGCTCGGCTTTGCAATACCTTTAATCACTAGCCTGATAGCTAATACAGCCGGTAGTTCATAATGCAGTATGCCGAGAAAATGTTCCTGGTTTCCAAAAATGAGTTGGACAGGCTTAAAAAACATCCGTAGATGCATCAGATATAAGACAAACCGCCATACGACGATTAGATGATGAGATTAGCGAAATACTACACAGAAATGACCTTTCAGATGATGAAAAATTAAGAGTTACACAGCCGTGTTACAGAGGTACTTAATGCTCAACAAACAGTCCGGTAAAGAAATGTCGACTTTAACCCTGATTACACAGCCGCAAACCGATCAACAACAAATGTCAAATCCTCCCGCCATCAGCGCAGATACTAAAGAGATACTTGACAATATTAATACTCGTTATAGAAAAACGCAGAACTATTGTTAAACAAACTGAACCGCTCAGGTAATAAGCCACCCTGGAACGCTATGGGTGAATTCATTTACAAAGAACAAACGGTCCCAGGATCCAACCTTATTGACCTGATTCGAACAGCTACCCAGAGTCACGGATTACCTAATATTAAACCTCACGGTTGGGACTATTTTATGGAGACTATCGCGCAGCTGAACGTCCCATCAACAGTTATCGGTAATACAAGAACAAGAGAACTTTTTGATAATTTGAAAAACGGTCGCTGAGTGGTTCCTTTGACGCATCACGAAGCCCTTTTACACCGCAGGTGTTATCATCGCCAACGGTGTCGACGCGTGGGTCATTACTACCTAAAAAGAGGCTATCGCCTTTGCTGCAAGCTGCTTGGTTAACATTGTAAATTTTGTTACTTTGTCGATTGTATATAAATTTTTCTTTGTATTAAACGTCTTATAATGTTTTATTTGTTTACATACATTTTCTTTGCCTGTATATAAAATTTCTTTGTGTGTAATGTCTTGTAATATTTTATTACTATACATAAACTGTTTTAAATAAATTGTAGTCTGATTTTATTTTTACAATAAATATAATATCTTGATTATTTAAAAATGTATAAACAGTTAGGCCGCTTTGTTGAGTAGACGCTGGTTAAAACGCTGCTAAAATGACGTCAAATGACGAAATATTGAGGACACAGTACTACACGCCAAAAGCGGCCGGCTCTTATGGGGGCTTGGATTCCTTATTCAGAGAAGTACGTAAATTTGGCGTAAGAAAAGACTCTGTAAAAAACTGGTTGAGCAGCGAGGATACTTACACATTGTACAAACCTGTTAAAAAATCATTTACAAGAAACAAGGTTGTGGTGTCTGATATAGATGCTCAATGGCAGGCAGATCTTGTGTCGATGATAGATTTTTCTAAAGAAAATAATGGTGTAAAATATCTGCTGACAGTTGTTGATATTCTATCTAAATATGGTTGGGTGTCTGGCCTTTCAAATAAGTCCGGCGCAACAGTGGCCTCCGCTTTTGATCAGATATTTAGGTTAGCGGCCGAGCCCCAGAAAGCTGCAGACTGATCGGGGCCGTGAGTTTATAAACAAACCTATGAGGCGTCTTTGTGCAAACTATAAAATACATCATTTTTTAACCACGAATGCTGTTAAGGCATCGTTGGTCGAGCGTTTTAATAGAACGCTGAAAACTAAAATGTGGCGCTATCTTAGAGAACAAAACACGTACAGATACATCGACAAGTTACAAGACCTGGTGTATAGTTATAACCACACATACCACAGAACTATAAGATGTCGACCCGTCGATGTGACAAAAGAGAACTCTTTAGGCGCTTGGAAAAGTATCTACGGACATTATGCCACTATTAAAAAGTTAAACCGTTGTTAAATATAGGTGATCACGTCAGAATTGTGCGCTATAAGGGTACTTTCACAAAGGGTTATGAACAAACCTATACGGATGAGATATTTAAAATTAACGCTGTAAACACTAGAGGCCACAGACCCCTTTATAAGTTGAAAGACCTATCCGACGATTTCATTGAAGGTTCGTTCTACCCGGAGGAAGTCCAAAAGTACCCACGACAATCTACGGGTTTACAGGATAGAAAAAATACTGAAAAAAGAAGAAAGTTCGGGAAACGTTGTGTTTTGTAAAGTGGCTAGAGTTACCCTGACAAGTTTAACTCTTGGGTGCCTGAAAAACAGTTGATAAGTCTGTAAACTATGGAGGACGGATCGTTTTTTATCACGCTACCGTGCAATGCCTCTGTCAAACTTTATCCGGAAAGCAGCATCGCGATTACACTACTAAGTTAGCAGCTGTCCATCTTCGCGGTCCTTACGAAGTGGCTTTAGTGGAATTCAGTATCCATCATCGTGGGAGACGCTTGGACCTGGAGATGGTGTGTTCTACATAGCGCACCGCGACGAACCGATCCGCGAGCTTTTTTGTTAAATCGGGTTATTACTCCAACAATGCGCGAGCCTCATCAAAAAGCCGATGGCACTGGCAAACTTGAATCTATAAAATAGCATCCCGACCAACTGCGTCTAAGATACGGCGATGACTGACAGAACGGTCTACGTAATGAAGCTGCTCCGTTACTACTGAGATTCATGCCTATGTGTGAAGCTGGGGAATGTTTTAGGGCTGACGGGCCATTCAAGTAGCACCGCACTCAAGAATGCAGATACCGAAAGCATATTGTTCTCAAGTACAAAGACCCGGTTTACCTGTCGGTAGAGCACGCACTGGTGGTCTAAAGTGGGGCCTTGCTCTGGTTTCAGCAATAGAGAGAAAGAACTAATCCAGATATTAAAGCCGGTTTTTTATACAATGTTTGTTTGTGCAGATATCGTCCAGCATCAACTTGTTGGCTTACTGGTTACGTGCAGCTTTTGAGCAACTGTCAGAGTTAGCTGCACAAGCGGTGAGGTAATCGCGCGAAAGCCTGGCCGGCCCAGACCTACGCACCTGGGCGTAA
This sequence comes from Bufotes viridis, assembly GCA_033119425.1. NCBI lineage: Eukaryota > Metazoa > Chordata > Amphibia > Anura > Bufonidae > Bufotes > Bufotes viridis. The sequence continues at coordinate 201,542,874 of CM065593.1, read as the reverse complement.
ACACCGACTTTGACACGGACCCAATATCGATATTCACGGATCAGTCTAACCCTGTTAAAATCTCAATGCGGCAAGACGACCCGATGCGATGCACTTGGGCCTCGGCGCCATGACGCCTCGCATCAAAATGCTGTCCCAGAGAGTAGTGCGGCGATTCCCGGATAGCTTATACACATTATTACATAACGCAGGCAGGTCATGGTTTGGATGGGTTTCGCGGTACCGAGTTCATGCGCGGTTCTGGACTCGCTGGGTTATTTCAGCTTCGTTCCGCCCGTGTCGTCCCTATTTAAAAAGGCGTTGAGCTTGTAACGCCGAAGACGTGGAAACAGCCGCCACGTAACATCGCTTAAAGCCCGAATGATCACTACGGCGTCGACAGCGCAGAACCATGGAATGCGATAAATAGGTCTGCGATAGCGCCAGGCGGGCTCTGTCAATGCGACAAATACATGAGAAAACGCGTAAAAGAAAACGTGAACGCGCTGCCGCTTGTCTTACCCAGCCTTGCGAGTAAAGTATCGCGGCCTAAGAGACGCCGCAGCCGAGAAAACAAGAAGTTGTTCACTGCGCGACATCTTCTGGTCCGAGCAGCTATGGCTTTTCAGGTGTGACGCATCCGCTGAGTGCGCTCAAATCAGAGTTAGGTATCTGTCAAATACGCCACGCAGACAAGCGTTGAAAAACGCTTTATGTCGAGAGGCAACCAATCGCAGCAATCGCTGACAATGCGCCTTTTGGCGTACTACGTCTCGGGAGCGGTGGATGTTATTGCGACCTTAATGGCACATTGTTGCACGTCAGTTGGGTAGAATCGTTAGTCCCGATAACGCACAATCATACCGCAGAAGGAGTCCCGCTGTGGCGCCTATTAACTATCCAGCGGAAGTCCTTTTAATCGAGCTGGATATAACGCCAGCTGCGTACGTTGATTTCAAGAAGCGACAACCCTTAGCGCGTAGTAGAGCGGCATGGAGGCCCTAATGCGTTATAATTCACGAACTTTACCAGCATCAATGTTACCGCCGGTTCAATCTATCAAGACTGGCGGGCCATCGCCTGACGACAGCGGCTCGACCGGGCGTAATGTCGAGCTTTCAGCAAGAGAGCACAATATTCAGCACGCCTCGAAGTGTGGAGTTAATGCGCCCGCTGCGATATATTAATCGACCAAAAAGTTAATACTGGACGGTTTAGATCTAAAGATAAAATTGACCAGAGACAAGGACACTGCCTGCCTTGCGTCGGCGCGAGTGCACGCCAAATTACAACTGACGGCATGCCTGCTTTCATGGGTGCAGTACAGGTCGCCGGCTTTGTAAGAATCGGGTCGCAGTCGCGCTTCTGATCACAGCAGCTAGCGCGAAGTACCATCTAGATCGGCGAGCAGCGACCAGTGCATAGCGCATCTCCGCCTCGGTACTGCATGTCTAACCGCGAGAGGCTACTTCTCGGGTGGCCTACCGCAAACAGTAGTGCTGGCGCTTAGTGATGCGGATCGTTTGCCGGGAGTTACCAAGAGAAATCGCTTTGTGCTTTCAACGCGCTGTGCTGTGAATTATGCCGCCTTTATCGCTGGACGGTCGGCAGATACCGGCGAAGAGTCTCGACCCAACTTCCGAGACGAACCAGCGGTTCGTGGAACCGTGGCCTGTCCCTAGTACCCACTTCAGGGAAACACAAGGTCGAGTAACGCTTATCCGTGGATCGTCACGAAGCTTTAAACGGGCCACACTTTGACCGCTTTGGGATTTAACGCCGACTCAAGGGCCCGCGGCCGTACTTCTCTGGTAAGACCGGAGATCTGGAGAGCTGAAAGTAGGCTTGCTGGGCCGATTGCACAAGCACAACTGGCTGTGATTGTAATATATTCTGATCCATGAAAATGTTATTGAGACAATGTCCGAGCGTGAGAGCTATATGATTTTCAACAAACATGAAGATGAGCCATGAAATTTGCCTGTGTTATTAAAGCAGATGTTAACGCCCGTCGCATGTATAAAGGGGTGACTCGATGCGACGTATTACCGATGGATCAAATCATCGAGCAGGCCCGCGCCTACATGGTAAGCTGCGGATAGTTGCCTCGGCGGCAGTATGGATTTTAGTTATGTTGTACCCGGATGATGTGTCTGACCACTTTTGATGGTCCTCGTCTTATCACCCGCAAATGAGATAATTTCCTGGCAGTAGGTTTATGAAGTTTTTATATAAAATTACTAAGACAATAAAGTATCAAAACAGACAGCTACAAGGCGCCCGTTAGCACAGTCTGCGGTCATTACTGTATCTATATCTTACAATGTCTCGCTAAAGGCATGTCTTTTGAAAAGTGTTAAAAATGTTCACTAGCGATTTTAGAAAAATTGACCGTATTGTGCGTTCATTTGTGACAAAACGCATGAAGCGATTATGTATATGCTGGCTGTAATTACAATCAAACGTGTTTGTCCCTAAGATCTGTTGAGAAATGTCTGTCTTATTGTAAATAAGTAAAGTTAATAAAGCTTTTAAACAAGTTAAATTTATCATTGTTTTGTTTTTAATGCTGCTAATAAAGCACATAACACATTTTATAAGAATTTAATAGATACGACAAGCTGCTAGCCTATTAACTGGTTGATTCTAATCAAATAGCTAATGCTAATTCTAATTAAAAGGATTTTAATTGGTGCAATATAAATGCCATATGACACAATATAAATGTGCTTTTATATCAAAGAGTCTAACTGCCGAGACCCGGGATCGAACCAGGAACCTTTAGAGCTTCAGTCTAACGCTCTCCCAACTGAGCTATCTCGGCAATCGCTAATAGCGCTGGCCAGGCATAAGCTGTCATATCCTTGTATTATTTAATATAAAGTTTATATATATCTAATATTAATTCAATATAAAGCAAATATCAAACAGTATCAATTTTATTCCAAGCGATATAAAAGGGGCGGGGAGAGCCTGTATAAAAGGGGGCGTGGTACCTGTCACTTTTAGTTTGACGAGACATGTATACCCTTACTACTTATATAAACACATAACTCACAGAAAAAAGATGCACCACATGGATAAGCAACTGACAACACTGGCTAATCCCTCACTCTGGTGTTAAAAGCTGAGAGATTCGCCAATATTTCCAATCAGGAACATATCGGAGCCCCTTTAAGCACCACTTCACGGTATCTCAGCATGACATGGCGTCCTACCACTAGACTACCTATGGTGTGTGAACAAGGTCTGAACAGGTATTAAGCAGCCTACAGCCCCCTCCCACTCACCTGCATTGCAGGACCAACAATGCAATGGAGAACAAATGAGGCCGCAAGCTACACCTACAACAGACCATGTGACACCGGCTTCCAGGTGCAACAGAATGTTTACCAGCCATATGCAATGGCACATTCAATACATATAAAACAAGAATCACAGAAATAAACGTGGCCTAAATGGGTGGGACTGCTCCAAACCCCAAACACTGTGGCGTGTTTCTAACTGGGGGCAGTTCCTCCGCATGTGGTTCGCAGCGAACGGCTATCCCCAGCAAAAATTGCATGCAATGGAGGATACCGGCGCGAACCACAAGCACCACACAAACATCCTACACAAAATAAAACATGTGCGGATTAAAATATATAAACACATAACTCACAGAAAAAAGATGCACCACATGGATAAGCAACTGACAACACTGGCTAATCCCTCACTCTGGTGTTAAAAGCTGAGAGATTCGCCAATATTTCCAATCAGGAACATATCGGAGCCCCTTTAAGCACCACTTCACGGTATCTCAGCATGACATGGGGTCCTACCACTAGACTACCTATGGTGTGTGAACAAGGTCTGAACAGGTATTAAGCAGCCTACAGCCCCCTCCCACTCACCTGCATTGCAGGACCAACAATGCAATGGGGAACAAATGAGGCCGCAAACTACACCTACAACAGACCATGTCACACCGGCTTCCAGGTGCAACAGAATGTTTACCAGCCATATGCAATGGCATATTCAATACATATAAAACAAGAATAACAGAAATAAACGTGGCCTAAATGGGTGGGACTGCTCCAAACCCCAAACACTGTGGCGTGTTTCTAACTGGGGGGCCAGTTCCTCCGCATGTGGTTCGCAGCGAACGGCTATCCCCAGCAAAAATTGCATACAATGGAGGATACCGGCGCGAACCACAAGCACCACACAAACATCCTACACAAAATAAAACATGTGCGGATGAAAATATATAAACACATAACTAACAGAAAAAAGATGCACCACATGGATAAGCAACTGACAACACTGGCTAATCCCTCACTCTGGTGTTAAAAGCTGAGAGATTCGCCAATATTTCCAATCAGGAACATATCGGAGCCCCTTTAAGCACCACTTCACGGTATCTCAGCATGACATGGCGTCCTACCACTAGACTACCTATGGTGTGTGAACAAGGTCTGAACAGGTATTAAGCAGCCTACAGCCCCTCCCACTCACCTGCATTGCAGGACCAACAATGCAATGGGGAACAAATGAGGCCGCAAACTACACCTACAACAGACCATGTCACACCGGCTTCCAGGTGCAACAGAATGTTTACCAGCCATATGCAATGGCACATTCAATACATATAAAACAAGAATCACAGAAATAAACGTGGCCTAAATGGGTGGGACTGCTCCAAACCCCAAACACTGTGGCGTGTTTCTAACTGGGGGCAGTTCCTCCGCATGTGGTTCGCAGCGAACAGCTATCCCCAGCAAAAATTGCATGCAATGGAGGATACCGGCGCGAACCACAAGCACCACACAAACATCCTACACAAAATAAAACATGTGCGGATGAAAATATATAAACACATAACTCACAGAAAAAGATGCACCACATGGATAAGCAACTGACAACACTGGCTAATCTCTAACTCTGGTGTTAAAAGCTGAGAGATTCGCCAATATTTCCAATCAGGAACATATCAGAGCCCCTTTAAGCACCACTTCACGGTATCTCAGCATGACATGGGGTCCTACTACTAGACTACCTATGGTGTGTGAACAAGGTCTGAACAGGTATTAAGCAGCCTACAGCCCCCTCCCACTCACCTGCATTGCAGGACCAACAATGCAATGGGGAACAAATGAGGCCGTAAGCTACACCTACAACAGACCATGTGACACCGGCTTAAAGGGGCTCCGATATGTTCCTGATTGGAAATATTGGCGAATCTCTCAGCTTTTAACACCAGAGTGAGGGATTAGCCAGTGTTGTCAGTTGCTTATCCATGTGGTGCATCTTTTTTCTGTGAGTTATGTAATTTCAGTTGCTTGCCTGCTGCCAGTGCGTGTCAGGCTGATTTCCACTGACTGTATTGTGCCCACTGCCAGTGCCCACCACTCATACCGTGTGGTACAGGACTTTGCATCAAAAAAAGGAATTAAATTTTTACACTTTAGTCTAATTTCAGTTGCTTGCCTGCTGCCAGTGTTTGTCAGGCCGACTTCCACTGACTGTAGTGTGCCCACTGTCAGTGCCCACCACTCATACCGTGTGGCAAAGGACTTTGCAAATTAAAAAAACATTTCATTTTTTACACTTTAGTCTAATTTCAGTTGCTTGCCTGCTGCCAGTGTGTGTCAGGCCGACTTCCACTGACTGCAGTGTGCCCACTGCCAGTGCCCACCACTCATACCGTGTGGCACAGGACTTTGCAGCAAAAAAAGGCATTTAATTTTTACATTTTAGTCTAATTTCAGTTGCTTGCCTGCTGCCAGTGTATGTCAGGCCGACTTCCACTGACTGTAGTGTGCCCACTGCCAGTGCCCACCACTCATACCGTGTGGCACAGGACTTTGCAGCAAAAAAAGGCATTTCATTTTTACACTTTAGTCTAATTTTAGTTGCTTGCCTGCTGCCAGTGTGTGTCAGGCCGAATTCCACTGACTGTAGTGTGCCCACTGCCAGTGCCCACCACTCATACCGTGTGGCACATGACTTTGCTTCAAAAAAAGGCATTTCATTTTAATATTTTAGTTGCTTGCCTGCTGCCAGTGTATGTCAGGCCGACTTCCACTGACTGTAGTGTGCCCACTGTCAGTGCCCACCACTCCTACCGTGTGGCACAGGACTTTGCATAATAAAAAAGCATTTCATTTTTTACACTTTAGTCTAATTTCAGTTGCTTGCCTGCTGCCAGTGTGTGTCAGGCCGACTTCCACTGACTGCAGTGTGCCCACTGCCAGTGCCCACCACTCATACCGTGTGGCACAGGACTTTGCATCAAAAAAAGGCATTTAATTTTTACATTTTAGTCTAATTTCAGTTGCTTGCCTGCTGCCAGTGTATGTCAGGCCGACTTCCACTGACTGTAGTGTGCCCATTGCCAGTGCCCACCACTCATACCGGGTGGCACAGGACTGCATAAAAAAAAGGCATTTAATTTTTACTCTTTAGTCTAATTTCAGTTGCTTGCCTGCTGCCAGTGTGTGTCAGTCCGACTTCCACTGACTGTATTGTGCCCACTGCCAGTGCCCACCACTCATACCGTGTGGCACAGGACTTTGCATCAAAAAAAGGCATTCAATTTTTACTCTTTAGTCTAATTTCAGTTGCTTGTCTGCTGCCAGTGTGTGTCAGGCCGAATTCCACTGACTGTAGTGTGCCCACTGCTAGTGCCACCCATCATACCGTGTGGCACAGGACTTTGCATCAAAAAAAGGCATTTCATTTTTGTACTTTAGTCTAATTTCAGTTGCTTGCCTGGTGCCAGTGTGTCTCAGACCGACTTCTACTGACTGTAGTGTGCCCACTGCCAGTGCCCACCACTTATACCGTGTGGCACAGGATTTTGCATAAAAAAAGGGCATTTTATTCTTACACTTTAGTCTAATTTCAGTTGCTTGCCTGCTGCCAGTGTTTGTCAGGCCAACTTCCACTGACTGTAGTGTGCCCACTGTCAGTGCCCAGCACTCATACCGTGTGGCACAGGACTTTGTATCAACAAAAGGCATGATTAATGTATTGGTTGAGGTACTGGGTCATACCCACCTCATTTAACCCACCAAGCCCACCTTCCTACCTACCCGTCCACCCACCATGTACGCCCCAATAATCACACAACACCTCAGGTGGATTTAATTGGCCACAGCAGCCATTTATTATTAACATAAATACATAATATATATATATATATATATATATATATATATATATATATATATATATATATATATAACATAACCCAGACGAAGGAGGTCCTGGAAGCCCCCAAATGTCCACGTACACAACCACACGGCAAATCCACCTTGCCTCCAGCCGCGTTATACTAGCTCGGAGACAGCCGGTGGTGGACGCCTCAACAAACCGAACATGTATGCCCCCACCCGGAGAGTCCAGCCCCCACCATAAGGGGCCCTCTCAGCCTCAATCCCGATCCGTATTCCCAGCTTTCAGTACCTCCTGCCGCCAACAACGCGCAACTTGACCGCCACCCACCTCAAGCTTGCGCGTTCCGCCACACACCCAAAGCTCTTTCAATTACATCCTGCAACCCCAGGGACCACAAATCAATACCTACCGCGTTCAAATAAAGGCCATCCCTCCTCCAAAACTCCCCCAAACCAGCCTCCAACTCCCTATGCCGTACTGCAACCGCCCCGTGCCTCACCATAAATTTCCCGATAGCCCTATTAACTTTGATGCGAGCTTTGTTGATCCTATCAACCGACCTTGCCTCCCTCCACTTCCTCCTAGGCACAATGTCCGACCACACCACCACCATGCTGGGAAACAAATACCAAAGCCTCAATAAATCAAACTTGATGTCTCGTATCAAGTTACGCACCGGCGTAACTCCCAAATCATTACCTCAGCAGTGCACCACGAGCACATCCGGGGCCCGGTCCAATCGCACAAATCTATGAACCTCACGTAACACCCCCCCCCATAACATGCCTCTAACCCCAACCACCTTACCACCGCCACATCCTCAGACAATCCCAACTGCCGACCAAGCTTCCTCACATCCGCCCTAAGTGCTCCCCACCAGACGAAGGAGTGGCCCAGGATCCAAACAAGAGCCGCCGGGGAACCTGAAACAACCAAAACCACATTAAGCATAACGCCCCCAATTCCCCTTTAAACCAAATTATCCAACCTAACGTACGATCGGAACCTGACCGATTCCCATCTCCTGATCCTCATAATTTGTTCATCACTCAGCCCCAACCTGGCGGCTTCCGTCGCAGCCCCTATCCGAAAGGAATGTCCAGAATACTGCGCATCATCCACCCCCAAAGCCGACAAACATTTCTTTAACACTGCAATAAACTGGTACCTAGATAAAAACGAACAGTCCTCGTGTCTAAGCAAGGGGCCATCCGCAAAACCAGCACACCTCTTAAAATCTACCAGGGTGGCAACCGGACATAACAAGCACCCTGGGACCGCAAACAAAGTAACCCTACAACCCCGGCCCTCCCTATCCGTCTTGGACCCCCGTAACCTAATCACAATTCTGTCCCCTCCCACAACAACATCCCCCATGGACAAACCGCCACCACACCGAACATTCCTGCCAACCAATTCCCCCAAACGGAAAGCCCCAAAAAAACGGCAACGAGAATGACAACTTAAACAACCGTCTCTCCCATAACGAATAACAGACCCGTTCCACCTGCCTCCCAATGCCCAACAATAACTCAAACTATATAGGCTTCCTGCTGTCCTGATATCGCCTACCCCGCCTCCAACCCCTCAACACCTGCTTCACCAAAAAGGTCTTAGACACATCCGCTAAACCCCTAAACTTAAACCCAAAAGCCAAACCCGCCACAAACCTGTTAACCTGCGCCACCGACCAACCCTCTTCCTTCATTTGCCCTAAAAACAATAACAAAGGCACCTCTCCCCCATCAACCCCAACCCCTAATCTGTCACACCACCGCACCCAGCCTGCCCAAGCCCTCTCGTATGCCGCTCATGTCCCCTCGCACAGCAATGCCCGTAACAGACCCGCTACAGTACCTCCAAGATCTCCCACATTGCCGCCGGACAAACCAAACCTTCCACATCCGCCTCCGGTGCCAACTGCCGAAACCGTTCCAACTGCGAACGAGAAAGAGCGTCAGCTATGGAATTCGACACCCCGGGGACATGACACGCCATCACCCACGCGTTAATGGACAGACACCGTAACACCATATGTTGCAACAACCGCACCACCGGAGGGGAGGAGTTGGTTAATGAATTGATCGCCTGCACCACTCCCAAGTTGTCACAATGAAAACGTATTTTCCTATCCCGAAACTCATCCTCCCACAAAACCACCGCTAACACTATAGGAAAAAGCTCAAGTAACGCTAAGTTCCTCACCCAACCCTTCGTCACCCATGTCTCAGGCCACCTTCCCGCACACCAATGCCCTTGACAGTACACCCCAAAACCCACTCCCCCTGCGGCGTCCGAAAATAACTCGTAATCAAAATCCTCAATCACCTCTTTCATAACCAATGCCCTGCCGTTAAAACGTTGCAAAAACCCGTCCCACACCTCCAAATCCGTCTTCAACTCCTTTCCTAACCTAATAAAATGGTGTGGAGCCGTCACCCCCGCCGTCGCCGCCGCTAGCCGCCTGCAAAAAATTCTCCCCATCGGCATAATGCGACATGCAAAATTCAACTTCCCTAATAACGATTGAAGATCCTTCAACCGAATCTTCATCGCCCGCCCCGCCCTCTCTACAGCCTCCCGTAAATCCTGCACCTTATCATCAGGGAGCCTACATTCCATCCTAACCGTGTCAATAGTAATTCCCAAAACTAAGTTCGGTCGTAGGACCAACCATTTTATCCTCTGCCAATGGAACCCCGAACGACGAAAAAATTGCCTGCAAGGAACCTAACAACAATGCACACACCCGCGAATCAGACGGGCCCAAACACAAAAAATCGTCTAAATAATGAATGATAGATGAACAACCCGCCACATCCGCAACCACCCATTTCCAAAAACGAGCTAAAACGCTCAAAAAACGCACAGGATACCGAACAGCCCATGGGCAAACAACGATCAACAAAAAACTTACCCTCCCAACGGCAACCCAATAAATGAAGGCTATCTGGACTAACCGGCATAAGGCGAAATGCCGCCTCAATGTCCGTTTTAGCCAACAGCGTCCCCGGACCCAACTTCCTAACCCAAGCCACAGCCGCATCAAATGACGTATAAACCACCGAACAAATGTCAGGGTCAATACCATCATTGACCGACGCCCCTTTAGGAAAGGAAAGATGGTGTATCAGCCGAAATTTATTCGGCTCCTTTTTAGGCACTACCCCCAACGGCAAACCCGTAAATTCGGTAACGGAGGGCTCTCGAACGGCCCAGCCATCCTACCCAACCGAACCTCAGCCGCCAATTTATCCGCCACCACCTGAGCATGTTCAGACGCCGAACGCAAATTTTTATCCCCAAAAACCGCCGGCAAGGGAACCGATGGAATACGAAAACCAACAGTAAACCCTTCACGCAACCACTCCGCCACCTCCCGATTATGGTATCTATCTACGAACGGACCAATCCTTTCCACCCGCACCGGTGTCAGACCCTTTTCCAGCACCCTCCGCACCCCCTCTTTGCCTACTCCCCTTAAAACACCTGTTCGCTCCGTGATTCCCCCCGCACGTGGCACATTCATGTTTGAATCTGCACTTCGCCCCGAACTTACATGCCCCCTCATTAAACAGGAAGCATTGTCCCTTTGCGGACGCAGCCGCCAAGGTAAAGTGTCCCGACCCCCCTGACTCCCCCCGAAAGGGCTGCCCCTGTCTCCCCGGCGCCGTCACCCTCATCCATAACCCAATATCCTTATGGTCCCACCTCATATTGGGGCTGACCGCTTTCCTCTGCCGAAATTGCTCGTCGTACCTTAACCAACCCACACCCCCATATACGCGATAAGCTTCTCCTATCGCATACATATAGCTGAACAACGCCGAGCAGCATTGCAGATTCTTCTCCCCTATCACGCTAGCCAATATTGCAAATGCCTGAAACCAATTCCCAAAAGTACGTGGTATCAATCTGTACCGCCGTTTCTCATCCTCCTCTTTTTTTCTTATCATCCCTCTGCTCCCTATCTAAATTAAACCGTTCCAGCGGAAGAAGAGAAAAAATCTCCACGTATTCTCCCTTCCAAATCCGCTCCCTCACCTCCTGTTTCAGATGGGCTCCCAACGGCCCCTCAAAACAGACATATACCTCACCTTGTGCTGCATCTCCCACCTTCTCCCCCACATCCTCGCCCCCCGCCTGCGTCTCCACAGAAACCGAGCTACCAGTCCGTGTCGCAACCTCGGCCGCCCCACCAGTCGCAACCTCGGCCGCCCCACCAGTACTACCAGCACCGACCCCCCAAGCCTGCAACTAACCCTGCCAGGCCACCCAAAAACTGCCCCAAACCACCCACTAACTCCCCATGGCCGCCCCTCGGCCCTACCAGCATTGCCCAAACCTGCCACCAACCCTGCCAGGCCACCCAAAAACTGCCCCAAACCACCCACTAACTCCCCATGGCCGCCCCTCAGCCCACTCCCCCCATGGGCGCTAAACAGAGAAATAAGGGATCCCCACGGGTTCTCACCTAACTGCCCGGGTGCTGTGAACCCGGCAGCGGAAGCTCCTGCATCCTGACGTCCGTCTGCCATCTGCGACACCTCACTCCGTCTTGGGACTTGACTGGCGCAGGGGTTCTGCACCCCAGCAAGATCCATGCTGGGTGCGCTCCTCTCTTCACTTCTGTCCACCAGGGGGCGCTGAAGACACACAGAAGCTCCCGGCATCTCCTCAACCTGGGGCCTGCGCTCTTCTGCCACTTGCTGTTGCGCAGCCCCGCATGCCACATGGCTCCTGTCGCTCCCGCGCTGAGCAGGCCTCCCATCCCCCACTCCAGGGAAGGATCCTGCCGCCCCTGCTCCTGCTCCACCGCTGCTGGCCGGAGAGGACAGGGGGAGGGGCCCCCTGCCCTGCGCTGGGTTCTGCCTGCCATTAGGATTCCCCCCATGCCGGGAGGACGAGGATGGATGATGCCCTGCACTCCCCCCAGGTGGTGGGTCCCCAGAGGGGCTCCTGACGCGGCGCTGAACCCGGGGGGTCTCAGATGGGCTTAGGCGCGCCGGCGGACGTACCCGCCGCGGCCGTCTGCCTTCTGGCGGTGGGCTAACAGCACCCACCGCCGCACCCCTCAACATGCTGTCCAGCTGCGTGCTCAGCCACTCCGGGCCCCGCTCTGCCGCTGCCTCTCTTAGCCTGGACAACATGTCATCAACGGTAAGTGCCTGAGACATCCTACCAGCTTTTTCTCCATCACAAAATGGCACCCTTCACCTTACTCCACCCCCCTATATAGCCCACCTAACTCCGCCCTACCTGTGCCAGACCCCCACACCTTCCCTGCAACAATTTCAAATCCATTAACCCCTAACCTCCCTGACCCTCCCAACCAAACTTAATCATGCTGGCCTACCCTTAGCTACGCCCTAGTCCGGCCACACTTGATTAATGTATTGGTTGAGGTACCGGGTCATACCCACCTCATTTAACCCACCAAGCCCACCTTCCTACCTACCCGTCCACCCACCATCTACGCCCCAATAATCACGCAACACCTCAGGTGGATTTAATTGGCCACAGCAGCCATTTATTAACATAAATACATAACATATATATATATATATAACATAACCCAGACGAAGGAGGTCCTGGAAGCCCCCAAATGTCCACGTACACAACCACACGGCAAATCCACCTTGCCTCCAGCCGCGTTATACTAGCTCGGAGACAGCCGGTGGTGGACGCCTCAACAAACCGAACATGTAAGCCCCCACCATAAGGGGCCCTCTCAGCCTCAATCCCGATCCGTATTCCCAGCTTTCAGTACCTCCTGCCGCCAACAACGCGCAACTTGACCGCCACCCACCTCAAGCTTGCGCGTTCCGCCACACACCCAAAGCTCTTTCAATTACATCCTGCAACCCCAGGGACCACAAATCAATACCTACCGCGTTCAAATAAACGCCATCCCTCCTCCAAAACTCCCCCAAACCAGCCTCCAACTCCCTATGCCGTACTGCAACCGCCCCGTGCCTCACCATAAATTTCCCGATAGCCCTATCAACCAAACTTAATCATGCTGGCCTACCCTTAGCTACGCCCTAGTCCGGCCACACTTTTAATTTTTACACTTTAGTCTAATTTCAGTTGCTTGCCTGCTGCCAGTGTGTGTCAGGCCGACTTCCACTGACTGTTGTGTGCCCACTGCCAGTGCCCACCAATCATACCGTGTGGCACAGGACTTTGCATCAAAAAAGGCATTTAATTTTTACACTTTAGTCTAATTTCAGTTGCTTGCCTGCTGCCAGTGTGTGTCAGGCCGACTTCTACTGACTGTAGTGTGCCCACTGCCAGTGCCCACCACTCATACCGTGTGGCACAGGACTTTGCATCAAAAAAAGGCATTTTATTTTTACACTTTAGTCTAATTTCAGTTGCTTGCCTGCTGCCAGTGTGTCTCAGACCGACTTCTACTGACTGTTGTGTGCCATTGCCCACCAGTCATACCGTGTGGCAGAGGACTTTGCATCAAAAAAGGCATTTAATTTTTACACTTTAGTCTAATTTCAGTTGCTTGCCTGCTGCCAGTGTGTGTCAGGCCGACTTCCACTGACTGTATTGTGCCCAATGCCAGTGCCCACCACTCATACCGTGTGGCACAGGACTTTGCATCAAAAAAAGGCATTTTATTTTTACACTTTAGTCTAATTTCAGTTGCTTGCCTGCTGCCAGTGTGTGTCAGGCCGACTTCCACTGACTGTATTGTGCCCAATGCCAGTGCCCACCACTCATACCGTGTGGCACAGGACTTTGCATCAAAAAAAGGCATTTTATTTTTACACTTTAGTCTAATTTCAGTTGCTTGCCTGCTGCCAGTGTGTGTCAGACCGACTTCCACTGACTGTAGTGTGCCCACCACTCATATCGGGTGGCACAGGACTGTATCAAAAAAAGGCATTTCATTTTATACACTTTAGTCTAATTTCAGTTGCTTGCCTGCTGCCAGTGTGTGTCAGGCCGACTTCCACTGACTGTATTGTGCCCACTGCCAGTGCCCACCACTCATACCGTGTGGCACAGGACTGCATCAAAAAAAGGCATTTAATTTTGTGGGGAGTCGCTCTGGTAGATAGCAGTGCGGGTGCAGTATAGAGGCAAAACGGAGTCCAGAAAGTGTAGCAAATAGTGTTTAATTCACACTTGCAGCAAATACACAGCAAACAGTCACTTGGTGTTAATTCACACCCATCAGAAAACGTGCGGCAAAACAAAATAGTCCAAAACAGGTTCCAGTCACCTGGGAGGCTTTAGGTGCAAGTTCGCACCTGGCTGTCAGTCCAGCCGCAAGGCGATCGACCTCTGGCTTCCAGGCCGTCTGCACTCCTCCTTGCTTGGGGTCTGGCTTCCTGCCCAGAGAACTTCACACAGCACAGCATGGATCAGCACTCCCAAACTCCAGTGATTCCACAGCCTAACAGCAGCTCCAGGACAATCACACCCAGCTGCTGAGGAGGCTGCCTTTTAAAGGCCCGGATAAAGTCCGGCCTGGACCGTGGGGAATAGGCACCCACCCAACTCTTTGCCTACTCCCAGTAAGAGCCGGCCCGGATTGGCTTTGCAGCCAAACTAAATATCAAATTGTCAAGCAGCACTAGCTGCTGCTGACACACGAAAACCCGGCTCTTACCTCACCGAGGCCAGGAACCTCGGTGACACATACCTCCCGTCGACAACGGTACCTTGCACCTTACCACAATTTTTACACTTTAGTCTAATTTCAGTTGCTTGCCTGCTGCCAGTGTGTGTCAGGCCGACTTCTACTGACTGTAGTGTGCCCACTGCCAGTGCCCACCACTCATACCGTGTGGCACAGGACTTTGCATCAAAAAAAGACATTTTTACACTTTAGTCTAATTTCAGTTGCTTGCCTGCTGCCAGTGTGTCTCAGACCGACTTCTACTGACTGTTGTGTGCCATTGCCCACCAGTCATACCGTGTGGCAGAGGACTTTGCATCAAAAAAGGCATTTAATTTTTACACTTTAGTCTAATTTCAGTTGCTTGCCTGCTGCCAGTGTGTGTCAGGCCGACTTCCACTGACTGTATTGTGCCCAATGCCAGTGCCCACCACTCATACCGTGTGGCACAGGACTTTGCATCAAAAAAAGGCATTTTATTTTTACACTTTAGTCTAATTTCAGTTGCTTGCCTGCTGCCAGTGTGTGTCAGACCGACTTCCACTGACTGTAGTGTGCCCACCACTCATATCGGGTGGCACAGGACTGTATCAAAAAAGGCATTTCATTTTATACACTTTAGTCTAATTTCAGTTGCTTGCCTGCTGCCAGTGTGTGTCAGGCCGACTTCCACTGACTGTATTGTGCCCACTGCCAGTGCCCACCACTCATACCGTGTGGCACAGGACTGCATCAAAAAAGGCATTTAATTTTGTGGGGAGTCGCTCTGGTAGATAGCAGTGCGGGTGCAGTATAGAGGCAAAACGGAGTCCAGAAAGTGTAGCAAATAGTGTTTAATTCACACTTGCAGCAAATACACAGCAAACAGTCACTTGGTGTTAATTCACACCCATCAGAAAACGTGCGGCAAAACAAAATAGTCCAAAACAGGTTCCAGTCACCTGGGAGGCTTTAGGTGCAAGTTCGCACCTGGCTGTCAGTCCAGCCGCAAGGCGATCGACCTCTGGCTTCCAGGCCGTCTGCACTCCTCCTTGCTTGGGGTCTGGCTTCCTGCCCAGAGAACTTCACACAGCACAGCATGGATCAGCACTCCCAAACTCCAGTGATTCCACAGCCTAACAGCAGCTCCAGGACAATCACACCCAGCTGCTGAGGAGGCTGCCTTTTAAAGGCCCGGATAAAGTCCGGCCTGGACCGTGGGGAATAGGCACCCACCCAACTCTTTGCCTACTCCCAGTAAGAGCCGGCCCGGATTGGCTTTGCAGCCAAACTAAATATCAAATTGTCAAGCAGCACTAGCTGCTGCTGACACACGAAAACCCGGCTCTTACCTCACCGAGGCCAGGAACCTCGGTGACACATACCTCCCGTCGACAACGGTACCTTGCACCTTACCACAATTTTTACACTTTAGTCTAATTTCAGTTGCTTGCCTGCTGCCAGTGTGTCAGACCGAGTTCCACAGACTGAAGTGTGCCCACTGCCAGTGCTCCCCACTCATACCGTGTGGCACAGGACTGCATCAAAAAAAGGCATTTAATTTTTACACTTTAGTCTAATTTCAGTTGCTTGCCTGCTGCCAGTGTGTGTCAGGCCGACTTCCACTGACTGTAGTGTGCCCACTGCCAGTGCCCACCACTCATACCGTGTGGCACAGGACTGCATCAAAAAAAGGAATTTAGTTTTTACACTTTAGTCAAATTTCAGTTGCTTGCCTGCTGCCAGTGTGTGTCAGGCCGACTTCCACTGACTGTAGTGTGCCCACTGCCAGTGCCCACCACTAATACCGTGTGGCAAAGGACTTTGCATAAAAAAAAGGCATTTCATTTTATACACTTTAGTCTAATTTCAGTTGCTTGCCTGCTGCCAGTGTGTGTCAGTCCGACTTCCACTGACTGTATTGTGCCCACTGCCAGTGCCCACCACTCATACCGGGTGGCAAAGGACTTTGCATCAAAAAAAGGCATTTAAGTTTTACACTTTATTGCCTGCTGCCAGTGTGTGTCAGGCCGACTTCCACTGACTGTAGTGTGCCCACTGCCAGTGCCCACCACTCATACCGGGTGGCACAGGACTGTATCAAAAAAAGGCATTTCATTTTTACACTTTAGTCTAATTTCAGTTGCTTGCCTGCTGCCAGTGTGTGTCAGACCGACTTCTACTGATTGTTGTGTGCCACTGCCAGTGCCCACCACTCATAGCGTGTGGCACAGGACTTTGCATCAAAAAAAGGCATTTAATTTTTACATTTTAGTCTAATTTCAGTTGCTTGCCTGCTGCCAATGTGTTTCAGGCCGACTTCCACTGACTGAAGTGTGCCCACTGCCAGTGCCCACCACTCATACCGTGTGGCACAGGACTGCATCAAGAAAAGGCATTTTGTTTTTACACTTTAGTCTAATTTCAGTTGCTTGCCTGCTGCCAGTGAGTGTCAAACCGACTTCTACTTACTGTAGTGTGCCCACTGTCAGTGCCCACCACTCATACCGTGTGGCACAGGACTGCATCAAAAAAAGGCATTTAATTTTTACACTTTAGTCTAATTTCAGTTGCCTGCCTGCTGCCAGTGTGTGTCAGACCGACTTCTACTGAATGTTGTGTGCCCACTGCCAGTGCCCACCACTCATACCGTGTGGCACAGGACTTTGGATAATAAAAAAGCATTTTTATTTTTTACACTTTAGTCTAATTTAAGTTGCCTGCCTGCTGCCAATGTGTTTCAGGCCGACTTCCACTGACTGTAGTGTGCCCACTGCCAGTGCCCACCACTCATACCGGGTGGCAAATGACTGTGCATCAAAAAAAGGCATTTCATTTTTTAGAATTTAGTCTAATTTCAGTTGCTTGCCTGCTGCCAATGTGTTTCAGGCCAACTTCCACAAACTGTGGTGTGCCCTCTGCCAGTGCCCTCCACTCATAACGTGTGGCAAATGACTTTGCATCAAAAAAAGGCATTTCATTTTTTAGAATTTAGTCTAATTTCAGTTGCTTGCCTGCTGCCAATGTGTTTCAGGCCGACTTCCACTGACTGTAGTGTGCCCACTGCCAGTGCCCACCACTCATACCGGGTGGCACAGGACTGTATCAAAAAAAGGCATTTAATTTTTACACTTTAGTCTAATTTCAGTTGCTTGCCTGCTGCCAGTGTGTGTCAGACCGACTTCTACTAAATGTTGTGTGCCCACTGCCAGTGCCCACCACTCATACCGTGTGGCACAGGACTTTGCATCAAAAAAAGGAATTTCATTTTTTACACTTTAGTCTAATTTCAGTTGCTTGCCTGCTGTCAGTGTGTGTCAGGCCAACTTCAACTGACTGTAGTGTGCCCACTGTCAGTGCCCACCACTCATACCGTGTGGCACAGGACTTTGCATAATAAAAAAGCATTTCATTTTTTACACTTTAGTCTAATTTCAGTTGCTTGCCTGCTGCCAGTGTGTGTCAGGCCGACTTCCACTGACTGTATTGTGCCCACTGCCAGTGCCCACCACTCATACCCTGTGGCAAAGGACTTTGCATCAAAAAAAGGCATTTCATTTTTACACTTTAGTGCCTGCTGCCAGTGTGTGTCAGGCCGACTTCCACTGACTGTAGTGTGCCCACTGCCAGTGCCCACCACTCATACCGTGTGGCACAGGACTTTGCATCAAAAAAAGGAATTTAATTTTTTAGAATTTAGTCTAATTTCAGTTGCTTGCCTGCTGCCAGTGTGTGTCAGGCCGACTTCCACTGACTGTGGTGTGCCCACTGCCAGTGCCCACCAGTCATACCCTGTGGCAAAGGACTTTGCATCAAAAAAGGCATTTAATTTTTACATTTTAGTCTAATTTCAGTTGTTTGCCTGCTGCCAGTGTGTGTCAGACCGACTTCCACAGACTGAAGCTACTAGAGAGGGGTCGTTGATCCAGGGAGTTATTCTGATTGCCTGATTGGAGTCGTGAAGGAATTTTTTTTCCCCTTAAGTGAGGAAAATTGGCTTCTGCCTCACAGGGGTTTTTTGCCTTCCTCTGGATCAACTTGTAGGAAACAGGCCGAACTGGATGGACAAATGTCTTTTTTCGGTCTTATATACTATGTTACTATGTTACTATGTTACTAAGTGTGCCCACTGCCAGTGCCCACCACTCATACCGTGTGGCACAGGACTTTGGATAATAAAAAAGCATTTTTATTTTTTACACTTTAGTCTAATTTCAGTTGCTTGCCTGCTGCCAGTGTGTGTCAGGCTGACTTCCACTGACTGTAGTGTGCCCACTGTCAGTGCCCAACACTCATACCGTGTGGCACAGGACTTTGCATCAAAAAAAGGCATTTAGTTTTTACACTTTAGTCTAATTTCAGTTGCTTGCCTGCTGCCAGTGTGTGTCAGGCCGCCTTCCACTGACTGTAGTGTGCCCACTGCCAGTGCCCTCCACTCATAACGTGTGGCAGAGGACTTTGCATCAAAAAAAGGCATTTGATTTTTACACTTTAGTGCCTGCTGCCAGTGTGTGTCAGGCCGACTTCCACTGACTGTAGTGTGCCCACTGCCAGTGCCCACCACTCATACCGTGTGGCACAGGACTTTGCATCAAAAAAAGGAATTAAATTTTTTAGAATTTAGTCTAATTTCAGTTGCTTGCCTGCTGCCAGTGTGTGTCAGGCCGACTTCCACTGACTGTGGTGTGCCCACTGCCAGTGCCCACCACTCATACCGGGCGGCACAGGAATGTATCAAAAAAAGGCATTTAGTTTTTACACTTTAGTCTAATTTCAGTTGCTTGCCTGCTGCCAGTGTGTGTCAGGCTGACTTCCACTGACTGTAGTGTGCCCACTGTCAGTGCCCACCACTCATACCGTGTGGCACAGGACTTTGCATCAAAAAAAGGCATTTAGTTTTTACACTTTAGTCTAATTTCAGTTGCTTGCCTGCTGCCAGTGTGTGTCAGGCCGCCTTCCACTGACTGTAGTGTGCCCACTGCCAGTGCCCTCCACTCATAACGTGTGGCAGAGGACTTTGCATCAAAAAAAGGCATTTGATTTTTACACTTTAGTGCCTGCTGCCAGTGTGTGTCAGGCCGACTTCCACTGACTGTAGTGTGCCCACTGCCAGTGCCCACCACTCATACCGGGTGGCACAGGACTTTGCATCAAAAAAGGAATTAAATTTTTTAGAATTTAGTCTAATTTCAGTTGCTTGCCTGCTGCCAGTGTGTGTCAGGCCGACTTCCACTGACTGTGGTGTGCCCACTGCCAGTGCCCACCACTCATACCGGGCGGCACAGGAATGTATCAAAAAAAGGCATTTAGTTTTTACACTTTAGTCTAATTTCAGTTGCTTCCCTGCTGCCAGTGTGTGTCAGGCCGACTTCCACTGACTGTAGTGTGCCCACTGCCAGTGCCCACCACTCATACCGTGTGGCAAAGGACTTTGCATCAAAAAAAGGCATTTAATTTTTACACTTTAGTCTAATTTCAGTTGCTTGCCTGCTGCCAGTGTGTGTCAGGCCGACTTCCACTGACTGTAGTGTGCCCACTGTCAGTGCCCACCACTCATACCGTGTGGCACAGGACTTTGCATCAAAAAAAGGCATTTAGTTTTTACACTTTAGTCTAATTTCAGTTGCTTGCCTGCTGCCAGTGTGTGTCAGGCCAACTTCCACTGACTGTAGTGTGCCCACTGCCAGTGCCCACCACTCATACCGGGTGGCACAGGTCTTTGCATCAAAAAAAGGCATTTAATTTTTACACTTTAGTCTAATTTCAGTTGCTTCCCTGCTGCCAGTGTGTGTCAGGCCAACTTCCACTGACTGTAGTGTGCCCACTGTCAGTGCCCACCACTCATACCGTGTGGCACAGGAATGTATCAAAAAAAGGCATTTAGTTTTTACACTTTAGTCTAATTTCAGTTGCTTGCCTGCTGCCAGTGTGTGTCAGGCCGACTTCCACTGACTGTAGTGTGCCCACTGCCAGTGCCCACCACTCATACCGGTTGGCAAAGGACTTTGCATCAAAAAAAGGCATTAAATTTTTACACTTTAGTCTAATTTCAGTTGCTTGCCTGCTGCCAGTGTGTGTCAGGCCGACTTCCACTGACTGCAGGGTGCCCACTGACAGTGCCCACCACTCATACCGTGTGGTAAAGGACTTTGCATCAAAAAAAGGCATTTAATTTTTACATTTTAGTCTATTTCAGTTGCTTGCCTGCTGCCAGTGTGTGTCAGACCGACTTCCACAGACTGAAGTGTGCCCACCACTCATACCGTGTGGCACATGACTGCATCAAAAAAAGGAATTTCATTTTTTACACTTTAGTCTAATTTCAGTTGCTTGCCTGCTGCCAATGTGTTTCAGGCCGACTTCCACTGACTGTAGTGTGCCCACTGCCAGTGCCCACCACTCATACCGTGTGGCAAAGGACTTTGCATCAAAAAAAGGCATTTAATTTTTACACTTTAGTCTAATTTCAGTTGCTTGCCTGCTGCCAGTGTGTGTCAGGCCGACTTCCACTGACTGTAGTGTGCCCACTGTCAGTGCCCACCACTCATACCGTGTGGCACAGGACTTTGCATCAAAAAAAGGCATTTAGTTTTTACACTTTAGTCTAATTTCAGTTGCTTGCCTGCTGCCAGTGTGTGTCAGGCCAACTTCCACTGACTGTAGTGTGCCCACTGCCAGTGCCCACCACTCATACCGGGTGGCACAGGACTTTGCATCAAAAAAAGGCATTTAATTTTTACACTTTAGTCTAATTTCAGTTGCTTCCCTGCTGCCAGTGTGTGTCAGGCCAACTTCCACTGACTGTAGTGTGCCCACTGTCAGTGCCCACCACTCATACCGTGTGGCACAGGAATGTATCAAAAAAGGCATTTAGTTTTTACACTTTAGTCTAATTTCAGTTGCTTGCCTGCTGCCAGTGTGTGTCAGGCCGACTTCCACTGACTGTAGTGTGCCCACTGCCAGTGCCCACCACTCATACCGTGTGGCAAAGGACTTTGCATCAAAAAAAGGCATTTAATTTTTACACTTTAGTCTAATTTCAGTTGCTTGCCTGCTGCCAGTGTGTGTCAGGCCGACTTCCACTGACTGCAGGGTGCCCACTGACAGTGCCCACCACTCATACCGTGTGGTAAAGGACTTTGCATCAAAAAAGGCATTTAATTTTTACATTTTAGTCTATTTCAGTTGCTTGCCTGCTGCCAGTGTGTGTCAGACCGACTTCCACAGACTGAAGTGTGCCCACCACTCATACCGTGTGGCACATGACTGCATCAAAAAAAGGAATTTCATTTTTTACACTTTAGTCTAATTTCAGTTGCTTGCCTGCTGCCAATGTGTTTCAGGCCGACTTCCACTGACTGTAGTGTGCCCACTGCCAGTGCCCACTACTCATACCGGGTGGCAAAGGACTTTGCATCAAAAAAAGGCATTTCATTTTTACACTTTAGTCTAATTTCAGTTGCTTGCCTGCTGCCAGTGTGTGTCAGGCCGACTTCCACTGACTGTAGTGTGCCCACTGCCAGTGCCCACTACTCATACCGGGTGGCAAAGGACTTTGCATCAAAAAAAAGCATTTCATTTTTACACTTTAGTCTAATTTCAGTTGCTTGCCTGCTGCCAGTGTGTGTAATAGGGGTACAGATGTATGGGAGGATTAAAGAGGGGAGCGTCCGCTATTTGGGAAAGTGGTGCGAGAAGGGAACTTGTTATTTAACTGTTATTGCTGAATTGTTATAAAAATGTGAATTGTCATGTCTCTTGATCCCTGCAAGCCGGTAGGGGTGTAGTGAGGAGAGTTGGCCACTAGAGGGACCCCTAGGATAGGTATAAAAGGCTTAGTGAGGGGAGGAGGAGTTCAGTTGAGTTAAGATGTAGTTGCAGTTCAGTTCAGGCCCCTGAGCCTGGTGAAGCCAGGGAGACCTGGGTCTATGGCCTCGGGAAGGGTGTGCAGTTGAGGAAACAGCCGGAAGGGTCCTGCCTGGAGGTGAATATAGACAACCGGAGATAGGAGGACGCCAGTTCCAAGGGCTAAGTGGAATAATACCCTTAGGCCGGGCTGAGAGACTGAGAAACGGAGCAGGGAAGGAAAAGAATCACTGGATACCAGCCAGACGGGGCTGAGGACACAGAGCAGAGCCTTAGTGAGGAGAAACACAGGAAGGGCGCAGGGATCAGGAGGTATGCTCCCCATGTCCTGCATTGATGGCCCGTTGGTGTACCGTTCACTGGAAAAGGTCTGCTGTGACAAAGACGCGATTGTTCCCTGGTTAAGTGTGTGGCCGGCAGAGGAATCTGCTTGATGTTTGAGTAACGGTTGCAACCCTTTAAGTAAAGACATTGACAATTTAACTGAATCGCCTGGTCTTCAATTATTCCCGCTAGCAGGGGAGTGCTGCAGCTGCTAAACACTGAAACCACCATCTTGAGCAGAAGACGGAAGGGATCCATAAGTCCATTAGAAGCATACCTCTCAGGTGGGTGACGCACTGCACCACAACACCCAGCATGCCCTGGTCCCCCCCTGACCCCGCAGGTAGCTTACAACTGTGTCAGGCCGACTTCCACTGACTGTAGTGTGCCCACTGTCAGTGCCTAACACTCATACCGTGTGGCACAGGACTTTGCATCAAAAAAAGGCATTTCATTTTTACACTTTAGTCTAATTTCAGTTGCTTGCCTGCTGCCAGTGTGTGTCAGACCGAATTCTACTGACTGTTGTGTGCCCACTGCCAGTGCCCACCACTCATACCGTGTGGCAGCGGACTTTGCATCAAAAAAAGGCATTTCATTTTTACACTTTAGTCTAATTTCAGTTGCTTGAATCACAGAAATAAACGTGGCCTAAATGGGTGGGACTGCTCCAAACCCCAAACACTGTGGCGTGTTTCTAACTGGGGGGCCAGTTCCTCCGCATGTGGTTCGCAGCGAACGGCTATCCCCAGCAAAAATTGCATGCAATGGAGGATACCGGCGCGAACCACAAGCACCACACAAACATCCTACACAAAATAAAACATGTGCGGATGAAAATATATAAACACATAACTCACAGAAAAAGATGCACCACATGGATAAGCAACTGACAACACTGGCTAATCCCTCACTCTGGTGTTAAAAGCTGAGAGATTCGCCAATATTTCCAATCAGGAACATATCGGAGCCCCTTTAAGCACCACTTCACGGTATCTCAGCATGACATGGCGTCCTACCACTAGACTACCTATGGTGTGTGAACAAGGTCTGAACAGGTATTAAGCAGCCTACAGCCCCTCCCACTCACCTGCATTGCAGGACCAACAATGCAATGGAGAACAAATGAGGCCGCAAGCTACACCTACAACAGACCATGTGACACCGGCTTCCAGGTGCAACAGAATGTTTACCAGCCATATGCAATGGCACATTCAATACATATAAAACAAGAATCACAGAAATAAACGTGGCCTAAATGGGTGGGACTGCTCCAAACCCCAAACACTGTGGCGTGTTTCTAACTGGGGGCAGTTCCTCCGCATGTGGTTCGCAGCGAACGGCTATCCCCAGCAAAAATTGCATGCAATGGAGGATACCGGCGCGAACCACAAGCACCACACAAACATCCTACACAAAATAAAACATGTGCGGATTAAAATATATAAACACATAACTCACAGAAAAAAGATGCACCACATGGATAAGCAACTGACAACACTGGCTAATCCCTCACTCTGGTGTTAAAAGCTGAGAGATTCGCCAATATTTCCAATCAGGAACATATCGGAGCCCCTTTAAGCACCACTTCACGGTATCTCAGCATGACATGGGGTCCTACCACTAGACTACCTATGGTGTGTGAACAAGGTCTGAACAGGTATTATGCAGCCTACAGCCCCCTCCCACTCACCTGCATTGCAGGACCAACAATGCAATGGGGAACAAATGAGGCCGCAAACTACACCTACAACAGACCATGTCACACCGGCTTCCAGGTGCAACAGAATGTTTACCAGCCATATGCAATGGCATATTCAATACATATAAAAAAAGAATCACAGAAATAAACGTGGCCTAAATGGGTGGGACTGCTCCAAACCCCAAACACTGTGGCGTGTTTCTAACTGGGGGGGGGCAGTTCCTCCGCATGTGGTTCGCAGCGAACGGCTATCCCCAGCAAAAATTGCATGCAATGGAGGATACCGGCGCGAACCACAAGCACCACACAAACATCCTACACAAAATAAAACATGTGCGGATTAAAATATATAAACACATAACTCACAGAAAAAAGATGCACCACATGGATAAGCAACTGACAACACTGGCTAATCCCTCACTCTGGTGTTAAAAGCTGAGAGATTCGCCAATATTTCCAATCAGGAACATATCGGAGCCCCTTTAAGCACCACTTCACGGTATCTCAGCATGACATGGCGTCCTACCACTAGACTACCTATGGTGTGTGAACAAGGTCTGAACAGGTATTAAGCAGCCTACAGCCCCCTCCCACTCACCTGCATTGCAGGACCAACAATGCAATGGAGAACAAATGAGGCCGCAAGCTACACCTACAACAGACCATGTGACACCGGCTTCCAGGTGCAACAGAATGTTTACCAGCCATATGCAATGGCACATTCAATACATATAAAACAAGAATCACAGAAATAAACGTGGCCTAAATGGGTGGGACTGCTCCAAACCCCAAACACTGTGGCGTGTTTCTAACTGGGGGCAGTTCCTCCGCATGTGGTTCGCAGCGAACGGCTATCCCCAGCAAAAATTGCATGCAATGGAGGATACCGGCGCGAACCACAAGCACCACACAAACATCCTACACAAAATAAAACATGTGCGGATTAAAATATATAAACACATAACTCACAGAAAAAGATGCACCACATGGATAAGCAACTGACAACACTGGCTAATCCCTCACTCTGGTGTTAAAAGCTGAGAGATTCGCCAATATTTCCAATCAGGAACATATCGGAGCCCCTTTAAGCACCACTTCACGGTATCTCAGCATGACATGGGGTCCTACCACTAGACTACCTATGGTGTGTGAACAAGGTCTGAACAGGTATTAAGCAGCCTACAGCCCCTCCCACTCACCTGCATTGCAGGACCAACAATGCAATGGGGAACAAATGAGGCCGCAAGCTACACCTACAACAGACCATGTGACACCGGCTTCCAGGTGCAACAGAATGTTTACCAGCCATATGCAATGGCACATTCAATACATATAAAACAAGAATCACAGAAATAAACGTGGCCTAAATGGGTGGGACTGCTCCAAACCCCAAACACTGTGGCGTGTTTCTAACTGGGGGCAGTTCCTCCGCATGTGGTTCGCAGCGAACGGCTATCCCCAGCAAAAATTGCATGCAATGGAGGATACCGGCGCGAACCACAAGCACCACACAAACATCCTACACAAAATAAAACATGTGCGGATTAAAATATATAAACACATAACTCACAGAAAAAGATGCACCACATGGATAAGCAACTGACAACACTGGCTAATCCCTCACTCTGGTGTTAAAAGCTGAGAGATTCGCCAATATTTCCAATCAGGAACATATCGGAGCCCCTTTAAGCACCACTTCACGGTATCTCAGCATGACATGGGGTCCTACCACTAGACTACCTATGGTGTGTGAACAAGGTCTGAACAGGTATTAAGCAGCCTACAGCCCCTCCCACTCACCTGCATTGCAGGACCAACAATGCAATGGGGAACAAATGAGGCCGCAAACTACACCTACAACAGACCATGTGACACCGGCTTCCAGGTGCAACAGAATGTTTACCAGCCATATGCAATGGCACATTCAATACATATAAAACAAGAATCACAGAAATAAACGTGGCCTAAATGGGTGGGACTGCTCCAAACCCCAAACACTGTGGCGTGTTTCTAACTGGGGGCAGTTCCTCCGCATGTGGTTCGCAGCGAACAGCTATCCCCAGCAAAAATTGCATGCAATGGAGGATACCGGCGCGAACCACAAGCACCACACAAACATCCTACACAAAATAAAACATGTGCGGATGAAAATATATAAACACATAACTCACAGAAAAAAGATGCACCACATGGATAAGCAACTGACAACACTGGCTAATCCCTCACTCTGGTGTTAAAAGCTGAGAGATTCGCCAATATTTCCAATCAGGAACATATCGGAGCCCCTTTAAGCACCACTTCACGGTATCTCAGCATGACATGGGGTCCTACCACTAGACTACCTATGGTGTGTGAACAAGGTCTGAACAGGTATTAAGCAGCCTACAGCCCCCTCCCACTCACCTGCATTGCAGGACCAACAATGCAATGGGGAACAAATGAGGCCGCAAACTACACCTACAACAGACCATGTCACACCGGCTTCCAGGTGCAACAGAATGTTTACCAGCCATATGCAATGGCACATTCAATACATATAAAACAAGAATCACAGAAATAAACGTGGCCTAAATGGGTGGGACTGCTCCAAACCCCAAACACTGTGGCGTGTTTCTAACTGGGGGGGGCAGTTCCTCCGCATGTGGTTCGCAGCGAACAGCTATCCCCAGCAAAAATTGCATGCAATGGAGGATACCGGCGCGAACCACAAGCACCACACAAACATCCTACACAAAATAAAACATGTGCGGATGAAAATATATAAACACATAACTCACAGAAAAAAGATGCACCACATGGATAAGCAACTGACAACACTGGCTAATCCCTCACTCTGGTGTTAAAAGCTGAGAGATTCGCCAATATTTCCAATCAGGAACATATCGGAGCCCCTTTAAGCACCACTTCACGGTATCTCAGCATGACATGGGGTCCTACCACTAGACTACCTATGGTGTGTGAACAAGGTCTGAACAGGTATTAAGCAGCCTACAGCCCCCTCCCACTCACCTGCATTGCAGGACCAACAATGCAATGGGGAACAAATGAGGCCGCAAGCTACACCTACAACAGACCATGTGACACCGGCTTCCAGGTGCAACAGAATGTTTACCAGCCATATGCAATGGCACATTCAATACATATAAAACAAGAATCACAGAAATAAACGTGGCCTAAATGGGTGGGACTGCTCCAAACCCCAAACACTGTGGCGTGTTTCTAACTGGGGGCAGTTCCTCCGCATGTGGTTCGCAGCGAACAGCTATCCCCAGCAAAAATTGCATGCAATGGAGGATACCGGCGCGAACCACAAGCACCACACAAACATCCTACACAAAATAAAACATGTGCGGATGAAAATATATAAACACATAACTCACAGAAAAAGATGCACCACATGGATAAGCAACTGACAACACTGGCTAATCCCTCACTCTGGTGTTAAAAGCTGAGAGATTCGCCAATATTTCCAATCAGGAACATATCAGAGCCCCTTTAAGCACCACTTCACGGTATCTCAGCATGACATGGGGTCCTACCACTAGACTACCTATGGTGTGTGAACAAGGTCTGAACAGGTATTAAGCAGCCTACAGCCCCCTCCCACTCACCTGCATTGCAGGACCAACAATGCAATGGGGAACAAATGAGGCCGTAAGCTACACCTACAACAGACCATGTGACACCGGCTTAAAGGGGCTCCGATATGTTCCTGATTGGAAATATTGGCGAATCTCTCAGCTTTTAACACCAGAGTGAGGGATTAGCCAGTGTTGTCAGTTGCTTATCCATGTGGTGCATCTTTTTCTGTGAGTTATGTAATTTCAGTTGCTTGCCTGCTGCCAGTGTGTGTCAGGCTGATTTCCACTGACTGTATTGTGCCCACTGCCAGTGCCCACCACTCATACCGTGTGGTACAGGACTTTGCATCAAAAAAGGCATTTAATTTTTACACTTTAGTCTAATTTCAGTTGCCTGCCTGCTGCCAGTGTGTGTCAGGCTGATTTCCACTGACTGTATTGTGCCCACTGCCAGTGCCCACCACTCATACCGTGTGGCACAGGACTTTGCATCAAAAAAGGAATTTAATTTTTACACTTTAGTCTAATTTCAGTTGCTTGCCTGCTGCCAGTGTGTGTCAGGCCGACTTCCACTGACTGTAGTGTGCCAACTGCCAGTAGCCACCACTCATACCGTGTGGCACTGGACTTTGCATCAAAAAAGGCAGTTAATTTTTACACTTTAGTCTAATTTCTGTTGCATGCCTGCTGCCAGTGTGTGTCAGGCCGACTTCCACTGACTGTAGTGTGCCCACTGCCAGTGCCCACCAATCATACCGTGTGGCACAGGACTTTGCATAATAAAAAAGCATTTCATTTTTACACTTTAGTCTAATTTCAGTTGCTTGCCTGCTGCCAGTGTGTGTCAGGCCGAATTCCACTGACTGTAGTGTGCCCACTGCCAGTGCCCACCACTCATACCGTGTGGCACAGGACTTTGCATCAAAAAAGGTATTTCATTTTTACACTTTAGTCTAATTTCAGTTGCTTGCCTGCTGCCAGTGTGTGTCAGGCCGACTTCCACTGACTGTAGTGTGCCCACTGCCAGTGCCCACCACTCATACCGTGTGGCACAGGACTTTGCATCAAAAAATTGCATTTAATTTTTACACTTTAGTCTAATTTCAGTTGCCTGCCTGCTGCCAGTGTGTGTCAGACTGATTTCCACTGACTGTATTGTGCCCACTGCCAGTGCCCACCACTCATACCGTGTGGCACAGGACTTTGCATCAAAAAAAGGCATTTCGTTTTACACTTTAGTCTAATTTCAGTTGCTTGCCTGCTGCCAGTGTGTGTCAGGCCGACTTCTACTGACTGTAGTGTGCCACTGCCAGTGCCCACCACTCATACCGTGTGGCTGGGACTTTGCATCAAAAAATTGCATTTAATTTTGACACTTTAGTCTAATTTCAGTTGCCTGCCTGCTGCCAGTGTGTGTCAGGCTGATTTCCACTGACTGTATTGTGCCCACTGCCAGTGCCCACCACTCATACCGTGTGGCACAGGACTTTGCATCAAAAAAAGGAATTTAATTTTTACACTTTAGTCTAATTTCAGTTGCTTGCCTGCTGCCAGTGTGTGTCAGGCCGAATTCCACTGACTGTAGTGTGCCCACTGCCAGTGCCCACCACTCATACCGTGTGGCACAGGACTTTGCATCAAAAAAGGTATTTCATTTTACACTTTAGTCTAATTTCAGTTGCTTGCCTGCTGCCAGTGTGTGTCAGGCCGACTTCCACTGACTGTAGTGTGCCAACTGCCAGTAGCCACCACTCATACCGTGTGGCACTGGACTTTGCATCAAAAAAGGCAGTTAATTTTTACACTTTAGTCTAATTTCTGTTGCATGCCTGCTGCCAGTGTGTGTCAGGCCGACTTCCACTGACTGTAGTGTGCCCACTGCCAGTGCCCACCAATCATACCGTGTGGCACAGGACTTTGCATAATAAAAAAGCATTTCATTTTTACACTTTAGTCTAATTTCAGTTGCTTGCCTGCTGCCAGTGTGTGTCAGGCCGAATTCCACTGACTGTAGTGTGCCCACTGCCAGTGCCCACCACTCATACCGTGTGGCACTGGACTTTGCATCAAAAAAGGTATTTCATTTTTACACTTTAGTCTAATTTCAGTTGCTTGCCTGCTGCCAGTGTGTGTCAGGCCGACTTCCACTGACTGTAGTGTGCCCACTGCCAGTGCCCACCACTCATACCGTGTGGCACAGGACTTTGCATCAAAAAATTGCATTTAATTTTTACACTTTAGTCTAATTTCAGTTGCCTGCCTGCTGCCAGTGTGTGTCAGACTGATTTCCACTGACTGTATTGTGCCCACTGCCAGTGCCCACCACTCATACCGTGTGGCACAGGACTTTGCATCAAAAAAAGGCATTTCGTTTTACACTTTAGTCTAATTTCAGTTGCTTGCCTGCTGCCAGTGTGTGTCAGGCCGACTTCTACTGACTGTAGTGTGCCCACTGCCAGTGCCCACCACTCATACCGTGTGGCAGAGGACTTTGCATCAAAAAAGGCATTTCATTTTTACACTTTAGTCTAATTTCAGTTGCTTGAATCACAGAAATAAGCGTGGCCTAAATGGGTGGGACTGCTCCAAACCCCAAACACTGTGGCGTGTTTCTAACTGGGGGCCAGTTCCTCCGCATGTGGTTACAGCGACGGCTATCCCCAGCAAAAATTGCATGCAATGGAGGATACCGGCGCGAACCACAAGCACCACACAAACATCCTACACAAAAATAAAACATGTGCGGATGAAAATATATAAACACATAACTCACAGAAAAAGATGCACCACATGGATAAGCAACTGACAACACTGGCTAATCCCTCACTCTGGTGTTAAAAGCTGAGAGATTCGCCAATATTTCCAATCAGGAACATATCAGAGCCCCTTTAAGCACCACTTCACGGTATCTCAGCATGACATGGGGTCCTACTACTAGACTACCTATGGTGTGTGAACAAGGTCTGAACAGGTATTAAGCAGCCTACAGCCCCCTCCCACTCACCTGCATTGCAGGACCAACAATGCAATGAGGGAACAAATGAGGCCGTAAGCTACACCTACAACAGACCATGTGACACCGGCTTAAAGGGGCTCCGATATGTTCCTGATTGGAAATATTGGCGAATCTCTCAGCTTTTAACACCAGAGTGAGGGATTAGCCAGTGTTGTCAGTTGCTTATCCATGTGGTGCATCTTTTTCTGTGAGTTATGTAATTTCAGTTGCTTGCCTGCTGCCAGTGTGTGTCAGGCTGATTTCCACTGACTGTATTGTGCCCACTGCCAGTGCCCACCACTCATACCGTGTGGTACAGGACTTTGCATCAAAAAGGCATTTAATTTTTACACTTTAGTCTAATTTCAGTTGCTTGCCTGCTGCCAGTGTGTGTCAGGCTGATTTCCACTGACTGTAGTTGTGCCCACTGCCAGTGCCCACCACTCATACCGTGTGGCACAGGACTTTGCATCAAAAAAGGTATTTCATTTTTACACTTTAGTCTAATTTCAGTTGCTTGCCTGCTGCCAGTGTGTGTCAGGCCGACTTCCACTGACTGTAGTGTGCCAACTGCCAGTAGCCACCACTCATACCGTGTGGCACTGGACTTTGCATCAAAAAAGGCAGTTAATTTTTACACTTTAGTCTAATTTCTGTTGCATGCCTGCTGCCAGTGTGTGTCAGGCCGACTTCCACTGACTGTAGTGTGCCCACTGCCAGTGCCCACCAATCATACCGTGTGGCACAGGACTTTGCATAATAAAAAGCATTTCATTTTTACACTTTAGTCTAATTTCAGTTGCTTGCCTGCTGCCAGTGTGTGTCAGGCCGAATTCCACTGACTGTAGTGTGCCCACTGCCAGTGCCCACCACTCATACCGTGTGGCACTGGACTTTGCATCAAAAAAGGTATTTCATTTTTACACTTTAGTCTAATTTCAGTTGCTTGCCTGCTGCCAGTGTGTGTCAGGCCGACTTCCACTGACTGTAGTGTGCCCACTGCCAGTGCCCACCACTCATACCGTGTGGCACAGGACTTTGCATCAAAAATTGCATTTAATTTTTACACTTTAGTCTAATTTCAGTTGCCTGCCTGCTGCCAGTGTGTGTCAGACTGATTTCCACTGACTGTATTGTGCCCACTGCCAGTGCCCACCACTCATACCGTGTGGCACAGGACTTTGCATCAAAAAAGGCATTTCGTTTTTACACTTTAGTCTAATTTCAGTTGCTTGCCTGCTGCCAGTGTGTGTCAGGCCGACTTCTACTGACTGTAGTGTGCCCACTGCCAGTGCCCACCACTCATACCGTGTGGCAGAGGACTTTGCATCAAAAAAGGCATTTCATTTTTACACTTTAGTCTAATTTCAGTTGCTTGAATCACAGAAATAAACGTGGCCTAAATGGGTGGGACTGCTCCAAACCCCAAACACTGTGGCGTGTTTCTAACTGGGGGCCAGTTCCTCCGCATGTGGTTCGCAGCGAACGGCTATCCCCAGCAAAAATTGCATGCAATGGAGGATACCGGCGCGAACCACAAGCACCACACAAACATCCTACACAAAATAAAACATGTACGGATGAAAATATATAAACACATAACTCACAGAAAAAGATGCACCACTGGATAAGCAACTGACAACACTGGCTAATCCCTCACTCTGGTGTTAAAGCTGAGAGATTCGCAATATTTCCAATCAGGAACATATCAGAGCCCCTTTAAGCACCACTTCACGGTATCTCAGCATGACATGGGGTCCTACTACTAGACTACCTATGGTGTGTGAACAAGGTCTGAACAGGTATTAAGCAGCCTACAGCCCCTCCCACTCACCTGCATTGCAGGACCAACAATGCAATGGGGAACAAATGAGGCCGTAAGCTACACCTACAACAGACCATGTGACACCGGCTTAAAGGGGCTCCGATATGTTCCTGATTGGAAATATTGGCGAATCTCTCAGCTTTTAACACCAGAGTGAGGGATTAGCCAGTGTTGTCAGTTGCTTATCCATGTGGTGCATCTTTTTCTGTGAGTTATGTAATTTCAGTTGCTTGCCTGCTGCCAGTGTGTGTCAGGCTGATTTCCACTGACTGTATTGTGCCCACTGCCAGTGCCCACCACTCATACCGTGTGGTACAGGACTTTGCATCAAAAAAGGCATTTAATTTTTACACTTTAGTCTAATTTCAGTTGCCTGCCTGCTGCCAGTGTGTGTCAGGCTGATTTCCACTGACTGTATTGTGCCCACTGCCAGTGCCCACCACTCATACCGTGTGGCACAGGACTTTGCATCAAAAAAGGAATTTAATTTTTACACTTTAGTCTAATTTCAGTTGCTTGCCTGCTGCCAGTGTGTGTCAGGCCGACTTCCACTGACTGTAGTGTGCCAACTGCCAGTAGCCACCACTCATACCGTGTGGCACTGGACTTTGCATCAAAAAAGGCAGTTAATTTTTACACTTTAGTCTAATTTCTGTTGCATGCCTGCTGCCAGTGTGTGTCAGGCCGACTTCCACTGACTGTAGTGTGCCCACTGCCAGTGCCCACCAATCATACCGTGTGGCACAGGACTTTGCATAATAAAAAGCATTTCATTTTTACACTTTAGTCTAATTTCAGTTGCTTGCCTGCTGCCAGTGTGTGTCAGGCCGAATTCCACTGACTGTAGTGTGCCCACTGCCAGTGCCCACCACTCATACCGTGTGGCACAGGACTTTGCATCAAAAAAGGTATTTCATTTTTACACTTTAGTCTAATTTCAGTTGCTTGCCTGCTGCCAGTGTGTGTCAGGCCGACTTCCACTGACTGTAGTGTGCCCACTGCCAGTGCCCACCACTCATACCGTGTGGCACAGGACTTTGCATCAAAAAATTGCATTTAATTTTTACACTTTAGTCTAATTTCAGTTGCCTGCCTGCTGCCAGTGTGTGTCAGACTGATTTCCACTGACTGTATTGTGCCCACTGCCAGTGCCCACCACTCATACCGTGTGGCACAGGACTTTGCATCAAAAAAGGCATTTCGTTTTTACACTTTAGTCTAATTTCAGTTGCTTGCCTGCTGCCAGTGTGTGTCAGGCCGACTTCTACTGACTGTAGTGTGCCCACTGCCAGTGCCCACCACTCATACCGTGTGGCACAGGACTTTGCATCAAAAAATTGCATTTAATTTTGACACTTTAGTCTAATTTCAGTTGCCTGCCTGCTGCCAGTGTGTGTCAGGCTGATTTCCACTGACTGTATTGTGCCCACTGCCAGTGCCCACCACTCATACCGTGTGGCACAGGACTTTGCATCAAAAAAAGGAATTTAATTTTTACACTTTAGTCTAATTTCAGTTGCTTGCCTGCTGCCAGTGTGTGTCAGGCCGAATTCCACTGACTGTAGTGTGCCCACTGCCAGTGCCCACCACTCATACCGTGTGGCACAGGACTTTGCATCAAAAAAGGTATTTCATTTTTACACTTTAGTCTAATTTCAG
Source organism: Bufotes viridis (assembly GCA_033119425.1). Taxonomy (NCBI): domain Eukaryota; kingdom Metazoa; phylum Chordata; class Amphibia; order Anura; family Bufonidae; genus Bufotes; species Bufotes viridis. The sequence continues at coordinate 201,508,164 of CM065593.1, read as the reverse complement.
TTGCTTGCCTGCTGCCAGTGTGTGTCAGGCCGACTTCCACTGACTGTAGTGTGCCAACTGCCAGTAGCCACCACTCATACCGTGTGGCACTGGACTTTGCATCAAAAAAGGCAGTTAATTTTTACACTTTAGTCTAATTTCTGTTGCATGCCTGCTGCCAGTGTGTGTCAGGCCGACTTCCACTGACTGTAGTGTGCCCACTGCCAGTGCCCACCAATCATACCGTGTGGCACAGGACTTTGCATAATAAAAAGCATTTCATTTTTTACACTTTAGTCTAATTTCAGTTGCTTGCCTGCTGCCAGTGTGTGTCAGGCCGAATTCCACTGACTGTAGTGTGCCCACTGCCAGTGCCCACCACTCATACCGTGTGGCACAGGACTTTGCATCAAAAAAGGTATTTCATTTTTACACTTTAGTCTAATTTCAGTTGCTTGCCTGCTGCCAGTGTGTGTCAGGCCGACTTCCACTGACTGTAGTGTGCCCACTGCCAGTGCCCACCACTCATACCGTGTGGCACAGGACTTTGCATCAAAAAATTGCATTTAATTTTTACACTTTAGTCTAATTTCAGTTGCCTGCCTGCTGCCAGTGTGTGTCAGACTGATTTCCACTGACTGTATTGTGCCCACTGCCAGTGCCCACCACTCATACCGTGTGGCACAGGACTTTGCATAAAAAAAAAGGCATTTCGTTTTTACACTTTAGTCTAATTTCAGTTGCTTGCCTGCTGCCAGTGTGTGTCAGGCCGACTTCTACTGACTGTAGTGTGCCCACTGCCAGTGCCCACCACTCATACCGTGTGGCAGAGGACTTTGCATCAAAAAAAGGCATTTCATTTTTACACTTTAGTCTAATTTCAGTTGCTTGAATCACAGAAATAAACGTGGCCTAAATGGGTGGGACTGCTCCAAGCCCCAAACACTGTGGCGTGTTTCTAACTGGGGGGCCAGTTCCTCCGCATGTGGTTCGCAGCGAACGGCTATCCCCAGCAAAAATTGCATGCAATGGAGGATACCGGCGCGAACCACAAGCACCACACAAACATCCTACACAAAATAAAACATGTGCGGATGAAAATATATAAACACATAACTCACAGAAAAAAGATGCACCACATGGATAAGCAACTGACAACACTGGCTAATCCCTCACTCTGGTGTTAAAAGCTGAGAGATTCGCCAATATTTCCAATCAGGAACATATCGGAGCCCCTTTAAGCACCACTTCACGGTATCTCAGCATGACATGGGGTCCTACCACTAGACTACCTATGGTGTGTGAACAAGGTCTGAACAAGTATTAAGCAGCCTACAGCCCCCTCCCACTCACCTGCATTGCAGGACCAACAATGCAATGGGGAACAAATGAGGCCGCAAACTACACCTACAACAGACCATGTCACACCGGCTTCCAGGTGCAACAGAATGTTTACCAGCCATATGCAATGGCATATTCAATACATATAAAACAAGAATAACAGAAATAAACGTGGCCTAAATGGGTGGGACTGCTCCAAACCCCAAACACTGTGGCGTGTTTCTAACTGGGGGGCCAGTTCCTCCGCATGTGGTTCGCAGCGAACGGCTATCCCCAGCAAAAATTGCATACAATGGAGGATACCGGCGCGAACCACAATCACCACACAAACATCTTACACAAAATAAAACATGTGCGGATGAAAATATATAAACACATAACTAACAGAAAAAAGATGCACCACATGGATAAGCAACTGACAACACTGGCTAATCCCTCACTCTGGTGTTAAAAGCTGAGAGATTCGCCAATATTTCCAATCAGGAACATATCGGAGCCCCTTTAAGCACCACTTCACGGTATCTCAGCATGACATGGTGTCCTACCACTAGACTACCTATGGTGTATGAACAAGGTCTGAACAGGTATTAAGCAGCCTACAGCCCCCTCCCACTCACCTGCATTGCAGGACCAACAATGCAATGGGGAACAAATGAGGCCGCAAGCTACACCTACAACAGACCATGTGACACCGGCTTCCAGGTGCAACAGAATGTTTACCAGCCATATGCAATGGCACATTCAATACATATAAAACAAGAATCACAGAAATAAACGTGGCCTAAATGGGTGGGACTGCTCCAAACCCCAAACACTGTGGCGTGTTTCTAACTGGGGGGGGGGCAGTTCCTCCGCATGTGGTTCGCAGCGAACAGCTATCCCCAGCAAAAATTGCATGCAATGGAGGATACCGGCGCGAACCACAAGCACCACACAAACATCCTACACAAAATAAAACATGTGCGGATGAAAATATATAAACACATAACTCACAGAAAAAGATGCACCACATGGATAAGCAACTGACAACACTGGCTAATCCCTCACTCTGGTGTTAAAAGCTGAGAGATTCGCCAATATTTCCAATCAGGAACATATCAGAGCCCCTTTAAGCACCACTTCACGGTATCTCAGCATGACATGGGGTCCTACTACTAGACTACCTATGGTGTGTGAACAAGGTCTGAACAGGTATTAAGCAGCCTACAGCCCCTCCCACTCACCTGCATTGCAGGACCAACAATGCAATGGGGAACAAATGAGGCCGTAAGCTACACCTACAACAGACCATGTCACACCGGCTTAAAGGGGCTCCGATATGTTCCTGATTGGAAATATTGGCGAATCTCTCAGCTTTTAACACCAGAGTGAGGGATTAGCCAGTGTTGTCAGTTGCTTATCCATGTGGTGCATCTTTTTCTGTGAGTTATGTAATTTCAGTTGCTTGCCTGCTGCCAGTGTGTGTCAGGCTGATTTCCACTGACTGTATTGTGCCCACTGCCAGTGCCCACCACTCATACCGTGTGGTACAGGACTTTGCATCAAAAAAAGGCATTTAATTTTTACACTTTAGTCTAATTTCAGTTGCCTGCCTGCTGCCAGTGTGTGTCAGGCTGATTTCCACTGACTGTATTGTGCCCACTGCCAGTGCCCACCACTCATACCGTGTGGCACAGGACTTTGCATCAAAAAAGGCATTTAATTTTTACACTTTAGTCTAATTTCAGTTGCTTGCCTGCTGCCAGTGTGTGTCAGGCCGACTTCCACTGACTGTAGTGTGCCCACTGCCAGTGCCCACCACTCATACCGTGTGGCACAGGACTTTGCATCAAAAAAAGGTATTTCATTTTTACACTTTAGTCTAATTTCAGTTGCTTGCCTGCTGCCAGTGTGTGTCAGGCCGACTTCCACTGACTGTAGTGTGCCAACTGCCAGTAGCCACCATTCATACAGTGTGGCACTGGACTTTGCATCAAAAAAAGGCAGTTAATTTTTACACTTTAGTCTAATTTCTGTTGCATGCCTGCTGCCAGTGTGTGTCAGGCCGACTTCCACTGACTGTAGTGTGCCCACTGCCAGTGCCCACCAATCATACCGTGTGGCACAGGACTTTGAATAATAAAAAAGCATTTCATTTTTTACACTTTAGTCTAATTTCAGTTACTTGCCTGCTGCCAGTGTGTGTCAGGCCGAATTCCACTGACTGTAGTGTGCCCACTGCCAGTGCCCACCACTCATACCGTGTGGCACAGGACTTTGCATCAAAAAAAGGTATTTCATTTTTACACTTTAGTCTAATTTCAGTTGCTTGCCTGCTGCCAGTGTGTGTCAGGCCGACTTCCACTGACTGTAGTGTGCCAACTGCCAGTAGCCACCATTCATACAGTGTGGCACTGGACTTTGCATCAAAAAAAGGCAGTTAATTTTTACACTTTAGTCTAATTTCTGTTGCATGCCTGCTGCCAGTGTGTGTCAGGCCGACTTCCACTGACTGTAGTGTGCCCACTGCCAGTGCCCACCAATCATACCGTGTGGCACAGGACTTTGAATAATAAAAAAGCATTTCATTTTTTACACTTTAGTCTAATTTCAGTTACTTGCCTGCTGCCAGTGTGTGTCAGGCCGACTTCCACTGACTGTAGTGTGCCCACTGCCAGTGCCCACCACTCATACCGTGTGGCACAGGACTTTGCATCAAAAAATTGCATTTAATTTTTACACTTTAGTCTAATTTCAGTTGCCTGCCTGCTGCCAGTGTGTGTCAGACTGATTTCCACTGACTGTATTGTGCCCACTGCCAGTGCCCACCACTCATACCGTGTGGCACAGGACTTTGCATCAAAAAAAGGCATTTCGTTTTTACACTTTAGTCTAATTTCAGTTGCTTGCCTGCTGCCAGTGTGTGTCAGGCCGACTTCTACTGACTGTAGTGTGCCCACTGCCAGTGCCCACCAATCATACCGTGTGGCACAGGACTTTGCATCAAAAAAAGGCATTTCAATTTTACACTTTAGTCTATTTTCAGTTGCTTGCCTGCTGCCAGTGTGTGTCAGGCCGACTTCCACTGACTGTAGTGTGCCCACTGCCAGTGCCCACCACTCATACCGTGTGGCACAGGACTTTGCATCAAAAAAAGGTATTTCATTTTTACACTTTAGTCTAATTTCAGTTGCTTGTCTGCTGCCAATGTGTTTCAGGCCGACTTCCACTGACTGTAGTGTGCCCACTGCCAGTGCCCACCACTCATACCGGGTGGCACAGGACTGCATCAAAAAAAGGCATTTAATTTTTACACTTTAGTCTAATTTCAGTTGCTTGCCTGCTGCCAGTGTGTGTCAGACCGAATTCTACTGACTGTTGTGTGCCCACTGCCAGTGCCCACCACTCATACCGTGTGGCAGAGGACTTTGCATCAAAAAAAGGCATTTCATTTTTACACTTTAGTCTAATTTCAGTTGCTTGAATCACAGAAATAAACGTGGCCTAAATGGGTGGGACTGCTCCAAACCCCAAACACTGTGGAGTGTTTCTAACTGGGGGGCCAGTTCCTCCGCATGTGGTTCGCAGCGAACGGCTATCCCCAGCAAAAATTGCATGCAATGGAGGATACCGGCGCGAACCACAAGCACCACACAAACATCCTACACAAAATAAAACATGTGCGGATGAAAATATATAAACACATAACTCACAGAAAAAAGATGCACCACATGGATAAGCAACTGACAACACTGGCTAATCCCTCACTCTGGTGTTAAAAGCTGAGAGATTCGCCAATATTTCCAATCAGGAACATATCGGAGCCCCTTTAAGCACCACTTCACGGTATCTCAGCATGACATGGCGTCCTACCACTAGACTACCTATGGTGTGTGAACAAGGTCTGAACAGGTATTAAGCAGCCTACAGCCCCTCCCACTCACCTGCATTGCAGGACCAACAATGCAATGGGGAACAAATGAGGCTGCAAGCTACACCTACAACAGACCATGTGACACCGGCTTCCAGGTGCAACAGAATGTTTACCAGCCATATGCAATGGCACATTCAATACATATAAAACAAGAATCACAGAAATAAACGTGGCCTAAATGGGTGGGACTGCTCCAAACCCCAAACACTGTGGCGTGTTTCTAACTGGGGGGGGGGGGCAGTTCCTCCGCATGTGGTTCGCAGCGAACGGCTATCCCCAGCAAAAATTGCATGCAATGGAGGATACCGGCGCGAACCACAAGCACCACACAAACATCCTACACAAAATAAAACATGTGTGGATGAAAATATATAAACACATAACTCACAGAAAAAAGATGCACCACATGGATAAGCAACTGACAACACTGGCTAATCCCTCACTCTGGTGTTAAAAGCTGAGAGATTCGCCAATATTTCCAATCAGGAACATATCAGAGCCCCTTTAAGCACCACTTCACGGTATCTCAGCATGACATGGTGTCCTACTACTAGACTACCTATGGTGTGTGAACAAGGTCTGAACAGGTATTAAGCAGCCTACAGCCCCCTCCCACTCACCTGCATTGCAGGACCAACAATGCAATGGGGAACAAATGAGGCCGTAAGCTACACCTACAACAGACCATGTGACACCGGCTTAAAGGGGCTCCGATATGTTCCTGATTGGAAATATTGGCGAATCTCTCAGCTTTTAACACAAGAGTGAGGGATTAGCCAGTGTTGTCAGTTGCTTATCCATGTGGTGCATCTTTTTTCTGTGAGTTATGTAATTTCAGTTGCTTGCCTGCTGCCAGTGTGTGTCAGGCTGATTTCCACTGACTGTATTGTGCCCACTGCCAGTGCCCACCACTCATACCGTGTGGCACAGGACTTTGCATCAAAAAAAGGCATTTCATTTTTACACTTTAGTCTAATTTCAGTTGCCTGCCTGCTGCCAGTGTGTGTCAGGCCGACTTCTACTGACTGTAGTGTGCCCACTGCCAGTGCCCACCACTCATACCGTGTGGCACAGGACTTTGCATCAAAAAATTGCATTTAATTTTTACACTTTAGTCTAATTTCAGTTGCCTGCCTGCTGCCAGTGTGTGTCAGGCTGATTTCCACTGACTGTATTGTGCCCACTGCCAGTGCCCACCAATCATACCGTGTGGCACAGGACTTTGCATCAAAAAAAGGTATTTCATTTTTACACTTTAGTCTAATTTCAGTTGCTTGTCTGCTGCCAATGTGTTTCAGGCCGACTTCCACTGACTGTAGTGTGCCCACTGCCAGTGCCCACCACTCATACCGGGTGGCACAGGACTGCATCAAAAAAAGGCATTTAATTTTTCCACTTTAGTCTAATTTCAGTTGCTTGCCTGCTGCCAGTGTGTGTCAGACCGAATTCTACTGACTGTTGTGTGCCCACTGCCAGTGCCCACCACTCATACCGTGTGGCACAGGACTTTGCATAAAAAAAAGGCATTTAATTTTTACACTTTAGTCTAATTTCAGTTGCTTGCCTGCTGCCAGTGTGTGTCAGGCCGACTTCCACTGACTGTAGTGTGCCCACTGCCAGTGCCCACCAATCATACCGTGTGGCACAGGACTTTGCATCAAAAAAAGGCATTTAATTTTTACACTTTAGTCTAATTTCAGTTGCTTGCCTGCTGCCAGTGTGTGTCAGGCCGACTTCCACTGACTGTAGTGTGCCCACTGCCAGTGCCCACCACTCATACCGTGTGGCACAGGACTTTGCATCAAAAAATTGCATTTAATTTTTACACTTTAGTCTAATTTCAGTTGCCTGCCTGCTGCCAGTGTGTGTCAGGCTGATTTCCACTGACTGTATTGTGCCCACTGCCAGTGCCCACCTCTCATACCGTGAGGCACAGGACTTTGCATCAAAAAAAGGCATTTCATTTTTACACTTTAGTCTATTTCAGTTGCTTGCCTGCTGCCAGTGTGTGTCAGGCCGAGTTCCACTGACTGTAGTGTGCCCACTGCCAGTGCCCACCACTCATACCATGTGGCACAGGACTTTGCATCAAAAAAGGCATTTCATTTTCACACTTTAGTCTAATTTCAGTTGCTTGCCTGCTGCCAGTGTGTGTCAGGCCGACTTCCACTGACTGTAGTGTGCCCACTGCCAGTGCCCACCACTCATACCGTGTGGCACAGGACTTTGCATCAAAAAAATTGCATTTAATTTTCACACTTTAGTCTAATTTCAGTTGCCTGCCTGCTGCCAGTGTGTGTCAGGCTGATTTCCACTGACTGTATTGTGCCCACTGCCAGTGCCCACCACTCATACCGTGTGGCACAGGACTTTGCATCAAAAAAAGGCATTTCATTTTTACACTTTAGTCTATTTCAGTTGCTTGCCTGCTGCCAGTGTGTGTCAGGCCGAGTTCCACTGACTGTAGTGTGCCCACTGCCAGTGCCCACCACTCATACCGTGTGGCACAGGACTTTGCATCAAGAAAAGGCATTTCATTTTCACACTTTAGTCTAATTTCAGTTGCTTGCCTGCTGCCAGTGTGTGCCAGGCCGACTTCCACTGACTGTATTGTGCCCACTGCCAGTGCCCACCACTCATACCGTGTGGCACAGGAATTTGCATAAAAAAAAGGCATTTAATTTTTACACCTTAGTCTAATTTCAGTTGCTTGCCTGCTGCCAGTGTGTGTCAGGCCGACTTCCACAAACTGTAGTGTGCCCACTTCCAGTGCCCACCACTCATACCAGGTGGCACAGTAGCTTGCCGATAAATAAGACATTTAATTTTTACATTTTAGTCTAATTCCAGTTGCTTGCCTGCTGCCAGTGTGTGTTAGGCCGTCTTCTACAGACTGTAGTTTGCCCACTGCCAGTGCCCACGACTCATACCGGGTGGCACAGTAGCTTGCCGATAAATAAGGCATTTCATTTTTACACTTTAGTCTAATTTCAGTTGCTTGCCTGCTGCCAGTGTGTGTCAGGCCAACTTCCACAGACTGTGGTGTGCCCACTGCCAGTGCCCACCACTCATACCGGGTGGCACTGTAGCTTGCCGATAAATAAGGCATTTCATTTTTACACTTTAGTCTAATTTCAGTTGCTTGCCTGCTGCCAGTGTGTGTCAGGCCGACTTCTACAGACTTTAGTGTGCCCACTTCCAGTGCCCACCACTCATACTGGGTGGTACAGTACCTAGCACGCAGACTACCACTTATCTAAAAAAAAATGACAGGCAGAGGCAGGCGACCCCGTAGGGGCCGTCGTGGTCGTGGTGCTGTGATTTCCACTGGCCCTGGAATAATGCCCAGTGTTCAGAGGCCACATACCCTGAACCCGAAAAATTCTGAAGACATAGTTGACTGACTTAGACAGGACACCCAATCTTCAACAGCTTCCGCTAAGAACCTTGACGCACCATCCTCCTCCAGCTCAGCTTCGGTCACCTGCTCTCAAGTTACCACGCTCCCGCCCGCCGCCACCACCACCACCACAGCCACCACAGCCGCTTCACTTGATCTGTCAGAGGAGTTATTTACACATCAGTTGGATGCAATTAGTGATGCGCAACCATTATTGCCAGATGATGTAGATTACAGGGATATGTCTCAGTCAGGCAGGATTACACACATGGACGTACAGTGTGATGATGATGATGATGATGATGATGTTGTACCCGCTGCTGCTTCCTTTGCTGAAGTGTCAGATACAATTGAAGCGGTTGATGATGACGATGTGTCCACAGATGCCACGTGGGTGCCTGCTCGAAGAGAAGAAGAGGGGGAAAGTTCAGAAGTAGAGACAGAGAGAAGGAGGAGACGAGTTGGAAGCAGGGGGAGGTCGTCGCAAGGAGTTAGTGGCACAGTCAGACAGCATGTATTGGCACCCGGGGTCAGCCAGACAGCACGCCAGTCAACTCATGCTGTTGCCACCACCAGAATGCCGTCATTGCAAAGCTCAGCAGTGTGGCATTTTTTTTGTGTGTCTGCCTCTGATAACAGCAATGCCATTTGCAACCTGTGCCGAAAGAAACTGAGTCCAACACCCACCTCGGTACAACTGCTTTGCGAAGCACATGATCTCACATCACAAACGCCAATGGGATCAACACATGCGTTCAAGCAGCACACAAACTCAAGGCCACCATCCTCCTGGTCCAGCATCTTCAGCCACGTCAACCACTGCTGTTCTCCTTGCCCCCTCCCAACCACCCGCCACTCCTCCTCTCACCTTCACCAGTTCCATCTCATCTGCCCACAGTCAGGTGTCTGTTAAGGAAATGTTTGAGCGTAAGAAGCCAATGTCACAGAGTCACCCCCTTGCCCGGCAACTGACAGCTGGCTTGATGTAACTCTTAGCCCGCCAGGTTTTACCATACCAGCTGGTGGAGTCTGAGGCCTTCAAAAAATTTGTCGCTATTGGGACACCACAATGGAAGGTACCCGGATGAATTTTTTTTTCAAAAAAGACAATCCCAAACCTCTACTATGGTATTGAAAATGAAGTCATGGCATCTCTGGCATACAGTGTTGGGGCAAGGGTCCATCTGACCACTGATACCTGGTCTGCAAAGCACGGTCAGGGCAGGTATATCACGTTCACTGCGCATTGGGTCAACCTGCTGACGGCTGACAAGCATGGAATGCGTGGCTCCGCAGCGGAGTTGGTGACACCGCCACGACTTGCAGGCAGGCCTACTGCCACCTCCTCTACTATTCCTTCTCCATCCTCTCGATATCCTCCTCGGCTGAGTCCTCTTCTGCTGCGGCGTCTGGCTGCACATCAACTGAATTCCCCCAGCTCCTCAGGGGCTATTCCACATCCCGGATACGACAGTATCACGCTGTCTTGGGGTTGACTTGCTTGAAAGCAGAGAGCCACACAGGACCAGCACTCCTGTCCGCCCTGAACGCACAGGTGGATCAGTGGCTGACCCGCACCAACTGGAGATCTGCAAAGTGGTGTGTGACAATGGAACAAATTTGTTGTCGGCATTGAATTTGGGCAAGTTGTCACATTTGCCGTGCATGGCACATGTGTTGAATCTCATCGTACAATGCTTTGTGTCTAAGTACCTAGGCTTACAGGATGTCCTCAAGCAGGCCAGGAAGGTGTGTGGCCTTTTCAGGCATTCCTACACGGCCATGGCACACTTTTCCGATATTAAGCGGCGAAACAACATGCCAGTGTGGCGCTTGATTTGCGACAGCCCGACACGTTGGAATTTAACACTCCTAATCTTTGACCACCTGCTCCAACAAGAAAAAGCCGTCAACGAGTATTTGTATGACCGGGGTGCTAGGACAACCTCTGTGGAGCTGGGAATTCTTTTGCCTTGTTACTAGACGCTCATGCGCAATGCCTGTAGGCTCATGCGTCCTTTTGAGGAGGTGACAAACCTAGTCAGTCGCACCGAAGGCACCATCAGCGACCTCATCCCCTTTGTTTTCTTCCTGGAGCGTGCCCTGCGAAGAGTGCTGGATCAGGCTGTAGATGAGCGCGAAGAGGAAGAGTTGTGGTCACCACCACCACCAGAAACAGCCTTGTCATCATCGTGGTCGTGGTCATCGTTTTTTTAACCATCTCCCCGTTCTAAAAATCTATTCAATAAATGGACCCCAGATTGGGGATGTAACAGGGATTAAACTGATGAGAATAGTACTACAGAAAATACCACTCATATCGGGTGTGACAGTAAATTGCACGGCGCAGACGCAGTGACCGTGGATTAAAACAAAGGGGAGGGAGCCAGCGTTTTTTTAACCATCTCCCCGTTCGAAAAATCAATTCAATAAATGGACCCCAGATTGGGGACGTAACAGGGATTAAACTGATGAGAATAGTACTACAGAAAATACTACTCATATCGGGTGTGACAGTAAATTGCACGGCGCAGATGAGGTGAGCATGGATTAAAACAAAGGGGAGGGAGCCAGCGTTTTTTTTAACCATCTCCCCGTTCGAAAATCTATTCAATAAATGGACCCCAGATTGGGGACGTAACAGGGATTAAACTGATGAGAATAGTACTACAGAAAATACCACTCATATCGGGTGTGACAGTAAATTGCACGGCGCAGACGCAGTGACCGTGGATTAAAACAAAGGGGAGGGAGCCAGCGTTTTTTTAACCATCTCCCCGTTCGAAAAATCAATTCAATAAATGGACCCCAGATTGGGGACGTAACAGGGATTAAACTGATGAGAATAGTACTACAGAAAATACTACTCATATCGGGTGTGACAGTAAATTGCACGGCGCAGATGAGGTGAGCATGGATTAAAACAAAGGGGAGGGAGCCAGCGTTTTTTTAACCATCTCCCTGTCTCGAAAATCTATTCAATAAATGGACCCCAGATTGGGGACGAACAGGATTAAAACTGATGAGAATAGTACTACAGAAAATACCACCATATCGGGTGTGACAGTAAATTGCAGCGTAGATACCACTCATATCGGGTGTGACAGTAAATTGCACGGCGCAGACGCAGTGACCGTGGATTAAAACAAAGGGGAAGGAGCCAGTGTTTTTTTAACCATCTCCCCGTTCGACAAATCTATTCAATAAATGGACCCCAGATTGGGGACGTAACAGGGATTAAACTGATGAGAAGAGAACTACAGAAAATAACACTCATATCACGTGTGAGAGTAAATTGCACGGCGCAGACGCAGTGACTGTGGATTAAAACAAAGGGGAGGGAGCCAGCGTTTTTTTTAACCATCTCCCTGTTCGAAAAATCTATTCAATTCACCTTTCGGGGACCCTTGGTGTTGTACGTGGCTGGGTGGAGGAAGAAACCTTCAATGACATCACCGGGACATGGCTAGCTTGGTCTCCAACCTTGTACAAATGGGGAGTTTGTGGTTGTGCAAATGGACTGTTTGCGGTTGTTTGTGGTGCATTAAAAGGGGAGTTTGCTCTGTCAATGTCTGTGAAGCGGGCATAACCCTTACACTACCTGATCGATACAACATCATACGTGATCGCAGGGACGTAGCTAGAAATGACTGGGCCCCACAGCAAATTTTTGTATGCCCCCCCCCCTGCGCGTTTCACTCCCCCCCGCCTCTTGTGTAAACCCCACTCCTTTGGCAAGTCACGAGATTATATATATATATATATATATATTGTACAGGACTCCAGGGATGGGTCCTGGATGGAAGATATATTTCTCCCATTTTTTGTTTTGCTACTCTCTAGACAGGCAGTTGGAGAAGGAGTCCGGGGTAGTTTGCAACCCAGAGTTGCAGGTTATTTGTTGTTTGGGGCCTGGACTCTGGAATAGAAGGGAAAAGGTTGGGCGGGCCTTTCCATTCCACCCCAGGGCTTGTCTAGAGGTAGACTGGTGCATAAAGGGTTACCCTCTAGCAGCAAGAGATAAATTGCAAGGGACTCTGGGAAGGGGGTGTGATTCCTGAACAGGTGTTCCTGCAGAGTGTGCAGGCTGCCTGAGTGTATGTGTGGATCACAGCTCCTGGATGGATTTCCCAGTGCTACAGGGAAGGAAAACCCAGCTTGCCAAAGAAAAGTAATACTGAGGTGTCAGTAAGTGAACTATGTCTTTTCAAAGCCTTTAAAGACTTGGTTGAGGCCAGAGAAACTGGACTATTTTTGTTTACTCAGCAAAGCTGCAATTTTGTTTCTGTTTGTACCCTGGCGGATGCCTAGTTTTAAGTTGCCAATAAAGGACCTTTGTTTGAACTGTGAGACTGCATAAATCAAGTGAATCTGATCCCTGATCCCCTGAATATCACAACTGGTGTTTTTTTTCCCCTTCTCTCTCCCACCTCCAGTTGTTGCACAAAATGGAGGACTTAGTGCGGCAATTAGCTCTGGCTACAGTGCAGCTGCAGAAGAGTATGGCAGTGCAACAGCAAGCTACTGAGGCACAGCTGACTGCACTTCGAGAAACTGCGGAAGCACAAGCAAGTGCCTTGCGGGAGTCGACACAGGCACAGGCTAAGATGTTGACAGAGGCAGTACAGCATCTTGCTCAGGGGCGTGAATCAGTTGTTGTTGCCCCTAGCAACCAGGCAACTATTCGGGCTAGTCATTTTTTGCAAAAACTGACACCTTCAGATGATACCGAAGCTTTTCTTGCCACGTTTGAGAGAACTGCAGAACGTGAAGGGCGGCTGAAAGAGCAGTGGGCTGGCCTTATTGCACCTTTCTTAACAGGAGATCCACAAAAAGCATATTTTGATTTGCCAACAGATAAAGCAAAAAATTATGATGACTTGAAAGCTGAAATCTTAGCCCGGCTTGGTGTAACTACAGCTGTCAGAGCACAGAGAGTGCATAGCTGGAGATACCAACCTGAAATACCCTCCAGGTCGCAGATGCATGACCTCATACAGCTGGTGAGGAAGTGGTTGCAGCCGGAGACCCTGACTGGACCGCAGATGGTGGAGCGAGTCGTCCTGGACCGGTATCTGAGGGCCCTTCCTGGGCCATTACAACGCTGGGTGAGCCATGGGGACCCCAAGACGGCAGACCAGCTTGTGGATATGGTGGAAAGGTACACCGTTGTGGAGGATCTACTAGGACCTTCGAGGCCTAGGAACTACCCTGCTAACAGAGCGACCAAGTTCCCCAGGGATTTGAAGGGGAAACTACCCGTAGTCCGGGCTCAAATGGGGGTCCCGCAGTGGAAACAACCCTAAAGAGACTGCATTTCCCGAAAGGCTGGCTTAACACAGTGTTGGAAGTGTCAAGCCTGGGGGCATGTGAGGGCGCAATGCCCGTTGCAAGGAGAGCCAATGGAATGTGGTACGGCCCGGCGAGTATCCTTTCATGCTCAAATAACTTGTACTGCACGCCCTGAGGATCAGGGAAAGTTTGAATGCTGGGTTTCTGTGAATGGATTCCGTGCTCATGCTTTATTAGACTCAGGAAGCATGGTGACTTTGGTGCATACCCGAGTGGCTGGACAGGTTGACCCAGCAGCACCAACCCTGCGTGTTATTTGTGTACACGGGGACACTAAGGCATATCCTTTGGTGGCTGTATCCATTGCTACCATGTGTGGAACTATGGCACATAATGTGGGGGTGGTACCTTCCCTAGTGTATGATGTCATTTTAGGATGTGATTTTCCGTTGTTCTCAGAGTTATGGAAATTGTTGAAACATGATAATTCTGCCGTGTCAAAGGAAGTAGAAATGAGTGACGGTCCACTTGTCCCCATATGTAAAGGGGAACATGTGGAATTACCTCTGTTAGAGACAACAAAAGAAATTGAGGTCGCTTCTGAGGGGGGGGAAATATCCCCGTTACAGGTTATGCTTGGGGAGGATGAGGGGGACACCTCCAGAGATAACGTCCATCCTGGTCTGCAAGTGGGAAGAGGGGCTTTTGGTACGGCTCAAATGCAAGACCCTACTCTGGTTTATGCCCATCAGCAGGTAACGGTAATAAATGGAGTGCCACAAGAACATGGGGCTGAGAACAGGTATCCCCACTTTGCAATGAATGCAGACCTGCTGTATCGGATAGCCAAGATACGCTCTGAGGTAATAGAGCAGCTCTTGGTTCCCCAGCCTTACAGGCGAATGATACTGGATATGGCACATAATGAGGTTTTGGGAGGACATCTGGGTGCTGAAAAGACAGAAGCAAGGGGGTGATGGACCGGTTTTACTGGCCAGGACTTAAGGCAGATGTCAAGAAATACTGTGCTTCCTGCCCAATATGTCAGTTAACCACTCCAGCACCCCGCTTTCGAAATCCCTTAGTGCCTCTCCCCATAATTGAAGTTCCCTTTGAACGTATAGCCATGGATTTAGTAGGCCCTTTAGTAAAGTCAGCTAGGGGTCACCAATACATACTCGTGGTACTAGATTATGCTACCCGATACCCAGAGGCTGTCCCTTTAAGGAACCCCACTTCTAAAAACATTGCTAGAGAGCTGTTTCAAATGTTTTCAAGGACGGGTTTTCCTAAGGAGATCCTTACCGACCAGGGCACTCCATTTATGTCAAGGGTGATGGCGGACCTTTGTAAACTGTTTCCAGATTACACAGTTGCGGACGTCCGTCTATCACCCTCAGACGGATGGCCTGGTTGAGAGGTTTAATAAAACCCTAAAATCCATGTTAAAAAAGTAGTACAACAGGATGGTAAGGATTGGGACTGTCTATTACCTGCAGTGCTATTTGCTATCCGGGAGGTCCCTCAGGCATCCACGGGCTTCTCGCCATTTGAGTTAGTGTATGGTCGGAGGCCACGTGGATTGCTTGATCTGGTAAAGGAAACCTGGGAAAATGAGGCCACTCCTCATAAAACGGTGGTGGAACATATTTCCCAAATGAGGGACAGAATTGACAAGGTAATGCCCTTGGTCCGGGAACATCTCCAGAGTGCTCAGGAGGCACAGAGGAGGGTATACAATCGGTCAGCTAAAATTAGACAGTTTCAAGTGGGTGATCGGGTGGCAGTGCTAATACCTACGGTGGAGAGCAAGTTTCTGGCCAAATGGCAAGGGCCGTTTGAAGTGGTAGAAAGATTAGGAGAGGTAAACTACAAGGTGTACCAACCGGGAAAAGGAAACCATACCAAGTTTACCATGTAAATTTGTTAAAACCCTGGAGAGACCGAGAACCAGAAATGGCGTTGGCAAGCCTAAGCCCTGAGCCCCAAAAAGGGATAGAGCATGTAAAATTATCCCCACATTGTCTGGGACACAATCCCAACAGGTTAGAGAGTTCTTACAGAGAAATACAGAAGTGTTCTCAGAACTGCCAGGTCTCACACATGTTATAGAGCATGACATTATCACTGAGCCTGGCGTCAAAGTGTGTGTTAAGCCATACCGCATCCCTGAAGCCCGCAGGAAAGCAGTTTCAGATGAGGTTAAAAAATGTTGGAACTGGACATAATTGAGGAGTCGCAGAGTGAGTGGTCGAGCCCCATTGTGCTGGTCCCAAAGCCCAATGGAACGCTGCGATTCTGCAATGACTTTAGAAGATTGAATGAAGTGTCAAAATTTGATGCTTATCCCATGCCTCGGGTAGACGAGTTAATAGAAAGGTTAGGTCCAGCCAGGTTTATTACAACTTTGGATCTGACGAAGGGGTACTGGCAGATACCTCTATCCAGAGGTGCCAGGAGAAAACTGCATTCTCCACTCCAGATGGACAGTTCCAGTATAAAAGGATGCCTTTTGGTCTTCACACTGCTCCAGCCACCTTTCAGAGAGCAATGGACAAATTGCTCCGCCCCCATCAACAGTATACCTCTGTTTATCTGGATGACATTGTGATTTTTAGTAAGGATTGGGATTCCCATCTTCCCAAGGTGCAGGCGGTACTAAACTCACTGAGGGAGGGAGGTTTCACAGTGAACCCCGAAAAGTGTGCCATAGGAATGGAGGAAGCCAAGTATCTGGGATACATTGTGGGACGGGGTTTGGTAAAACCCCAACTCAATAAAGTAGAGGCAATAAGAGACTGGCCCCGCCCCATTACCAAGAAGCAGGTAAAAGCTTTCCTGGGCCTGGTTGGGTATTACCGGAGGTTTATACCCAACTTTGCCACTCTAGCAGCACCACTGACTGATCTGACGAAAGGTCGAAAGTCAGTCATGGTTAGCTGGAATGAGGACGCAGAAAAAGGGTTTTGGAATTAAAATCGGCCTTATGTCAGCATCCGATATTGGTGGCTCCAGATTTTTCAAGGGAATTTGTGATACAGACAGATGCATCCAATGTTGGGCTGGGGGCTGTCTTGTCACAAGTTGTGGGCGGTGAGGAGCACCCTGTGCTGTTCTTAAGTAGAAAACTAACAGCAGCGGAGAGAAGGTATGCGGTAGTTGAACGGGAATGTTTGGCCATCAAATGGGCCCTTGACTCGTTACGCTATTTTTGTTAGGAAGGAAGTTCCGTTTGATCACGGACCATGCCCCTTGACTTGGATGAGGAAGAACAAGGAAACCAATGCCAGGGTGACAAGGTGGTTCCTGTCTCTACAGGAGTTTTCATTTGTGGTAGAGCATAGACCCGGGAGACTGCATCAAAATGCTGATGCCCTCTCCCGAGTTCACTGTATGGTATCCAGTAATGCCTCCACCCCTTCGGGGTTGAGGCAGAGAGGGGATATGTACAGGACTCCAGGGATGGGTCCTGGATGGAAGATATATTTCTCCCATTTTTTGTTTTGCTGCTCTCTAGACAGGCAGTTGGAGAAGGAGTCCGGGGTAGTTTGCAACCCAGAGTTGCAGGTTATTTGTTGTTTGGGGCCCGGACTCTGGAATGGAAGGGAAAAGGTTGGGCGGGCCTTTCCATTCCACCCCAGGGCTTGTCTAGAGGTAGACTGGTGCATAAAGGGTTACCCTCTAGCAGCAAGAGATAAATTGCAAGGGACTCTGGGAAGGGGGTGTGATTCCTGAACAGGTGTTCCTGCAGAGTGTGCAGGCTGCCTGAGTGTATGTGTGGATCACAGCTCCTGGATGGATTTCCCAGTGCTACAGGGAAGGAAAACCCAGCTTGCCAAAGAAAAGTAATACTGAGGTGTCAGTAAGTGAACTATGTCTTTTCAAAGCCTTTAAAGACTTGGTTGAGGCCAGAGAAACTGGACTATTTTTGTTTACTCAGCAAAGCTGCAATTTTGTTTCTGTTTGTACCCTGGCGGATGCCTAGTTTTAAGTTGCCAATAAAGGACCTTTTGTTTGAACTGTGAGACTGCATAAATCAAGTGAATCTGATCCCTGATCCCCTGAATATCACTATATATATATGTATATATATATATATATATATATATATATATATATATATATGTAAGGTAAAAGCAGCACTCCGTGGATACGTGGAAAAATGGATCCCGTTATTCCATACTGTGCACAGTATGGAATAAAGGGATCCATTTTTTCCACGTATCCACGGAGTGCTGCCTTTCCTTCATCTAAAAATTTGCTGATCCCGATCCAGGGACGACAGGAATTGCACCCAATTTCCCGTTATTTGAGTGCTGCTACCTGCACCTTTTTCTATATATATATATATATATATATATATATATATACACACACACACAGTATATATGTGTGTATATATATATATATATATATATATATATATATATATATATATATTGGGCCCATCACCACTGCCTGCCAATTGCTGGGCCCCATCCTTCCCCCTACTGTATATTGTATGGCAAGGTGCAAGGATTACTGTATACTGTACATAAAATGTATGGAGGTTACACCATGCCGGACAATATAACCCCTGCGCCATGCTGTACAATATACAGTATAACCCCTACACAGTGTAGCGGTATACTGTATATTGTGTGGCACAGTGTAGGCTATATGTGTATACCATAAACATACTCCACATGAAAACTTACAATTACTTGGCTTTGACCTTGGGGATCTCAGACACGACTTCGGCTGGGGGAGTAGGTCTAAGAACACGCCGTCCACTGGGCAGTATGGTTTTTTCGTTCTTCCTCTTCAGACTCTGTACATGAGGTAACAAGGGGTAATATAACTAAGTAGTATCGGTGTACATTATTATACAGGGGTAATATAACTCAGGAGGCCTATCAGATATTATACAGGGGTAATATAACAGTTATATTACCCCCTGAATAATGTCCCGATAGCCCTCCTCAGTTATATTACCCTGTATAATAATGTACCCTGATACCATTAGTTATATTACCCTCCCTGTATAATTTACCCAGATACCCCTCAGTTATATTATATAACTGAGTGGTATCAGTTATACAGGCGTAATATAACTGAGGAGGGGTATCAGGGCACATTATACAGAGGTAATATAACTTATATTACCCCTGTATATTGTCTGATAGACCTCCTGAGTTATATTACCCCTGTATAATAATGTACCCTGATACCACTTAGTTTTATTACCCCGCTGGGGTAATATAACTAAGGGGAATCAGGGTACATTATTATACAGGGGTAATATACCTCAGGAGGCCTATCAGGGGACATTATACCCCCTGATAGCGCTCCTCAGTTATATTACCCCTGCATAACTGATACCACTCAGTTATATAATATAACTGAGGGGTATCAGGGTAAATTATAACTGAGGGTACATTACAGGGGTATAACTGAGGAGGGGCTGGGATAGCATTGTGGCAGGCCAGGTAGGGTACATACTTTTTTTTTTTTTAGAACTTACTCAGTCAGCACAGCTCGGGGCCAAGGCAGAGTTCCTGTGAGTGGTTGGGCTGTGGTATAGCAGACACAGTCTTCCACATTTGGGGCTGGCCTGGGCACAGTCAGTGACTTCTGTCACTGTGTTCTGTTCTTCAGCACTGCAGGCAGTTGCTCACGCGGGCAGGCACGCAGCGTGACATGATGACGTCACCTCTGCTGCTCTCCCAGCCTGCGCTCCGCCTCCGCCTGGTCCAACAATCACCGCCCCCTATGTGAACAGTAGCCGGCGTCCAGCACCAGGCCCAGCATCCCGCAGCCAGAGTCAGCCAGAGTGGAGGGGGACAGTAGGACACTGCTGCCAGCAGACTGCTGGAAAGATTTAGTGAGCGGGGCGGGCACGGCAGCGAATCGGAGGGGGAAGGGGGGATTGTATGGCAAGCTCCAGCACCCCCCTTGTGACAGGCGGACACCCGCCCCCCCTCTAGTCCAAGAAACAGCCCTGCCGTCAGTGGTGGCAGGGCCTGACTCAGGCCCGCCCACCACAGAGACAGAAACACAAGGGGGGGTCAGTCAGCACTCCCTGTATGCAGGTGCACGTAGCTATGGCAACTATACATACAAACACAGAAATGCACAGCACTCTGCAACAAGAGCTCTGCCCAAGATGGGAGCTATAAGAGGACATTAGTGATATCGTATGCAAACAGTGGAGACATTGGTTTACATTTTGATCAAAAGGTAGTAAGCCCACTCACCCCGACACGGTTGTCTCCTAGAGTGGGTACTAGCGCTAAATCTGACCTGCTATGGGCCATGACAGCCATATAAAATCCTCCTAACGCTAAGTCCTACCTGTTATGGGCCACGACAGCCACACAAAATCCAGGGAGTGTGGGCCCAGCATGCATGCTGGAAAAGACCGTACTTATTAACCCCTTCTGGTGCTGTAACAGCCTCCATTAGATCCAGGGATGCAGGTACCAACATGCATGCCGAGCCCACTGTGCACTCCTCCTGGAGCCAGATGGCTACTAGCAGGCAATGTGAGTACACATTCAGCTTTATACTCACTCTGATTGAAAACCAGCATCTAGCCATCTGGCTCCAGGAGGAGTGCACAGTGGGCTCGGCATGCATGTTGGTACCTGCATCCCTGGATCTAATGGAGGCTGTTACAGCACCAGAAGGGGTTAATAAGTACGGTCTTTTCCAGCATGCATGCTGGGCCCACACTCCCTGGATTTTGTGTGGCTGTCGTGGCCCATAACAGGTAGGACTTAGCGTTAGGAGGATTTTATATGGCTGTCATGGCCCATAGCAGGTCAGGTTTAGCGTTAGTACCCACTCTAGGAGACAACCGTGTCGGGGTGAGTGGGCTTACTACCTTTTGATCAAAATGTAAACCAATGTCTCCACTGTTTGCATACGATATCACTAATGTCCTCTTATAGCTCCCATCTTGGGCAGAGCTCTTGTTGCAGAGTGCTGTGCATTTCTGTGTTTGCACCACAGAGCCAGAGGCGCCAGAGGCTGCAGGCAGCAATGTAAGCCTAAGCAGCGGGGCGGGGCAAACTGTGAAGGGGCGGTAGGGAGGGGTGGCCCGGCACAGCAGACAGACAGCACAGCTGACTGAGTCTGAGACAGTGCGAGTCTCAGTCAGCAATTGGCGCAGCAGCAGATTACCGGGGAAGTAGAGAGGAGAGAGGACACGCGCTGCCTGGTGCCGGGCCCCTTGTCAGCCCAGGCCCCAGAAGCAGCCGCTTCCCCTGCTTCCCCGGTAGTTACGCCCTTGCCTGATCGTATACACACACTGGATGTTTTAAAGCAGTAGTTTAGGAATGTTAGTTGATTTATGCCCTTTCTGGATTAAATCCCTACTCTGCATCCACTACGTAATTTTCCATGGGAGTTTTGCCATGGATTCCCCTACGGCATGCCACAGTCCAGGTGTTAGTCCCCTTGAAACAACTTTTCCATCACTATTGTGGCCAGAAAGAGTCCCTGTGGGTTTTAAAATTCACCTGCCTATTGAAGTCTATGGCGGTTCTCCCGGTTCGCCCGTTCGCGAACATTTGCGGAAGTTCGCGTTCGTTGTTCGCGAACTGAAAATTTTATGTTCGCGACATCACTACAAAGGAGATGTCACTGGATGTAAGAGGTATGTCGGGCTGTATTACTGTAGTGATGAGATCAGGGGCGTAACGATTGCAGTGTAAAAGGGGGGATGGAGGTGGGATATGGGTGGGGCCTGGAAGGGGGCCCTTGATTTATTTTGCCCGGGGGCCCTGAGGGTTCTCAGTCCGACCCTGACTTGTGTCTCTGATCTGATCCTGTACTCGCAGGCTGAGCGGGCATGAGTTCAGTCACTTCGGCGCACTATCCCGCGATACCTGTGACCTCTGGTGGGTCATGTGGGATCACGCACTGCAGGAGACAGGGGCCCCATGATCTCCTGTTGCCCTTTCCGAGACTAGGCTCTGGATCTGCCACTGGAGTGGGGGTGGAGGGGGGGGCCCAGGCTCTGAGCCCCCCATATAAAATACCCCTTTTTTGTGGCCTCAGTAGAAGGCCCCATAGTGCCCGATAATAATTTTCCAGTAACAAGTGCCCCCCCAAAGATGCCCCTAATCATGTGCCAGTAACAAGTGCCAACCCCCCCATGTGCCAGTAACAAGTGCCTCTCTTTCCCCACGTGCCAGTATCAAGTGCCAATCCTCCCATGTGCCAGTATCAAGTGACAAACCCCCCATGTGCCAGTATCAAGTGCCAATGCACCCCCATGTGCCAGTATCAAGTGCCTCCCCCCCACGTGCCAGTATCAAGTGCCAACCCCCCATGTGTTGGTATCAAGTGGCAATGCACCCCCCATGTGCCAGTATCAAGTACCTCCTGCTCCCCCCATGTTCCCCCCAAACTGTAATTTAAACCAGGAGCCAATAGCCTTTAGCTATGCCACTGGAGCAAGACTAGAACATGGACACAAGAGCAGGACTGGATCATGGACACAGGAGCAGTATAAAGTGCCTCCTGCTCCCCCCAATCCCCCATGTGCGACTGTATTAAAAAAAAAACTTACTTACTTACCTCCACTCCAGACTGCCATGCGATGCAGGCCTCTTCCGGCCTGTGTTCCGAGCTGTACTGCTCAGGCGGCGCGATGACGTCATCACGCCGCCTGCAACGGCTTCTGATAGGCTGCCAGCACAAGGTCCGCAGCCTATCAGAGGAAGAGGGAAGGAAGATGCCTCTCCCTCCTTTGCCCTGCCGCAGCACAGCCATCTGTATCGCTGTCCTGAGGAGGGCGATACAGATAACTATGGAGATGAACGCTTCCCTGTGACCTGCTCCCGCTACGGGCCCTCTCCCAGCAGAGCCAGCGCAAGGCCACAAAAATAAAAGGCTCAGGACCTGCCGGGCCCCTTACTGTGGTACTGGCTATACCCCCCTGATGGTGGCCCTGGCTTTCACTCCCATCTCGAGTGTGGCGAAACCAACCGCGCCACTGGGTTTTGGAGGGGACAGATTGCTTGCCTCCTGCCCTGCGACTATGGCCACATGTATGCTTGTCCTGTTTGAGCGGTGATGCCCCAGATAGCTCTGCTATGGAGCCCATTCGTATAATGAAAGACTATGGGAAAGACTTTAGCTCCATGGCAATTGAACTGGATGTGTGTGGTCTGAGCGCCATTCAATAATGTGCGCTCAGACCTAAGCTATCTGGGGATATGTTGCATGTATATGTTTTATGTAGTAATTGTAACATTGTGTAATTTTATGTCCTTTTGCAACCATGTGCTCAATGGAGTCTGCCTCTATCCTTGGATATATTGAGCGCTCAGATCCAAGCCATCTGGGGATATGTTAAATGTCTGTGTGTGCTGTAAAGGGTGGGACATTGTATATTGAATAGTGATGTCTGTCCTATTGTCCCCACGTGTGTATTGGAGATTTCCCTTTGTCCTGAGAGATAATTGAATGACTCCTCAATTGTCTCCAGGACAGAAGACATTGTGTATTCTCCTGCCTGTGATGATTACATTAACCTGTGTAGGGTGATTGTATCACAGGCAGAGGGGAGGGATATGCTGGGGGTGTCTGTATTGTCCCATTGTGTGTGATTGGCTGCTGTATCCCGTGTTGCAGTCTTCCTTCTGGTCCCCTAGGGGAGTGTCCACCAGGTGGGAGACCTGCATAAATACCGGGCAGGTAGCCCTCAATAAAGTGAGAATTCCTGTTTACCATCAATACGGAGCCTCGTCTCGTACTTGGGGGGAATTGCTACGTCAGAACGTTCTCTTGCCTGTTCCAGGAAAGGAGGACTTCGTATGGTTCCAGTTCGGTGGATATCAGCGGTTGTGGTTTGCTGTGCTCTTCGCCAGGGGAATCGCCTGACCGGTATTAACCGTCACTATACCAGGTTATACCGTAACAACTGGTGGCAAGCAGCGGGATCGTTCCTACAGCCAGAAGGACAGCAACAGAAGGCACCGTGGAATTTGAGGGCAAAGCGTGTCCCAGTACAGCACCGGTATGGAACCACTAGTGGAGTATGATGAGGGTGTCATGGATGACCGAGATGCAGTCCGCAAAGGCATCTGGTACCAGGCACTGGGTATTGTGGAGTATCTGCGGGACGAGAGGCTCCCCAAGGATGAGCAGCGACAGCAGAAGCGAGTAGCTCTGCGGATGCCCTTCCTAGGAGAGCAGCCCCTGGAAGAGTGGGTAGAAGACCTGAAGCACCTGGTAAGGCGGGAGATGTGGCTGGAAGATGCCTACCAGGCACTCTGGTGGTATGAAGCTCGGTACCTACCCCGGACAGCCGAGCATGACATGCTAGAGGGAGAGGAGTTTGATGGTCCTGGCTTGTTATGGGAGACTTTTTCAGAGCTGGAGTTTGGGAGCCCTACACAAGCCCGGTTCAGGGACCTCTTTGAGTGGCGGGAGAGCAGGTATGACTGGGACGACACTCACAAAATTGAGCAAGACCTGGTCCACCTGGTGACCCGGGAGATGGAGCTGGAACAAGACTACCAGCAGCTGTTCCACTACAGTGAGAGGGCTCAGCGAGAGAGCAGAGTGTCAGACCCAGGTCCAGAGCCCTTCAGCTGGGAGGATATTGTGGAGGTCTACTGGGAAGAACTCCAGGTGGCCGGTGGAGATGGGACCGAGGTCTCTCCACCGGTCCTGCAGGGAATTGGGAGCCCAGTCTCCATTCCCCAGCGGCAGGCTAAGTTACAGGGGGCAGAGACAGTCGGTCCTGGCCCCCAGCAGCAGAGTGACTTACTGGGAGAGGAGAGCCTTGTCCTCCCTCCCCAGAGGCAGAGTGTCCAGCAGGGAATAGAGAGCCCAGTCTCCTTTCCCCAGCATCAGGACACTGTATTGGGAGCGGAGACAGTCGGTGTCCCTCTCCAGCAGCTGGAAGAATGTCTGGAAGAGGAGGTTGTTACCCCCTCTCCCCAGTGGCAGCTTAATGCACCAGGGGGAGACAGTAAGTCCCACAACAGTGGAGATGGGACCGAGAGCTCTCCACCGGCCCTACAGGGATGCTGGGTAGTCGGCCCAGATCCCCAGCGGCAGACGGATTTTAAGGGAGTAGGGACAGTCGGTCCTGCTCCCCAGCGGCAGTATGTTTTGCAGGGAGAGAAGAGCATCGTCTCCATTCCCCATCGGCCGTGTGATGTACAGGGAATTGGGAGCCAGGTCTCCATCCCCCGGCGACAGTTTAACGCACCAGGGGGAGACAGTAAGCCCCACAACAGTGCAGATGGGACCGTGGTCTCTGCACTCACAGCACAGGGGTAGGGACAGTCGGTCCTGTCCCCAGCAACAGGGCCATTTAGCCAAAGGGGAGACAGTCGGTCTCCCCCCACAGCAGCATGGTGGTCTATCTAAAGGGGAGACAGTCGGTCTCCCCTACAACAACCAGGCTCCAACCAGGCTACTTCCGTGGTAGCGCTAGCACCAGGGCAGAGTACCGCTGGTCTCTGCCCACTCAGCAACCCACTCAGGCAGTCTACCAGTCCCCCACACAGCTGTAGTGAGGCACATGGACATGGACAGGTTTATCCCTTGCTCAGGTGTAGTAACCATTTATTGTGGGTGGGCTGTACTGCTGTTTCTGTTTTGTGGCTGGGCTGCTGGACTAACAAGGGCACTGACCGGCAGAAGGTCAGATACCCTGTTAGTCTGTTTGGAAAAGGGGAGATGTGTGGCGAAACCAACCGCGCCACTGGGTTTTGGAGGGGACAGATTGCTCGCCTCCTGCCCTGCGACTATGGCCCCATGTATGCTTGTCCTGTTTGAGCGGTGATGCCCCAGATAGCTCTGCTATGGAGCCCATTCGTATAATGAAAGACTATGGGAAAGACTTTAGCTCCATGGCAATTGAACTGGATGTGTGTGTTCTGAGCGCCATTCAATAATGTGCGCTCAGACCTAAGCTATCTGGGGATATGTTGCATGTATATGTTTTATGTAGTAATTGTAACATTGTGTAATTTTATGTCCTTTTGCAACCATGTGCTCAATGGAGTCTGCCTCTATCCTTGGATATATTGAGCGCTCAGATCCAAGCCATCTGGGGATATGTTAAATGTCTGTGTGTGCTGTAAAGGGTGGGACATTGTATATTGAATAGTGATGTCTGTCCTATTGTCCCCACGTGTGTATTGGAGATTTCCCTTTGTCCTGAGAGATAATTGAATGACTCCTCAATTGTCTCCAGGACAGAAGACATTGTGTATTCTCCTGCCTGTGATGATTACATTAACCTGTGTAGGGTGATTGTATCACAGGCAGAGGGGAGGGATATGCTGGGGGTGTCTGTATTGTCCCATTGTGTGTGATTGGCTGCTGTATCCCGTGTTGCAGTCTTCCTTCTGGTCCCCTAGGGGAGTGTCCACCAGGTGGGAGACCTGCATAAATACCGGGCAGGTAGCCCTCAATAAAGTGAGAATTCCTGTTTACCATCAATACGGAGCCTCGTCTCGTACTTGGGGGGAATTGCTACGTCAGAACGTTCTCTTGCCTGTTCCAGGAAAGGAGGACTTCGTATGGTTCCAGTTCGGTGGATTCCAGCGGTTGTGGGTTGCTGTGCTCTTCGCCAGGGGAATCGCCCGAACGGTATTAACCGTCACTATACCGGGTTATACCGTAACATCGAGCATAATTGAAGATGATAGCTTCATGGAATACTACTCCTCCCTTTATAATTTAAACCCATCCCCTGACTCTCCTCAATGCTCCCCGGCAGATGATAATGCCTTTCTAAACAAACTTCACCTACCCACTATCTCTGCCGACCAATTAGAACTACTAAGCGCCCCCTTCACTGAAATGGAGCTTCAAAAGATTATAGGTTCCCTCCTCAGTCAGAAAACTCCTGGACCTGATGGTCTATCAAATAGTGTTGAACGCGAATATTCTAATCACAAATTTTTATCGCGAATATCGGCATTTCGAGAATTCATAAAAATCTAGAATATAGCATTATATCTTCGGAATCGTGAATATTCTGGATTTTTTTTCTTTTTATCCTTATTATGCTATCTATCATCCATAACCTTTTTTTTTATAATTTTTATTTTACCTATCATTAATAAACTTTTATTATAAGTATTTTACTAGATATTATTAATGCTTTCTTTTTATAGATGCCATTTTATTTTTAAAATAAATTATTACCTATAACATACAGTAGACAATGTATAACAGACAATCACACAAAGGCTGTATGGCAAAAGCCAGGTATGTGCAAGCCAACAACCCATCCATGAGACAGGTACAGTCAGCATACCTTACAATGGCAGCCTTTTGTGCAATGAGACATTCAAGACCAGCTCTCATCTAACAGAGAGCCAGTAAGTCTCAACATTCTGTGTGGATAGAGAGCTGGCCTGGCCTGGCTTTTCAGCTTGCAGCTGCGGCATCTGGCCTGTCCAGATGCAGTCAAAAGACTGTCTAAGCTTACAAAGAAAACAATAGTTTATCTCAGGGAGACCAGCTAAAGAAAACACCGCAGAGCCTCATCTAAGAGTCTGAACACAGCAATCCAAAGTGCAAAGCTCCCTAGGAAACAGAAATATGCAAAATAAATGTGGAGCCCCAATATTGGGTCTACAACACAATGAAAGCCAGATATTCCTCAAAGGAAGGAAAACCGAGCAAAGGGGTGTCTCCATTACAGAGATCACCAAATCCACCGTATTAAGTGGCCCCTATGGCTTAGGTTTTCCCCGTCACATTCTTAAAGCTTGTAAAAAAGCAGAATCTTGACATAGGGGCCACTTAATATGGTGGATTTGGTGATCTCTGTAATGGAGACAGGGATATCTGCCTATCTGAGGGATATCTGGCTTTCATTGTGTTGTAGACCCAATATTGGGGCTCCACATTTATTTTGCATATTACTGTTTCCCAGGGAGCTTTGCACTTTGGATTACTGTGTTGAGACTCTTAGATGAGGCTCCGCAGTGTTTTCTGTAGCTGGTCTCCCTGAGATCAGCTTTTGTTTTGTTTGAGTAGTCTCCAAGGCATTGCTCCCGGTTAGACACAATCCTACTCCACACTGATGAGGGACAACACCCCAAAACATCTGTATGTGGAGGGATAACTAGCTTAGGTTTTCCCCGTCACATCCTTAAAGCTTGTACAAAAGCGGGATCTTGTCATAGGGGCATCTTAATATGGTGGATTTGGTGATCTCTGTAAT
This sequence comes from Bufotes viridis, assembly GCA_033119425.1. Taxonomy (NCBI): domain Eukaryota; kingdom Metazoa; phylum Chordata; class Amphibia; order Anura; family Bufonidae; genus Bufotes; species Bufotes viridis. The sequence goes on along the minus strand of CM065593.1, from coordinate 201,480,048 downwards.
GGTGTAATGGAGACACCCCTTTGCTCGGTTTTCCTTCCTTTGAGGGATATCTAGCTTTCATTGTGTTGTAGACCCAATATTTGGGCTCCACATTTATTTAGCATATTACTGTTTCCCAGGTAGCTTTGAACTTTGGATTGCTTTGTTGCAGGGGGGCAATTGCCCCCTGGGCCCCTCTGTTGCCTCTGTAAATGGCCCCCGTAGTGTCACCCTGCATGTGCCCTGCCGCGGCCCTGGTGACAAGTGGGGGCAGTCGGCGGCAGGGCACAGGGAGATGAACGCTTCCACTGTGGAAGTGTTCATCTCCATAGTCATCTGTATCGCCATCCTCACTGGCACATAAGAGGGGGCTAATGGCACATAAGGGGGACTAATGGCACATAAGGGGGACTACTGGCTCATAAGGGGAGGCTACTGGCACATAAGGGGGACTACTGGCACATAAGTGGGGGCTACTGGCACATAAGGGGGGCTGCTGGCACATAAGGGGGTACTACTGGCACATAAGGGGGGACTAATGGCACATAAAAGGGGCTACTGGCACATAAGGGGGGCTACTGGCACATATAGGGGGACAAATGGCACATATGGGAGGACTACTTGCACATAAGGGGGACTACTGGCACATAAGGGGGGGCTACTGGCACATAAGGGGGGGCTACTGGCACATAAGGGGGGGCTACTGGCACATAAGGGGGGACAGCTACTGGCACATAAGGGGGGACGCTACTGGCACATAAGGTGGGCTACTGGGGGGGGGGTTATGAGCACTGTGAGTGGCCAATAACTATCCTCTCCGAAATGCTCAGCCTCCTGTGACAGATCAGGAGAGCGGAAGTGTGGGGGCGGAGATAGTTGTCAATGCTGTCAAAGGAGGCTGTGCTCTCCTCCAGCAGCTCCCTGCCCAGCCTCTTGTGACAGCGAATCAGGAAGTAGAGGGGGGCTCAGTGGGTCTCTGGGTGTTTTTGCCCCCTGGGCCAAAAGTTGCCAGTCAGCCCCTGTTTTGTTGAGACTCTTAGATGAGGCCTCTGCGGTGTTTTCTGTAGCTGGTCTCCCTAAGATCAAAAAAAACGTGGTGACGTACTAAAACTTAACTTTTACTATAAACATCAATAAAATTACTCAATTCCTTTGATAAAGTGTATATAATCAAATAGCATAGATAATTGCCAATCAAATAACAGTACATAGAACAAGGTGTATGGATACCTTTCAATTCACAGAGGTACCTGGTAAATTCACATATAAGTGTGTGCGGCGGCACCATACAGTATAGGAAAGAAAACCGTGAGTCCTACCTTATGGATGTCGGCAGGATATATTGATAAGAACCGGACGGGGTGATTCAGGAGGAACAGAGGAAGGAATAAAGGGTGCAGAGAGATAGTATATATAACCCTAGACTTCCCTAGTTTAAGGGGTTACTCTGTCCCTAATAGTCCTAATAGTCCTAACTACGGGGTAGCCATCCTGAAAAGAACGACCCCGTCCGGAACCTATCCCTCAGCGGTTGGAGACCCTGTAAGACCCTAGTGCAGCTAGACCCTACATGCATGTTTCATCAAGTAGAATCATCAGGGGAATAGTGTAATTTACCAGGTACCTGTGTGAAAGGTATCCATACACCTTGTTCTATGTACTGTTATTTGATTGGCAATTATCTATGCTATTTGATTATATACACTTTATCAAAGGAATTGAGTAATTTTATTGATGTTTATAGTAAAAGTTAAGTTTTAGTATGTCACTACGTTTTTTTTAAGTCTCCTTGTATTCTCGTGGTTGGTGTAGCCTCCAGAATTGTATTCTGGACTTAGTGCTGTTTTCTCCCTAAGATCAGCTATTGTTTTGTTTGAGTAGTCTCCAAGGCATTGCTCCTGGTTAGCCAGAATCCTACTCCACACTGATGAGGGACAACACCCCGAAACAGCTGTCTGTGGATGGATAACTGGCTTAGGTTTTCCCCGTCACATCCTTAAAGCTTGTAAAAAAGCGGGATCTTGACATAAGAGCCACTTAATATGGTGGATTTGGTGATCTCTGTAATGGAGACACCCCTTTGCTTGGTTTTCCTTCCTTTGAGGGATATCTAGCTTTCATTGTGTTGTAGACCCAATATTGGGGCTCCACATTTATTTTGCATAAGCTTACAAAGGACATGGAGAGCGATTCGAGAAATACGGGATGGTGACCTACATGGAAAATGTCCGATTTGCCTACCAGGGCGAATGGAGGATCCGGAATTCTGTTTCCATTAAAGTATCGAAGGAAGAAATAAAAAAAGTCAAATTGCTTTATCTTGTGGACGAAATCCTTATCAAAACCCTACAAGTAAGAAAGGAAAACATCTTGGTGTTAAATGACTCCAAAAAAGGTACCTACATTCTTACATTCAATAATATTTCTGACTGCCATAATCTTTATGAACAATTGAAAATTCATCATGCTGACCCAATTCCAAAAGGACTTAAACTTATTTTACTTTATTCAAGGGGGGAAATACCGCTAGTAATACACATGTATAACCCTTTTGTTGCTTTGAGAGACATCACATTTTTTCTATCAACGTATTGTCTGACCATGAAGTCCTGTCACAAGTTAATAAATGAGGCAGATTTGTGGACAGGGAAATATCAATTTCAGGTGACCTTTAGAGAGAATCTAGAAGGGATTGGGGGATTGGGTCGCCCCCCCCCCCCATCTAACTTTGTCATTGGAAGAGATAGGGGATATCTGTATTATCCAGGGATGCCACAGTATTGTCAAAAAATGCAAACGTTTCAGACATATACAAACAGAATGCAAAGAGGAGGTGATATTCTGTGGAAAATGTAAAAAAACAGGTAAAAGTGTGGACTGTCCAAATATGATTGTTTGCAATCTATGTAGAGCAGAAGGTCATGCCTAAAAAGAGTGCCCTAGGCGGTCAAATAGATCGCATGCAGAGGCTGTCACGGGTTCTGTAAGGAAGCCGCAGGGACCAAAGAAACCGGATGAAAGGGGGACTACAGCGGAATCTGCTTCGAAAGTGTCTGCTGTGGGCAAACCAAGCTCGGGAAAGCCTGGTGGCAAAGAACCTGTGACACAAGCCTATCTGCAATCGTATCTGAAGCTGGTACATCCAGAACAGCGAAAGCGGTGGACCCTGAGAAGATTCCTCCTAGAACAGCGGTCCCTGCAAAAGTGGTAGAGAAACCTATCAAGGGAGCAAGGGTGAAGGAGAAGTCTGTGGGGGAAGAAGCCATGGACCTGGAAGCAAATGATACAAAAAGGAAAGTGGACAAGCAGGAAGAAGAGACCCTCAGAGTAAAAAGACCTTCTCGCATAAGTACGGATGAGAACGATAGCGGGCTGAGACCTAGTGTCTCTTTGTCGAATCCAGCCCAGATTCAACAGTTTGAGAGTCCTACTACTCCGGTACAATTTATGTCATCAAGTGGATCCATTGATCATATGACCTGAATCAAAATGTCACCTCTAAAGAGAAAATATGCAAAGAGCTCTTGGAGAAAGCTGCTTTTTCAGTTTTTCTTAAATAAATAAATGATGCCAGGAATATTAAAGGTCTCCTCTCTTAATGTCAGGAGCTTTAAGGGAGCACCTAGAAGAGCAGCCCTGTTTTCATATTTAGACACATTTGACAGTGACATTATTTTCTTACAAGAATGTGGCATAGAATATTCTCTGAATTATGCAGAATTAAGAAGAGATTTGACACAAGGACCATCACTGTGGTCTCTGGAGTCAGGATATTATTTAAAGGAAACAATTGCCAAATTATGTCATACATGCAACTAATTCCAGGAAGGGCCTTGCTGGCTAACATAAAATATAACAACAAAGAAATAAAGTTACTGAATGCATACGCCTCACCTGAGATCCACAAGAGAGCCGAATTGCTGGAGGATGTGCAACCCTTTTTAACAGGTCAGACTCCTATCATCATAGGCGGAGACTTCAATTGTGCACTGAAAGAGAAAGATAGAACTGGTGAACAACCAAGACGGTTTGATAAAACAGTACAGCAGTTGAATAATCTAATTATGGACTTAGGGTACTTTCACACTTGCGTTGGTGTGGATCCATCTGTTTATTTGCACGGGCGGATCAGCACCTATAATGCAAACGTTTGTATCTGTTCAGAACGGAACCATTTGCATTAGTTTTAAAGAAAAATGACAAAGTCCAAAACGGATCCATTTTGAATTACATTGAAGTCAATGGGGAACAGATCCGTTTTCAAATGCACCATATTGTGTCATTGAAAACGGATCCGCCCCCATTGACTTACATTGTAATTCAAAACGGATCAGTTAGGCTCCGCCTCTTCAGATGGACACCAAAATACAGCAAGCTGCGTTTTGGTGTCCGCCTCCAAAACAGAATAGAAGCGGAACGGAGCCTAACTGATGCATTCTGAACGGATCCTTATCCATTCAGAATGCATTGGGGCTTAACTGATCCGTTTTGGACCATTTGTGAGAGCCCTGAAACGGATCTCACAAACGGAATCCAAAACGCTAGTGTGAAAGTACCCTAAAACCCAATAGATGTCTGGTCAATTACCAATGACATACTAAACAGAAACACAAGGGGGGTCAGTCAGCACCACCTGTATGCAGGTGCACGTAGCTATGGCAATTATACATACAAACAAAAAGATGCAACAGCACCCTGCAACCAGAGCTCTGCCCAAGATGGGAGCTATAAGAGGACATTAGTGATATCGCATGCAAACAGTGGAGACATTAGTTTACATTTTGATCAAAAGGTAGTAAGCCCACTCACCCCGTCACGGTTGTCTCCTAGAGTGGGTACTAACGCTAAATCTGACCTGCTATGGGCCATGACAGCCACATAAAATCCTCCTAACGCTAAGTCCTACCTGTTATGGGCCACGACAGCCACATAAAATCCAGGGAGTGTGGGCCCAGCAAGCATGCTGGGATAGACCGTACTTATTAACCCCTTCTGGTGCTGTAACAGCCTCCATTAGATCCAGGGATGCAGGTACCAACATGCATGCCGAGCCCACTATGCACTCTTCCTGGAGCCAGATGGCTACTAGCAGGTAATGTGAGTACACATTCAGCTTTATACTCACTCTGATTGAAAACCAGCATCTAGGGCAGAAAAACAAGTCTTTTTGTTTGTATGTATAATTGCCATAGCTACGTGCACCTGCATACAGGTGGTGCTGACTGACCCTCCTTGTGTTTCTGTTTAGTATGTGTTGGAGGTGTGGCGACCTCCTTTTCAGTCGTGCACACCTGACTAGTTTTTCTGCCCTAGATGCTGGTTTTCAATCAGAGTGAGTATAAAGCTGAATGTGTACTCACATTACCTGGTTTTCAAGAAGTTTAGGCAGAAGGTCAGGCCTACAGTTGGTGAGATAGAAGGCAAATGCCTTGAGTTTTGAGATGGGGAGTGGGATATACTCTCCCTGTCGCTTTCCCTAGATACCGCCTATGCCCAGGGACGGCCCCTAATGGTGGGGACTCCCTGTCCTCGTGCCTAATCTGCCTTACCCTGAGTTGCCCTATAAGAAGCAAGAGGGAAGTTATATATACCTCACAGTACACTATTAAGAGGTCCACCACCCAACTAGTGTACTCAATGTATGGAACATATATAAGGTACCAGCTGACCAATACCTACATTATGCCAAAGTCACAGTCATATAGATCTCTAAAGACATTAGATGACACACCCAGATGATAGTCCTGGATCACAGACGCACATCTAGGGATCAAACAAACACCTCGACGCGTTTCCCCCAGTTAGATCTGGGTTCATCAGGAGGTAGGTATAAATTATGATGTTACCATAATTATCAAACGTATCGCAACTAGAGTTGAGCGAACACCTGGATGTTCGGGTTCGAGAAGTTCGGCCAAACTTCCCGAAAATGTTCGGGATCCGGATCCGAACCCGTCCCGAACTTGATCCCGAACCCCATTGAAGTCAATGGGGACCCGAACTTTTGGGTACTAAAAAGGCTGTAAAATAGTCCAGGAAAGGGCTAGAGGGCTGCAAAAGGCAGCAAAATGTAGGCAAATGCCCTGCAAACAAATGTGGATAGGGAAATGAATTAAAATAAAATAAATAAAAATTAACCAATGTCAATTGGAGCGAGGTCCCACAGCAAGGAATAAGGCGTCATATCACCCACCACTGGAGAAGGCCACTTTCAGTTATTTAGGCTCCAGCACCCAGACAGAGGAAAGAGGTCCCACAGCAGAGAATCAGGCATCATATCACCCACCACTGGAGAAGGCCACTTTCAGTTATTTAGGCCCCAGAAACCAGACAGAGGAGAGAGGTCCCACAGCAAGGAATAAGGCGTCATATCACCCACCACTGGAGAAGGCCACTTTCAGTTATTTAGGCCCCAGAAACCAGACAGAGGAGAGAGGTCCCACAGCAACGAATAAGGCGTCATATCACCCACCACTGGAGAAGGCCACTTTCAGTTTTTTAGGTCCCAGAACCCAGACAGAGGAGAGAGGTACCACAGCAAGAAATAAGGCGTCATATCACCCACCACTGGAGAAGGCTACTTTGAGTTATTTAGGCCCCAGCACCCAGACAGAGGAGAGAGTTCTCACAGCAGAGAATCAGTCGTCATATCACTAACCACTGGAGAAGGCCACTTTCAGTTATTTAGGCCCAGCACCCAGACAAAGGAGAGAGGTCCCACAGCAGAGAATCAGGCGTCATATCACCCACCACTGGAGAAGGCCACTTTCAGTTATTTAGGCCCCAGCGCCCAGATTGAGGAGAGGTTCATTCAACTTTGGGTTGCACCGCAAGATCATTGTAAAATTAAAAAAATGAGGATACAATAAAGAAGTGCCCCGGAGTACAAGAATACATGGTTGAGGGGGAGGCAGTTATAAATGTCTATTCTGCACAAGGGAGGGACAGGTCCTGTGGGATCCATGCCTGGTTTATTTTTATGAATGTCAGCTTGTCCACGTTGGCTGTGGACAGGCGGCTGCGTTTGTCAGTAATGACGCCCCCTGCCGTGCTGAATACACGTTCAGACAAAACGCTGGCCGCCGGGCAGGCCAGCACCTCCAAGGCATAAAATGCTAACTCTGGCCACGTGGACAATTTGGAGACCCAGAAGTTGAATGGGGCCGAACCATCAGTCAGTACGTGGATGGGTGTGCAGATGTACTGTTCAACCATGTTAGTGAAATGCTGCCTCCTGCTAACACGTTCCGTATCAGGTGGTGGTGCAGTTAGCTGTGGCGTGGAGACAAAACTTTTCCACATTTCTGCCATGCCAACCCTGCCCTCAGAGGAGCTAGCCATGACACAGCTGCGTTGGCGACCTCTTGCTCCTCCTCTGCCTTCGCCTTGGGCTTCCACCTGTTCCCCTGTGACATTTGGGAATGCTCTCAGGAGCGCGTCTACCAGCGTGCGCTTGTACTCGTGCATCTTCCTATCACGCTCCAGTGCAGGAAGTAAGGTGGGCACATTGTCTTTGTACCGGGGATCCAGCAGGGTGGCAACCCGGTAGTCCGCACACGTTAAAATGTGGGCAACTCTGCTGTTGTTGCGCAGGCACTGCAGCATGTAGTCGCTCATGTGTGCCAGGCTCCCCAGAGGTAAGGACAAGCTGTCCTCTGTGGGAGGCATATCCTCATCGTCCTTCGTATCCCCCCAGCCACGCACCAGTGATGGGCCTGAGCTGTGTCGGGTGCCACCCCGCTGTGAACCTGCCTCATCCTCCTCCATCTCCTCCTCGTCCTCCAGTAGTCAGCCTTGTCTGGCCACATTTGTACCTGTCCTCTGCTGTTGCAAAAAACCTCCCTCTGAGGCACTTCTAACAGACTGGCCTGAAAGTGCTAAAAATGACCCCTCATCCCCCTCCTCCTGGGCCACCTCCTCTTCCATCATTGCCCTAAGCGTTTTCTCAAGGAGACATAGAAGTGGTATTGTAACGCTGATAACGGTGTCATCGCCACTGGCCATGTTGGTGGAGTACTCAAAACAGCGCAACAGGGCACACAGGTCTCGCATGGAGGCCCAATCATTGGTGGTGAAGTGATGCTGTTCCACAGTTCCACACCACCAAATTCAGCACATGCGCCAGTTAAGGGATGTGCGTCAAACCGGCTAGTCCCAGAGCTGCGACGAGATTTCACCCATTATCGCACACCACCAGGCCGGGCTTGAGGCCCACCGGCAGAAACCACTCGTCGGTCTGTTGTTCAATACCCCGTCACAACTCCTGCGCGGTGTGGGGCCTGTCCCCCAAACATATGAGTTTCAGAATTGCCTGCTGACGTTTATCCCGGGCTGTGCTGAAGTTGGTGGTGAAGGTGTATGGCTGACTGGATGAGCTGGTGGAAGCAGAGGAGGAGGAAGCCGAGTAAGAGGAGGAGGGTACAGGAGGCAAAGAATGATGCCCTGCGATCCTTGGCGGCGGAAGGATGTGCGCCAAGGAACTCTCTGCCTGGGGCCCAGCCACCACTACATTTAAAACAAAGGAAAAAGTGGCTCTGGCACCAAGCATGGGATAAAATCAGGTTCCTTCTTTATTGGTGCATATTCACATACAGACAGATTCCATGGCAATTGCGACAAACGTTGACGCGTTTCGGACTAAACGTCCTTAATCGTAACCGATTACGATTAAGGACGTTTAGTCCGAAATGCGTCAACGTTTGTCGCAATTGCCATGGAATCTGTCTGTATGTGAATATGCACCAATAAAGAAGGAACCTGATTTTATCCCATGCTTGGTGCCAGAGCCACTTTTTCCTTTGTTTTGGATTTCTACTTGAGGGTCTCCACCCAGGCTCAAAGGCACACGGGGAAATCAAGCTGTCAAGGTGAGCTGGACATTACAAGTACCACTACATTTACCCAGTGTGCAGTTTGTGAGATATAGCGTCCCTGGCCATGCTTACTGGTCCACGTATCTATGGTTAGGTGGACCTTGCCACAGATGGCGTTGCGCAGTGCACACTTGATTTTATCGGATACTTGGTTGTGCAGGGAAGGCACAGCTGTCTTGGAGAAGTAGTGGCGGCTGGGAACAACATACTGTGGGACAGCCATGGCCATCAGCTGTTTGAAGCTGTCTGTGTCCACCAGCCTGAATGACAGCATTTCAAAGGCCAGTAGTTTAGAAATGCTGGCATTCAGGCCCAGGGCTCGAGCGTGGCTAGGTAGGAATTTACGCTTTCTCTCCAAGGTTTGTGGAATGGAGAGCTGAATGCTGCCGTGTGACATGGTGGAGATGCTTGGTGACGCAGGTGGTGGTGTCGGTGGCACATCCTCTTTTTGGTGGGCGGCAGGTGCCAACATTCCTCCCGAGGCGGAGGAAGAGGCCGAGGCAGCAGCAGAAGAGGGAGCAGGGGGAGCCTGAGTGAGTTCCTTGTTTTTAAGGTGTTTACTCCACTGCAGTTCATGCTTTGCATGTAGATGCCTGGTAATGCAGGTTGTGCTAAGGTTCAGAACGTTAATGCCTCGCTTCAGGCTCTGATGGCACAGCGTGCAAACCACTCAGGTCTTGTCGTCAGCGCATTGTTTAAAGAAGTGCCATGCTTCACTCCTTGAAGCTGCCTTTGGGGTACTCGGTTCCTGGTGGCGGTGGCCAGTATCAGGCGAACTCTCTTGGCGGTGGCTGTTCTGCTTTTGCCCCCTGCTCCCTCTTTTGCTACGCTGTTGGCTCGGTTTCACCACTGCCTCTTCCTCTGAACTATGAAAGTCAGTGGCACGACCTTCATTCCATGTGGGGTCTAGGACCTAATCGTCCCCTGCATCGTCTTCCTCCATGACCTCCTGTTCGGTCTGCACACTGCAAAAAGACGCAGCAGTTGGCACCTGTGTTTCATCATCATCAGAGACGTGCGGACTCCGATGAGGTGGTATTCCCATGTCCTCATCATCAGGAAACATAAGTGGTTGTGCATCAGTGCATTCTATGTCTTCCACCACTGGAGAAGGGCTAGGTGGATTCCCTTGGGAAACCCTGCCAGCAGAGTCTTCAAACAGCATAAGAGACTGCTGCATAACTTGAGGCTCTGACAGTTTCCCTGATATGCATGGGGGTGATGTGACAGACTGATGGGCTTGGTTTTCAGGCGCCACCTGTGCGCTTTCTGCAGAAGACTGGGTGGGAGATAATGTTGTGAACGTGCTGGTTCCACTGTCGGCCACCCTATTGACTAGCGCCTGTACCTGCTCAGGCCTTACCATCCTTAGAACGGCATTGGGCCCCACCAAATATCGCTGTAAATTCTGGCGGGTACTGGAACCTGAGGTAGTTGGTTCACTAGGACGTGTGGCTGTGGCAGAATTGCCACGTCCTCTCCCAGCACCAGAGGGTCCAGTAACACCACCACGACTGCGTCCGTGTCCCTTACTACATGTTTTCCTCATTGTTACCGTTCACCAAGAACCACAATAAAAAAAAAATATTTGACCTAATGTATTGATTTCAAATTCAGGCCTTTTTTTACAGGCACCTAACACTATCTGCCTATTTATTTATGTAGCGTATTACACTAATCCAGGCACAGCAGTAACCACTGATTTAGGGGAATATCAGTTGTAGGCCTAGTATTTAGGCCCTGGATGAAAGGTATCCTTTTATTGATAGATTTACACTTGGAGATGCACAGTAGCGTGTGAAAAAATATGTAGGATTATGCCTTCAGCAATTGTATTTTAACACTTTGTGTTATATACCCTTTAACAGACAGAAATTCAATGGGAGATGCACTGTAGCATGTGAAGTTATTTAGGATGACCCTCTCAGCACTTGTGTATACACCTTGAGTGTAATATACCCTTTTACGGACAGATTGGCCTGCAACAGCTAGAACACCAGATTCAGGGTATTGCTATATTGGCAAGTGAATTTCACCACAGAACAAAATCTATCCTTTGACGGATACTATTAAACTTGTCCAGTCACAGCTGGAACACCAGATTTACTGTATTTTTATTTTGGCAACTGAATTTCACCCCAGAAAAAAATATACCCTTTTACGGACAGATTTAAACGAAGCCTGCAACAGCTGGAACAACAGTTTTACTGTATTTCTATTTTTGCAATTGAATTTGTCACGACTGTGACTGATCCAGATAGGTCTGGGAAGAGAAGGTCGCAGCGACTTGCTACTCGCGATAGCTTGTGAGTTTGCTCCGTGGTTCAGGGTATGTCATCCGGGTTTTGCCTTGTGAACCTTTTTGTCCTGACTGGGAGTTTTTAGGCATTCTTCTCAGGTGAGTGCTGTCTGCCACTCCCAGCTACTATATTAGTTTCAGTTTCACTTGCAGTCATTGCCAGATATAGTCCTTACTTCCAGTGCTATTCTGACCTTTGAAGGAGATCGTTTGACGGTATTGCTGTGGAGCTCTTGTCTGGCGTGGACTGTCGTTGTTGGGATCATCTTCTATGCTCATGACTGGATAAGTCTATCTCTGCTGGAGATTGTTTGTTGCTGTCTTCCCCTGTTGTTCTCCTAGACATGAGTGATGGTGACTAGTGCTCCCATCTGCCTTTCCCCAGTCTAGTCTTCTGAGGGTGACTCAGGGTTTAGGCATCCTGCTCGCCGCACGGGTTCACACCCCGTCTAGGGTATCAGGGCAGACAGGTGCCAGCGTAGGGTTTGTCAGGGTGGCCGTTCTATTTCCCATCCGTAGATAAGGGTCCCCCTTCCCCTCCGTCTGGTGCGACACGACTGCTGCTGGGATAGCGGTTGTGACAGTATATCTGGCCTTTTAAAAAAAAAAAAGTGACATTTCCTTTTTTTTTTTTTTGCCTGCTGTTTTGCTTTGTATTCTTCTGTTCCACTACGGTTTTTGCAAAAAATTACAGGGGTTATCCCTTGAAGTGGCAGGATTAAAAGCAACAGTGCTGCAGCAGCAGCAGCAATCCTTGGGTTCCACCGTTGCTACGGGAAACCAAGGTACTCCTGAGCCAAAAGTGGCTTTTCCTGATAGGTTCTCAGGAGGGAGAGACCAATTTGTAACCTTCAGAGAAGCTTGTAAATTGTTCTTCAGGTTGCGGCCTAGATCCTCCGGCGGTGAGGAACAACGGGTGGGCATTGTAATTTCTCTCCTGCAAGGAGATCCGCAGGCTTGGGCTTTCTCCTTACCATCAGACTCTCCGGCCTTGCGATTAGTGGAGGAGTTTTTTGAAGCCTTTGGTCTCGTGTATGATGACCCGGACAGGGTCTCACTGGCTGAGTCTAAGCTACGTAGACTTTGGCAGGAGAACCGGTCAGCTGAACTATATTGTTCCGAATTCCGTAGGTGGGCTACTGATACATTATGGAACGACTCGGCCCTTAGGAGTCAGTTCTGCCAGGGGTTGTCTGAAAAATTAAAAGACGCGCTGGCGGTATACGAGGTCCCTGGGTCTCTTGAGGCTGCTATGTCTCTGTCCATAAGAATCGACAGACGACTCAGGGAGAGACTATTAAATTCTACAGAGGCCTCTATAGGGCAGGGATCGGTTTGTTGTGATCCAGTCGAACCAATGCAAATAGGGGGCGCCACTAGGCGGGTGAATCCTCCTAAGGTCCGCCACAGGTCATAGGTTTGTTTTCGTTGTGGGGGGAGGGGTCATTTTGTAAAGGTATGTCCCTCAGAACCCAAGAGATCACAAACAAAGGAGCCGCCGAAAAACTAGAATCCCCAGACTGTGCGGAGGATAACAGTCTGGGCGTATTCGTTTCCTCCATACGCATGTCTCAGTTTTTGTTGTCCGCTACCGTTGTGGCGGGCAATAAGACTGAGATCTGTTCCGTCTTTTTGGACAGTGGGGCGGGGGTCAACTTGGTGGATTCACGGTTTGCTCAGGCTCTGGGTTTTACTCCGGAACCGGTACGCAGAACTATTCCTGTTTTTGCCATCGACTCCTTCCCTCTTACTCAGAGAAAGTTAACTCAGATCATCCATAATATCCATCCGCAGGTAGGGGACCTCAATAAAGAGCATATCTCTTGTTATGTCCTGGACGGTCTTCCAGCTCCTATGGTATTGGGGCTTCCCTGGCTGGTGACTCACAATCCAGTGGTGGATTGGCAGGCCGGGGAGATTGTGGAGTGGAGTGAACATTGTAAGGACAACTGCTTGAGTAGTAGGTGCTCAACACTCTCTGTAACATCTCTACCTGCCTTTCTGTCGGATTTTATGGATGTGTTCTCTGAGAAGGGTTGTCAGGGGTTACCACCTCATCGTCCATATGATTGCCCAATTAATCTGTTACCTGGGGCAAAACTACCTAAAACTCGGTTATACAATCTTTCCGGCCCGGAGAGGAAGGCTATGAAAGATTATATTTCTTAGAGTTTGGCTAAGGGATACATCAGACCCTCTTCTTCACCCGTGGCTGCAGGGTTCTTTTTCGTTAAAAAGAAAGATGGGGGCCTGCGTCCTTGCCTGGATTTCCGGGAATTAAACCGGATAACTATCCGAGATCCCTATCCTCTTCCTCTCATTCCCGACCTCTTTAATCAGGTTGCTGGTGCTAAATGGTTCTCCAAAATGGATCTCAGAGGAGCCTATAACCTGGTTTGCATCAAAGAGGGGGATGAGTGGAAGACGGCTTTTAATACTCCGGAAGGGCATTATGAAAATCTGGTCATGCCATTTGGTCTTACTAATGCGCCTGCGGTGTTCCAACATTTTGTCAACAATATTTTTAGTCACCTTATCGGGAGATTTGTTGTGATATATCTTGATGACATCCTGGTCTATTCTCCGGATCTGGATACACATAAGATCCATGTGAGACAAGTGCTGCAGATATTAAGGGCCAACAAATTGTTTGCTAAATTAGAGAAATGTGTGTTCGCCGTATAAGAACTGCCATTTCTGGGGTATGTGTTGTCAGATTCAGGTTTCCGCATGGATCCAGAGAAAGTCCGGGCAATTATGGACTGGGATCTGCCTGAGAACCTGAAGGCATTGCAACGCTTCCTGGGGTTTGCCAATTTTTATTGGAAGTTTATAAAGAACTATTCCTTGGTGGTCAAAACAATGACGGACATGACCCGAAAGGGATCCGATTTTTCCAAATGGTCACATGCAGCCAAAACTGCCTTTACATCTCTGAAGGAAAGATTCACCTTGGCTCCTATTCTCGTACAGCCAGATGTCTCGCTTCCTTTTATTGTAGAGGTTGACGCATCAGAGGTGGGGGTGGGAGCGGTACTATCTCAGGGCCCGTCCCCTGGTGAATGGCGTCCGTGTGCTTTCTTTTCGAAGAAATTGTCTACTGCAGAAAGGAACTATGACATTGGCAACGGGGAACTTTTGGCTATTAAGTTGGCCTTAGAGGAGTGGCGTCATTTTTTGGAGGGGGCGGTTCATCCCGTCACAGTGATTACTGATCACAAAAACTTAGTATATCTGGAGTCTGCTAAACGTCTCACCCCTAGACAGGCTCGGTGGTCGTTATTTTTACTAGGTTTAATTTTGTAATAACCTATCGCCCGGGGCAAAAATACTAAGGCGGATGCATTGTCTCGAAGTTTTCCTGGAGGGGTGATGATGATGTTCCAGAGCCTATTTTGCAAAAGGGGTGGTGGTCTCTGCATTACACTCAGGTTTAGAGGGGAGGGTGTTGGAAGCTCAGGGGACGCCCGGCCTCCTGCCCCTCGGGTAAACTGTTTGTGCCAGAAAATTTACGCCTGGAGATACTAAAGGAACACCATAACTCCGCACTGGCAGGACACCCAGGTAGTAAGGCAACCTCTGAATTAGTGTCTTGTCGGTTCTGGTGGCCTAAGTGGCGCCAGGAGGTGTTAAATTTTGTGTCTGCATGTCCTACCTGTGCTCGTTCTAAGGTGGATCATACTCGTCCGGCAGGGCGTCTTTTACCTCTGGCCATCCCCAACAGGCCTTGGACGCACCTATCTATGGATTTCATTACTGATCTACCAGTATCAGCGGGGAAGACTGTTATTCTTGTTGTTGTTGACAGATTCAGTAAAATGGTGCACTTTATTGCTCTGACCGCATTGCCTAATGCTAACACACTGGCTCAGGTTTTTATTGACCACATCGTGAAGCTTCACGGGGTCCCTTCCGATATTGTTTCGGATCGTGGTACCCAATTTGTTTCTAAATTTTGGAAAGCTTTTTGTTCTCGTTTAGGGGTTCATCTGTCGTTTTCTTCATCTTTCCATCCACAGTCCAACGGTCAGACTGAACGTACCAATCAAAACCTAGAGACATATTTGAGATGCTTTGTTTCCGAAAATCAGGAGGAATGGTCATCTTATTTACCGTTAGCCAAGTTTGTCATTAATAATCGTCGTCAAGAATCCACCGATAAGTCACCATTTTTTGGTGCGTATGGTTTCCATCCTCAGTTTTGTACGTTTAGTGAGGGGGGGCCGTCTGGGATTCCCGAGGAGGAACGATTTGCGTCTTCACTTTCATCAGTGTGGCAGAGTGTGCAAGAAAGTTTGAAGAGAATTGGTGGTAGATACAAACGTGTGGCTGATAAGAAGCGCTCTGAAGGTCTGGACCTTGGGGTGAATGACTTGCTGTGGTTGTCTACCAGTAATATCAAGTTGAAGGTTCCCTCATGGAAATTAGGTCCGAGATTTATTGGTCCTTATAGGATAATTAAGATCATTAACCCGGTGGCTTTTCGTCTGGAGCTACCTCAGACTCTAAGGATCCATAATGTCTTCCACAGATCTCTGCTTAAGAGATATGTAGAACTTCCTGAACCATTGCCACTACCGCCTTCTCCGGTGGTTGTTGATGGCAGTCTTGAGTTTCAGGTAGAAAAGATTGTTGATTCACGATATGTTCGTCGCTCTCTTCAGTACCTGGTGCACTGGAAAGGTTATGGTTCCCGAAGAGAGAATGTGGGTGCCAGCATCAGAGATAAAGGCGGACAGACTCATTTGGGCTTTTCATAGGTCCCACCCGGAGAGGCCTGGTCTTGAGGGTATGGTGGCCCCTCGTAGAAAGGGGGGTACTGTCACGACTGTGACTGATCCAGATAGGTCTGGGAAGAGAAGGTCGCAGCGACTTGCTACTCGCGATAGCTTGTGAGTTTGCTCCGTGGTTCAGGGTATGTCACCCGGGTTTTGCCTTGTGAACCTTTTTGTCCTGACTGGGAGTTTGTAGGCATTCTTCTCAGGTGAGTGCTGTCTGCCACTCCCAGCTACTATATTAGTTTCAGTTTCACTTGCAGTCATTGCCAGATATAGTCCTTACTTCCAGTGCTATTCTGACCTTTGAAGGAGATCGTTTGACGGTATTGCTGTGGAGCTCTTGTCTGGCGTGGACTGTCGTTGTTGGGATCATCTTCTCTGCTCGTGACTGGATAAGTCTATCTCTGCTGGAGATTGTTTGTTTGTTGCTGTCTTCCCCTGTTGTTCTCCTAGACATGAGTGATGGTGACTAGTGCTCCCATCTGCCTTTCCCCAGTCTAGTCTTCTGAGAGTGACTCAGGGTTTAGGCATCCTGCTCGCCGCACGGGTTCACACCCCGTCTAGGGTATCAGGGCAGACAGGTGCCAGCGTAGGGTTTGTCAGGGGTGGCTGTTCTATTTCCCATCCGTAGATAAGGGTCCCCCTTCCCCTCCGTCTGGTGCGACACGACTGCTGCTGGGATAGCGGTCGTGACAGAATTTCACCGCTGAAAATAATATATCCTTTGCCCGACACTAGTAAACTTGGCCAGCCACAGCTGAAACCACTGATTTATGGTATTGCTATTTTGGCAATTGAATTTCACCCCAGAGCAAAATATATCCTATGCCGGACACTATTAAACTTGGCCAGCCACTGCTGGGACACCATCTTTACGGTATTGCTATTTTGGCAATTGAATTTTACCCCAGAACAAAATATATCCTATGCCAGACACTATTAAACTTGGCCAGCCACTGCTGGGACACCATCTTTACGGTATTGCTATTTTGGCAATTGAATTTTACCCCAGAAAATAATATATCCTTTGACAGACACTATTAAACTTGCCAGCCACTGCTGGGACACCAGATTTACGGTCTTGCTATTTTGGCAATTGAATTTCACCCCAGAAAAAAATATATCCTTTGCCGTACACTATTAAACTTGGCCAGCCACAGCTTAAACCACTGATTTATGGTATTGCTATTTTGGCAAGTGAATTTCACCCCAGAACAAAATATATCCTTTGCCGTACACTATTAAACTTGGGCAGCCACAGCTCAAACCACTGATTTATGGTATTGTTATTTTGGCAATTGAATTTCACCCCAGAACAAAATATATCCTTTGCAGGACACTATTAAATTTGGCCAGCCACAGCTGAAACCACTGCACTTGGCCAATCACAGCCATGCCATTAGTAGGACTAATGGTCCGGTTCCCCACTACAAGTCTCCTCCTCATGTGCAGACACCTCTACAGGATTTATTATCATTATCGCCAGAGTTGTTGCGATACGTTTCATAATTATGGTAACATAATAATTTATACCTACCTGACTGTTGAACCCAGATCTAACTGGGGGAAACGCGTTGAGGTGTTTTTTTGATCCCTAGATGTGCGTCTGTGATCAAGGACTATCATCTGGGTGTGTCATCTAATGTCTTTAGAGATCTATATGACTGTGACTTTGGCATAATGTAGGTATTGGTCAGCTGGTACCTTATATATGTTTCATACATTGAGTACACTAGTTGGGCGGTGGACCTCTTAATAGTGTACTGTGAGGTGTATATAACTTCCCTCTTGCTTCTTATAGGGCAACTCAGGGTAAGGCAGATTAGGCACGAGGACAGGGAGTCCCCACCATTAGGGGCCGTCCCTGGGCATAGGCGGTATCTAGGGAAAGCGACAGGGAGAGTATATCCCACTCACCATCTCAAAACTCAAGGCATTTGCCTTCTATCTCACCAACTGTAGGCCTGACCTTCTGCCTAAACTGTCTTTGATATCAGACGTATATATATAGTGGACGTTGTTTTGTATCAAACTTTTTCTGATGATTGGTCCTCATTAATTGCGGGGTATTATTCCTTTTAATTGTTGAAATAAAATTTCGTTTTAAGGGTGTTTTTCAATGCTGGAACGAATAACTAAGCGATCCGATGGAACGCAAAGCAGATTCTTTATTAAGGAAAGCCTGGGAGGCAGCTATGTTTGGCGTAAAAACCAACATTGCGGCTACATCCGTGGCAAGAGCTATGTACTTCTGTTTGTCAAAGTTAGAGGATCACCTAAAGAACAAAACTCCCAGGGAGGATATCGTAAATTCCATACCGCTATTAAAATCAGCAACTGCTTTTTTGGTGGATGCCTCGGCAGAATCTGTACGTTTTGCCGCGAAAAATGCAGCCCTTTCCAATGCAGCCAGAAGAGCTTTATGGAGAAATGCATGGTCTGGGGATAAAGCCTCCAAGTCTAAACTATGCTCTATTGCCTTCTCGGGGGAGTTTGTTTTTGGCCCAGTGTTAGATAAGATACTGGAGAAAGAGGCTGACAAAAAGAAAGATTTTCTGGAGGAGAAAGAAACAAAAAAGAGACCCTTTCGTCAGTTCCTTTCACAATCGAAACCCTACAGAGGTAAGGGTGAAAGGGGCCACTGGAGCTACCCAAAAGGTGGAAGGGGTCGGGAATTTATTCTTAATCCCCAAAATAAACAGAGCAACAAACAATGAGACCAGAGTGGGAGACAGGCTGATGAATTTTCTAAACCAGTGGAATCTGGTTATGTCAAATCCATAGGGACTTAACATCATAGCCCAGGGATACAGAATAGAATTTTCTTCAATGCCTCCAGAAAAATTCACCATTACCACCCACAACAAAGGTACACAGGAAAAAATTTGGTATGGAATTCAGGATTTAATCAGATTGGGTGTTGTCATATTGGTACCAGAATCCAAAAAGGGGAAGGGGTTCTACTCAGGCCTCTTTCTAGTCAAAAAACCCGACAACACCTTCCGCACAATAATAAATCTAAAACCTTTCAACAGATCTATAGTGTACAGGAGGTTCAAGATAGAATTAATTGCCTCTACGATTCCGCTGATTCCAAAAGGTGCCTTTATGACGTCAGTGGATCTAAAGGACGCCTACTATCACATACCAATTCATCAGGCCTCCCAGAAATATCTAAGGTTTGCAGTAAGAGATCTTGGGGGACCCCTCCATCATTTCCAGTACATATGCCTCCTCTTTGATATCTCATTGGCCCCAAGAACATTCACCAAGCTGGTGGTGGAGATGATCGCCTTTCTATGCTGGAAGGGAACCAATATCATCCCTTACCTAGACAATTTCCTAATAATTGGCAATTCAAAAGAAGAAACTTCCAGGACTACAGAATAAATTATAAGTACCCTTTCGGGGATAGGATGGGTGATAAATCTAAAAGAATCAATACTCACCCCATCTACAAAAATAAGGTTCCTGGGCGTAGAGTTAGATTCTGTATCCTAGAGAACCTATCTACCCCAGGACAAAGTAAGAACACTCAGAGACAGGATAAGTCGCTTTCAGAAATCCCACAAGTGTTCTATTCGGAGGGCAATGAGCCTGTTAGGGAACTTAACCTCATGCATAAACTCAGTTCCATGAAGTCAGGCCCACACAAGAATCATGCAGAACTTGAACTTGAAGAAATGGAACAGGAAACGGTCATCCTTAGACAGGACGATACAGGTGCCTCCAACAATGAAAATAGACCTAGACTGGTGGAAGGAAAAGGAAAATCTGCTTCAGGGTATAGAATGGCTCAGGTTCCAAGAAGCTCAGGTTATAACTAATGCCAGCACTTCAGGTTGGGCTGCAAAGGTAGACAACCAGTTTTCCAGGGAGACTGGCCAAACAGCATAAAAGAAAGAACCTCAAATTACAGAGAACTGAATGCAGTCCTTTTGATGCTCACAGAGGCAGTAGACCTATTAAAAAACAGGCATCTGAAGGTCCTCTAGGACAATATCACGACAGGGGCATACCTGAAACACCAGGGTGGCACAAAGTTCGACCCGCTGGCAGAAGTAGCAAAAAGAATATTTTCCTAAGCAGAAGCAAACATTCTCTCCTTAACAGAGGTTCACCTAAAAGGGTCAGAGAACATAGAGGCGGACTTCCTAAGCCGAAAAAAAATAAATCCAGGAGAATGGACACTAAACCACAACATATTTCACGAAATCACATCCAGGTGGGGACTACCAGAGATAGACCTGTTTGCCTCCAGGGAAAATGCCCAGGTCTGACATTTCTGTTCAATAAATCCAAGAGACAGACCATGGGCCGCAGATGCCCTATCAATAAGATGGGCTTGGGACCTAGTCTATGCTTTTCCACCCTTTCCGCTGATTCCTCGCTTACTACAGAAATTACAGAAGGAAATAACAATAGTAATCTTGGTAGCTCCCCACTGGCCAAAGAGAAGCTGGTTCTCAATCTTGAGACAGTTGGCACTAGAAGAGCCTTGGAAAATACCTTTCCGGGAGGACATCCTCTCTCAAGGCCCAATAAACCATCCAAATCCCCAGATCTACAATTTGGTAGTCTGGATCCTGAGAGTGAATCACTCGAAAGACAAGGTCTTTCAGACAGATCAATCCTTACTTTTAAGGCAAGCAGGAAGAGAATCACATCAGCCATTTATCTTAAAATCTGGAAGAGATTTTGCAGTTGGCTGGGAGAAAATCATCTGGACACCTCTTTTCCGTCGGTTAATAAAATACTAGATTTCCTGCAAAATGGACTAGAATTGGGCCTAAGGCCTTTAGCACCTTTTACGATACTAGTCTCGCAGAACACGGGGCGGCCTCTAGGTTAAGACCAACCTTAACCTTAATGCTCTCCAAATGTAGTTTATGCTTATTTGGAGTAAGGAACACCCGGAGGACTCATTCACCAGGATTCAACAAGAGTTATATAAAAAATTAATAATGTGATTTATTGTCAATCTTCATAAAAGTTGATTACTTACACAAATAGTTTAGGAAAACTTGGTCTAATTGTCCATGTATGAATTTGAATGTCCTTGAAATATCATTGTTAAAGGGTAGGTGCTTCCTTCTCAGCCTCCATGTGTACCTTCCATCATTTTCAGCAGTAACCGCCCCAGCAGAGTGAGAGTAAGAAGATAACCCTCTTGTCTGTCTCTGTCTGTGTCAATCATTTATACCATAGAAAACAGGCGAATTTGCAGCCTGATATAACCAGTTTTGGGATGTATTTATTTAATATATATATGTACTTCCATTCACCCTTGCTTCTGGGGTGAAATTGCAGTTTAAAACCACTAGTTTTGGGGTGTATTTAGTTGATATATAACTACTGTGGCAATGTGAACACTGATGTGTGCGGTGTCCTGGGAAGCATTCAAACAGGGGTTTTTGCACCAGGAGCGTGTCACCAAGGTGCCCGGCCTTGGTGGAGTAAAGGCCCTTTTTAATCTGGTTGCTAGCCTTTGGGGTGTCTCACTCTGGAGAGTAGGCAGATAGAGGCCTGGTGAGGCTCTGTCAGTGTGGTCTCAGCAAGGCAAGGCTGAGGGGCCACAAGGCAATGCAATAGCCTGGACTTTGGGGGACTTGGCGACACCTGGGAACAAGGGTCGAAAGGTCAGAGTCAGGAGGACTGCTAGACCACAACACCCTACAAAGGTACTGCACTTGTTACAGCCTGAGGGCTGGGGGACTGTATGGCTGGGGTAAGCCGCACTTGGTTCGAGTTAGGGATACGATGTTTATTATGTTTAGTTAGAGCCCAGACTGTGTATGAAGAGTGTCAAATAAATTGAACTGTTTGGACCTGAAACCCGGTGGCTATGAAGATAATTCTGTGAAAATGACCCCCGTATAAGAGACGATCCCTAGGATGCGGGCAATAACAGCAGGTTGCTAGGGGAAATGACCTGACTGAGAAGAGCACGTGCTGCTGAATGTTGCCATGGAATTGCTGGGTTACTGTGCAGTGATTTAAAGGGCCGGAAGCCTGTTTTGTCCGGTGGAGCAAGTGCTGCTCATGTGATTGTGGACTATGTTTTTTTTCTGTGGTGCAAGCTGCGTGGGGATTTAAAGGGCCAGAAGCACAGTAAAAGAAAACTGACCTGTCAAAAAGGCTGCAAAATGGTGGAGCCCGTGGGAAAAGTCCTGCGAGTTGGAGATGGGGGGGATACCGCTGGGAGTTACACTAAACTCCCGCCAGCAGGTGTCTCGGGTCATGCCCGAAGTACTGGACTTTCTAGAGAGAGGGCCAGAGACAGATGCCACCGTGTCACTGACCTTTGTAACAGACTATGGTTCTGTACAATGCGAGTTCTTAAAATGTGAGACTCTAGAAGTAGAGTTTGTGCTCGGCAGAGACTTTCTATTATTTTGGCAGCTGTGGAGTGGAGAATCCGATAAACAGCAGATATGTGCCGTTGCTGAGGGCAACCGTCGGGAAGACAAAGAGGTGGAGAGTGGTGCTATTCTTAGGAGTGCATATCTTCCCTGCGAGTGTGCACAGATTCCTAGAGAGGAAGTGCGGAGGTGCAGTAAAGCTGTTGCTAGGAGCAACTACGACCTTGATGAGTTGGTGTGAGAGAAAGTAATTGCTTTACCGGAATTTTTGATTACAAGAAGTAACGTTGGGACGGCTAACCTCGGGGATCCAATGCTAACACATGTAAAAGGAAGCAGGTTCGTGAGAAGAGATTTTGCAGTTAGCTGGGAGAAAATCATCCGGACACCTCTTTTCCGTCGGTTAATAAAATACTACATTTCCTGCAAAATGGACTAGAATTGGGCCTGAGGCCTAGAACCCTTAAGGTCCAAATATTACAATACTAATCTTGCAGAACACGGGGCCGCCTCTAGGTTAAGACCAACCTTAAGATCTAGGATTCCGCAGTGAGAGCTTAGGTTGACAAAGCTGTTATAAGACCGGAAGCAGATGCGGCTACTGAAAATAATGACCTCGTGGAGATAATCCTGGTAAATCCTCATCTCCCAGGACTGACGAACCCGTGAAGTCAATGGGAAGACTGTTCCTATTATTGCTTATGTAGCTGGGGACTATGTGCGGGACATTCATACAGATAGTACAGACTATCCGGTGGCTCTCACTGAGTGTGAGACTACAGTAGGTACTGGGACTGGTAAACTTGAAGTTGCAAACACGTTCAACATGACGTAATTCCCCTTGTTTTGGGAGTTGTGGGGAAGCGGAAACACTGCATCTGTCAGTGGTGAATCTCCTGCAGAACTTGTACCAATCCCTTTAAGTGAAGTGACCATTGGAAACAGTGGTGCCGATACGGTGCAAAGTGAATATGCCAAGTTGTCTGAAATGCCAATGTAGATTTATGTACAATGTGTGATGATGATGACAATCCTTTTCCTTTGCAGGCTGTGATTGGGGAAGAAGCTCCCCCTGTTGGTAAAAATGTGGATGTTATAAAAATGCTAATTGATGTTGAGAGCTCACAGCTGAGGGAAACCACTGTGAAAAATGTGCAAGGACATGTGGCAGTCCTAGAGGGTGTACCACACGTACCAGAGGTGGATATGCAGTCTCCATGGAGCTCTATGGTTGCTGGGGAGGTGTCCAATGTGGGGACTGGCTCATCGGTGCCCCTAGAGGTCAGTGTTAATAATGACATGAGCAGTATATGTGCTGTGACCGATAGTAACTCAGAGAGTGAGGCTACCATGTCAAGACCCTGCGAAATTGAAGTGGTTACTAGTGGCGACCAGGTGACAGGTATATTTGATGAGACAAGAGTTAAGTCGGGTGACGTCAGCCTAGTGTCTGAAGCTCATATTCAAACGGTTCTAGATGACCTGACAGGTCAGTACAGCCACAAACTTCGCTCGCTCCACTCAGTCCCTTGATGCACTAGAAAAGGGACTAGCGGTTCTAGCAGAGCAACTGCAGGAATCTCCAGAGGAGTCACAGGAAGAGACTCAGAAAGAGATGAATGAACCGAAGGATCTAGAGTCACAAATAGAAGCGGAAATTCTCCAACTTTAAGAGGAACTTGCAGCTTCTGAGCGATCCAGACTTTATGCAGAGCAGGAAAGAGATGAACTGGCTGATGAGATCTTAAACAGCGCCTCAGAAAAATCTGCTCTCTTGGAGCAGAAAAGACATTTGGAAGCCAGAATGGCTCAACTTGATCAAGAGTTGCGTGATCGGATGGTGGACCTGGACCACTAGAGACAAACTGTGTCTAAATTGAAGAAGAAACAGAAGTTGTTTGACCAGCTCCTGGCTGAAGAGAAAAGGGGCCACAAGGCAATGCAATAGCCTGGACTTTGGGGGACTTGGCAACACCTAGGAACAAGGGTCGAAAGGTCAGAGTCAGGA
The DNA here is from genome assembly GCA_033119425.1 of Bufotes viridis. NCBI lineage: Eukaryota > Metazoa > Chordata > Amphibia > Anura > Bufonidae > Bufotes > Bufotes viridis. The sequence goes on along the minus strand of CM065593.1, from coordinate 201,455,749 downwards.
GGACTGCTAGACCACAACACCCTACAATGGTACTGCACTCGTTACAGCCTGAGGGCTGGGGGACTGTATGGCTGGGGTAAACTGCAGTTGGTTCCATGTGTGAACGCTATCGTATAGCTGAGTTAGGAATACAATGTTTATTATGTTTAGGTAGAGCCCAGACGGGCAGGCGTTTTTTTTATGCCATGCGGTGTATGAAGAATGTCAAATAAATCGCACTGTTTGGACCTGAAACCCAGTGGTTATGAAGATAATTCTGTGAGAATGACCCCCAAATAAGAGACGATGATCCCTACACTACTTCCATTCACCCTTGCCTCTGGGGTGAATTTGCAGCCTGATTCAACCCGTTTTGGGGGGGGGGGGGGGTATATATTTCATATATATAAGTACTTCCATTCATTCTTGCTTCTGAGGTCAAATTGCAGTCTGAACGTATTGCTCTTTTAGGCCTGCAGTTTCTTTTAATTTACAGTATGTCGGACAGACATATGACAGGCCATTCTAAGGGAACGGGCAGTGGCCAAATGTTTCTAGAGCAGGCAGAAGTAGCAGCAGAAGAAGGGGGAGGGGTACCAGCAGCAGTCGCAACGACAGGCCTGAGCTTCCAGTGTCATCTAGCTGTCGTCTTCTACTTTGTTGCAAGTGACATCAGACACTCCCAGCAAGGAGTTGGTGGGTTGCTCTGACACAATGCTTAGTTGGCATGGCCTAGGAACAAGCTCTGTGCCCCCACCTGTCCTTAACCTGCCTCAGTCGTTTTCTCAAACGTGGGAAAGAAGAAAGCAGTGCGGCACTCACCCGGCTTCTTGAAAGTTAAATTTATTTCTTTGTAGACCAGACGTCAAACAGACTTCAGGTAGCAGGGGCGGACATCGAGCTAGGCGGCTGCGGAATGGCGACGGACGTTTCACGTTGAGATTAGCGCATTGTCAGGCCGTCAGTCGTTTTCTGTTCCCTCAGCTCGAGAAGTAATGTATGCCGTCAGTTCGGCTCCACTTTTCAGCGAGGACAAGATTCTAGAGGACATTCAGCAGCTACTGCCCAGCCAAGATCCGGAGAAGAGATCCACTGCTTCTTAGGCGGGCAAGTAGTGATGATGATTCGCGTGGGAGCTGGTGTTGCGAGCGGTCAGGCATGTGGTCCAGAGACTGGTGAGGGTGACATCACTGACATGCAGACAGTAGGGGACGATGATGTGGCCAATTGCATGTGGGAGCCGGGTGAAGAGGGGGCTTCATCATCAGGAGAAAAGGGTGGCAGCTTGCGTGTGAGGCAGCGCCTGAGCCAGCAGGGTGGTAGCGTGGTCGTGAGCCAGCAGGGTGGCAGCAGTGGGAGGTGGGGAGCAAAGTGCGGGGGTAGACTGCCCACTTTGCAGAAGCCTACCTGTCCGGAAAGAAGTAGCAGTGCAGGGGTTAATGGAGACAGTGGTAGCAGGCAGTCAGCATGGAGTGGTGGGGGGAAAATGCCATACTTGGCGGTGTGGCAAATTTTCATCACGCTGCCAGAGGACATCAGCATGGCCATTTGCAGAATCTGTGGGCAGAAGGTGAAGTGTGGCCAGGGTGCCAATGTTGGCACCACGGCCCTGCGTCAACACATGCAGCATCACCATAAAGTGGCCTGGGAAAACCATGGCACTAATGTAGTGGTATAGCCTGACTCAGCAATCGCTGCATCACCCAGTTGCCCCCCACCCCTTTTCCTGCAGTCAAGGCACCACCACCTCAGCAGATGGGAGCTGTGTTTACTTTCCATCATCTACTGGTCCTGATGCTCCTGCTCCTCCTCCTCGTCACTCATTTTGTCAGAAATCGATCACAGATGCGATTGCAAAAAGACAACAGTATGTGTGCACTCATCCAATGGCGCAGAAGCTGAATGTGCTCCTGGCCGAATTGCTGGTACTACAGTCCCTCCCTTTCCATGTGGCGGACTCTGCACCTTTCAGAGAACTGATGGCTTGTGCCGAGCCAAGGTGGAGAGTCCCAAGCCGTCGTTACTACTCCAAAAAGGCAGTACCAGCCCTACACATGTATGTTGAACAGAAGGTGGGCCAGTCCTTGAGCCTGTCGGTGTCTGCTAAAGTTCATGGCAGCGCTGACGTGTGGAGCTGTAACTATGGTCAAGGACAATATATGTCCTTTACGGCCCACTGGGTAAATGTGGTTCCTGCCCAGCCACATCCGCAATTTGGCCAGGTGACGGCACTGTCACCTCTATGTTCTCAAGCTGTGAGTCCTAAGCCAATGTCCTCCTCTGCCTCCTCATCCTCCACCTTGTCCTCAGCCTCCACTGCAGGCTCAATTCAGAGTGCTACTTCAGCATACCACATGTACAGGGCACGGCGGTTTTACACCGTTTTGCATCTAGTTTGCCTGGGTGAACAGGGGAGTCACACAGGGGAGGAACAGCTCCGCGTACTCCATCAAGAAATCAAATCGTGTCTGTCTGCTCGCCAACTTAAAATCAGAATCATGGTCACCAACAACAGGAAGAACATACATGGCACATGGCACATGTGTTTAATCTGGTTGTAAAGCGGTTCCTGAAGTCTTCCACACATCTGCAAGACATCCTGAAAATGGACAAGAAACTGTGCATGCACTTCAGCCAATATTACACTGCAAAGCATACCCTTTTTTAGCTTCAAAGGCAGAATAGTGTTCCCCCAATATCACCAACTCCACCCTCCACATGTTCGACCGACTATCTGAGCAGAGGAAGGCCATAAACGATTTCTTGGTGATGCAGGCGGACATGAGAACGCCCCTTTGTAACTTTGATGTTGGCCAGTGGCAGCTCATGCATGACACCTGCTGTTTGCTCAAGCCCTATGAGAAGGCCACTTAATTTTTTTGCCAGAACTACGGGATGAACAACGTCATTCCACTGCTTCATGTCCTGGAACAGATCCTTTTAAATCTGGCTGGCCGGGGACACGAGACTTGGTGCCTATATCTCACGGCCGCCTGAGCCCAGTGGGGGCTGAACTGGAGGAGGAGAAGGAAATTTACGCACAAACAATCTTTACAGAAATGGGTGGTTTTTTCTGCACAAGTGACAGGAGAGGAGGAGCAGGAGGGTGATGAGGAAGACCAAGCAGATGACCCTGACACACCGTGACACAAATGGCCCAATGCATGCTCAGTTGCCTACGTATTGACAGCCGAATTGTCACAATTCAGCAGAGCGATGGCAACTGGCTCTCCACCGGTCCAGAATGGGGGCTTTTTTCCACCCACTGAGATGGAGGATAAACTAAACTACTATCGAGACATCCTATGTAGTCAGTTGGCCGCTGCCTATGTGCGCCATCACCCACCTTCATGAAGGTCTGACCGGTAGGGGGCCCTCTGTGTTCACGTTCCACTGCCATGTATGCTGGAAGGGGGGGCTGGAGCAGCACCAGTTCCCTCAGCAGTAACTAGAGTCTCTGAGCACTTTTCTTCACCCACCTACTGAAGAAACGACCCACCAGCAGCAACAGCAAGACATGGAGCAGAACCTGAACCAGCAGTTGGTGGCATACTTGAACTGCACCCTGCCATCCCACATGGAAGATCCCCTGGACTACTGGGCAGCCAAACATGATTTTTGACTGCAAGTGGCCGAGTTTGCCCTTGACAAGCTTCCTGCCCGGCCAGTAGTGTGTGGCATTAGAGAGGGTGCTTAGTGCAGTGGGGGGCATAGTTACCCCAAGGAGAACTCGCCGTTCCACTGAAAATGTGGAAAGACTGACCTTTGTGAAGTAGTGTTGATCACGAATTTTCGAATTGCGAATTTTAATCGTGATTATCAGCACTTCGAGAATTCGCGAATATTTAGAATATCGCAAAATATATTCGCAATTGCAAATATTTGTTTTATGCTAATTTTTATATGCAAATGTAATCATTTTCTTGTTTGCGAAAATTCGCATAAAAAATTAGCATAAAAAAATCAAATAAATTTGCATCAAAATTCGCATAAGTTGGTATTTAATAGGTACCTTTTAAATGGCAGTTTATGCGATTTTTTTATGCGGATTTATGCAAATTTTTATGCGAATTTATGTGAATTTGTTATGCGAATTTTCGCAAACAAAAAAATAATGTCTGGAGATTACGAATTTGCGAATTTTCGAATATATGGCGAATATTCACCCAAATATTCGCGAAATATCGCGAATTCGAATATTGCCCCTGCCGCTCATCACTATTGTGAAGATGAATCAGGTGTGGATCAGCCAGGAATTCCATATGCCAGTGCCTAATGCATCAGACTAGATCATTCTAGGTGCCACACCTACACTTTGTCAAAGGAGACCTGTTTCTTCTGGCCACCTGTTTCAGCCATTATTCAGATGCTGCCGCCAGTCTGATGCTACACACCTGCTGCCATGTGCTCCTACTGCCACCCACCATCTTGTGCTGTTACTTCCACTGCTTTTGCCCCACACCTCCCCACTCTGTGACTGGGCCACTGTGTTGATTCCTCATGCTGTTGTTACCTCACCATTCTGTCACTGGGCCACTGTGTGGACTCCTCTGATCTGTCAGAAGGACGGAAAAATGATAAATACAACGCATCCTATTTTTGGAGCAGCTGTAAGGCTTGTATGATATGGTCCCTATTTTGCATCAGGATTTGCTCATGATTTGGAAGCCAAAAACAGAAGTGGGTACAAAACACAGAAGACATGCAAACTTTTCAATCACGTGTCAGCTCTGTTTTGAATCCACTCCTGTTTTTTTTTTTTGGCCTTAGCAATACTGATAGATTACTGACCAAATGCTGACCATGTGAAGGCAGATGCTCAAAAGATAGGATCCGTTTTTTAGTGGGTTGTTCTTATGACTGATAAAAATAAACAGTGACGCTGCACAAACTTACCGCTGACACCCTCTCTACTCTGTCATGGGGGTACTACTTGTATCAGCGTGTAACAGAAAAGGCTCTGTAGAAATCTATGTGGAATCAGCTGACAGTGTAAAAGGGCTGCTCTCTTTCACTCTATAGTACAATCTTGGGCCACTGCACGGTTATTTATACCTGACGCTTACATTGACCTGTAAGGCTGAGTTCACACTTGAGTTATTTGGTTAGTTTTGGCCCCGTAACTGACCAAATAAGTGAAGTGTGAAATGATTCTAAGAGTGACGCCTGTCATCTGCGTGTCATACTGACTCACAGTACTGTTTCACTAGCACAGTGGACTCCCTATGCATGTTTCTGCAAGCACAGTGTTCTACATCACTATACAGGCTCTCTGCAGCCAGGAAATAGCTGTTTTTTTAGCTCACTTTGTCATGAATAAATTTAAATCGAATCCTTTTGGGAACTTCAGCGAACCCTCCGAATCAAATTTTTGAAAAATTTGCTCATCTCTGATTACACGTTATTGTGGTTTTTATTTATATATTATGTGTCAATGTAGGTATTAGTTATAAAGTACTGTATATAAGAATATTATCTATATCCTTTGTGCACAAAGATAGAGTTTCATGAATGCTGACTGGCACAGAAAATAGAGGCAGAAAAAAAGAGGCAAATCATGTTTTGTTTTTCTCTGTAACGTATGATTAAAGGTGATTAATAATACCAAACAATTTCTGAAGTACACATGTGAAATTTAATAGTTCTATTCGTTTACATATATTGAAGTTTCACTTGTATCAATATATATATATATTGTGGGGATTTACTCAGGTAGACAGCTGTGCGGGTGCAGTATAGAGGCAAATGGAGTCCAAGTAGTACATCAAACAGTGTTTTATTTCACACTTGTTTAAAAACAGAAAGCAGAACAGTCACTTGGTGTTAGTTCACACCCAAAATAACATAACAAAGCGTTTCACTTGGCTCCTTTAGTGGTGTGAGTCCCGTCCAGGCTGATCGCAGAGCCGCATAAAGTCTTTCACAGGGTACTAGGCGCCCTGTACGCCTCTGTCAGGGTCCAGGCCTCAGCTCCACACACTGCAAAAGCCAGCCAGACTCACAGTGATTTCCCTTCTTCCCCCAGCTGAGGCTGCAGCGTGGGAATTTAAACCCAGCCCAAAACCTGGTTCTGGAACGTGGGGATTAGGTGATGACGGCACCTTGCACCTTACCACAATATGTATATATATATATATATATATATATTTATTTGCAAGTTACTTACACAGATTATCTTAGACAAGTAAATTAACACAGTGCCCCAAAAATCAAATGTTTGTCTTGTACTGATTCTATTAACTAACATTTAAAAGGGCTTTCTGAGATTTTTTGGGGGTTTTGACTTACAAAAATAATTACCAAATTTAGACCATTTAAAAGTGGCCTATGTGAATAGTTTTGCACTTCACATACTTATTGTAGTTACCTTTTAAGAGGACAAGACTGCAAAGGATATAGTGAAAGTAATTTTATACCACTGAAAGGTTATCTACTAAAATAGAGAATACAGTACTCTAGAAAATATACAAAATACAGCATACAATTGGGTAATCTAAATGCTCATATTATTCATTGTACAATGACAGCTAATAAGGTTTTTAATGTGCGGAATGTATAGGACAAATTATGCATTTTTTAAAGCTTCCTATAGACCTCAATGTGAATAATGTAAATGAAAATATGCTGTACAGTGAAAAATGGTGAACAACATAGTGCAGTTTGAACTCTAAAGATTTTAACTTAATATATTCTACAGTTAATTAAATGAAGTTTAAAAAATGCTAAATCTAAAAAAAATCTATTCTTATAACAGGCATTTCTGTTTCTCTCATGCTTTACAGCATAATTTACTTTAGAAAACTGAACCCATCTCGTTATAATTATGATCTTGGGAAACACTTCTAGTCCCTTGCTGTTGTTTAAGTTTGCTGTGCAGGTTACATTTTATAATGCTTTTTAAATGCCTTCTGAATTTAATTCCAACAAATGCATATAATACTGGATTGAGGCAACAATGAGAGAATACTATTTTCTCAGTAATATATTTTGCATACTCAAGGTTCTTTGTAAATTCACAGCTCATAAGAAATTGCTGATGATGAAATGACTGTAGGAACAATACAATATTGTAAGGTGCCCAACTGACCAAATATAGTGAAACAATAACAAGAATTAGTTTAACTGGTTTATGATTAATTTGTGATCGAGAATTGTTCAATGTCCTAATTATTCTGACATAGCAGTATACAATGACACAAAAAGCAAAAAAAAAAGAAATATTTTGTTGATAGTGACTAATCAACACTGGATATATTTGACCATATTCACATTTGGCAATATCAACCAACGATGTTTGAACTTGGAAAATCATAACCGGAATACAAGCAAGAATACTAACGGACCAAGAAAGCACAGTTATAAGCACTCGATTCGTATGTCTTTTTGTTTTCAGAACGGATAATGGATCCACTATTGCAACATAACGATAATATGTTAGGCATGTCAAGAAAATAATTCCACTGTAGAATCCCAGAGAAAAAAGAACATTAAACACTTTACAAGTCACAGGTCCAAAAACCCAACCTTCTCTGTGATAAACAACAAAAAATGGTAAACATGCAGTTAAAATAAGGTCTGCAATCGATAAATTTAATATAAAAAGATTTGTTAGAGACAACATGTGTTCATGTATGATAAGAATCCATATGACAAGGACATTTCCAGTTATTCCAAATATGAAAAAACAGGAATTTAAGATAGTTGTAAACAGAACAACGAATGCATATACATCTTCTTTGTTACAAGGTGATATGTATCCAGTATAATACTCTGGCGTGGTTAATTCTGAACTAGTTGTTTCTTCCATTATATTTTCTTTGTCTTAATGTCCTAATAAAAAAGAAAAACAGAAGAATTTTCTACAAATTTCAACATCATAGTACACATTTTAGCATGATGCATCCAATCTTACCTTAGCAAAGATGTACAGGGAAAGATAAAAAAAAAGAATAAAGCAAGCATTCCAATATAAGTCCAATGACTTCCCGTTTCAAAAGTTGCTATTTAGTTTTTGTTCCTTTTTGGAAACTTACAAGTAATGTATAGTGTTGGAAATTGTCTGCAGTAACACAAAACTTCTTGAGACGACATCTTCTTGAGAAGATTCTTTCGTTTATTGAGAGACGAGCAGCAAGAAAGCATTGAAATAAATATAAAAGTCAGGCAGAATATGGCATAATGTAGATGGAGGTGTGAAGTAGCAGTAGAAAAATGTCAGTGCTTGAGTGTGTGTGTGTTTATGTCCCCAAAATTTTTTTATACCACAGAGAACAAAGGAATAATTATAATTATAATATAGGTTTGTCGCAGTATATCGCAATCCATAGGAGTGAATTGTGACACACCTAAATTACATCATTACATCATTATTATACATAACATATGACCTCACAGATACTTTACTATTCATAACCCTTGATGTACCTAAGTTGCACCTCCAACATAACTATACATAAGGAAGACTTACGACTCTTTATACTTCATGATAGTTAATTGGCTAAAATTTTTCTAACATGTATGAGAACGAATATCCAATGTTTCTTTAACCTTTGATCCCTTGTCCTCTGATTCCATTATCCTTGAAAGTGTTCTTCTAAAAGAAGCTATGGAGAACATAAATATGTCACTAAGACTCCATGATCTCATAACTAGCTAGTCATAAACAGAAAACATAGGTTTTAATTGATCACCTAAGAACCTCTACTTTCTTAGCAACAGTACATCAGTATTCAAGGTGACTCTTTTGCTAAGCCTTAGGATAGAAATATAAGATGTCTGACTAAGACAACATGGCTGACCATCAGATCTAATCCTAATTCTCCTACAAGCCCCCCTTTTTGTACCTTTGGTTCTTTCAAAAGTACAAAATTCACACAGATAATTCACTTATAGGTTCTTCCCCCTAATGATCATTATAAGCTCATCAGTAGGCTCTGTAAGTAGTACCATAATAAGAAATAATAATAATAAGAAATATTTTTAAAATTTTCTTGTCATCTGGTAAGGCCTTTTTCACACTTGCGTTCTGAGGATCCGGCGGGCACTTCCGTCCCACCGGATCCGTCAGAACGCAAGTCGCCTGAAAGCATTAGAAGACTGATCAGGATCCTGATCAGTCTTCGAAATGCTTTTAGGTTACTATGGCAGCCAGGACGCTATTAAAGTCCTGGTTGCCATAGTAGTAGTGGGGAGCGGGGGAGCGGTATACTTACAGTCCGTGTGGCTCCCGGGGCGCTCCAGAATGACGTCGGAGTGCCCCATGCGCATGGATCACGTGATCCATGCGTGTGGGCGCCTGACGTCACTCTGAGCGCCCGAGCCGCACGGATGGTAAGTATACTGCTCCCCGCTCCCACTCACATTTACCATGGCAACCAGGACTTTAGCGTCCTGGCTGCCATGGTAACTATTGAGAAAGCTAAACGTCGGATCCGCGATGCGCCTAAACGACGTTTAGCATGAGTCGGATCCGGATTAATGCACTTCAATGGGCATTAATTCCGGATCCGGCGTTACGGCATGTCTTCCGGATTTTTGGACAGAGACAAATCCGCAGCATGCTGCGCTTTTGTCAACGTCCAAAAAACGTTCACATACTGAACGGAAGACATCCTGATGCATCCTGAACGGTTTGCTCTCCATTCAGGATGCATTAGGATAATCCTGATCAGTATCTTTCCGTCCTAGAGCCCCGAGGACGGAACTCTAGGACGGAAAGCAAAAACGCTGATGTGAAAGGGGCCCAACTCTGCCATTTTAATCACTGGGAGTCCTAATCTATAAATTATCATACTCCATGTAAAACCTACTAAAGATAAGGTAAACATAACCCTGCGTAAGTATTAAAATAACAAAGATACAATAAAAGTGAATAGCAGCAAATAATTACATATAAACATAATCAATGACAGTCCTTCCTAGAACAGTCCTTACATTGTCCATATTTTCAGAATTTCCTGAAAAATCCTCTCTTGATCTCGTGCTATATTCCAAACAACAGCATGTAAGTCCAGGACTATATTTGCAGAAGGACAGCTCTTCATTTGCGATGCTGCAAAAGAAAAATAGTGCGGTATCAGTCCTTATCATAATAAGAATACTTATAATTTACTTGGGTTAGTTGGGAACAATTTAACACCTTTGTCTATTTTCTATAACCCTTTGTACTCCCAACACTATGAATTTTAATAATAACAACATTTTCCCAATTTGCATCCTAAATATAACAAATTTAGATTCATATAATATCTCATTAGGGGCCTTGCAATCCTTTGCCATATAAAGCATCCAACTATACTATTAAAGTATAACTGTCAATTTTTTATTTTTTTTTACTATTGGATTTTGGTGATTAATATCACCTTGTTGGCCCTGTTTTAATTTCTGATTGTTTAATAAATAACCCCTAAAAGCCACCTAAAAGTCCCCAGTATTGGCTATTTTTACCTGAGATTAAAATCAGGTTGCTATGCTCCTTCCATCTACCAGATGAGGACGGAGCACGCTGTGTGCACTGGGAACTGATAGTGAGTCAACATTGTAAGGGAATGTATAAAAAGCCAGGTTCTTCCTGACAGGAGATAACAGTGCTGGGCTGTGTGTGTGAACTTCTCCACATGCCTGTGCTTGGCAGACACTCCCTTAGCAGTGCTGGAGAATGTAGAGCCCAGGCAGATATGGCAGCTGCTCAGTGTAAAGCCTTATCTGATAAGAGGAGAGCTTGTAGGAGAGGAGTACAGGCTTCAGCCAGACCTGAGAACTTCACTGCAAGACCCCCCTATACAGAGCTGGTCTTCACTAACTTCACTGCAGGCATCCTATGGATTAGCCTCAGGGCTGAGGGCGGCCATCTTAACAGAATAGTGAAATTGCAGTTTTATGCAGACTGGTTGCTAAGGGCTGAATCCTATTAAATAAGGGGTAAGTAAGTCTAATAGTTATTGATTCAGGAATATTATCATATTAGTAACTACATATATGAAAACTGAAATTAGGGTCTAAATGTGACAGTTATCCTTTAAGGATTCTAAATAGAGTTCAGTGAACACCTGGAAGTTCAGGTTTGCCGGGTTCAGCCAAACTTCGCCGCAAAGTTCGAACTTGACCCTGAACCCCATTGAAGTCAATGGGGACCCGAACTTTGGGGCACTAAAATGGCTCTAAAAAAGTAATGGAAAGGGCTAGAGGGCTGCAAAAAGAAAGCAAAATGGGGGTAAGAGCTGGACAATTGACCTGCAAACAAATGTGGATAGGGAAATGACTTAAAATAACATAAAATACATAAAAATTTAAAATAATAATCTTGAACTAGAAAGGGGAGGTCCATATGGAGTAGGAGGTTGAGAAGGCGGTGGAGGTGGCGGTGTAGGTGGAAGTGGTGGTGGAAGAGGTAAGCCACCAACAACACTGTTTTTTGTTTTAACTTTTTATTTTTTATTTTATTTTGGTAGACCCCCAAAACATTGGGAAATATAGAAAAGAAAACAAAGAGAAGTGCGCTGGAGTATAACTAAGGCTGGGTGAGGCCGGTATATATGTCTATTCAGCACAAGGTATGGACAAGTCCTTTGGGATCCATGCCTGGTTCATTTTAATGAACGTGAGCTTGTCCACATTGGCGGTGCACAGGCTGTCTGTGATAATGCCCTCTGCCATGCTAAACACACGTTCAGACAATACACTGGCTGCAGTGCAGGCCAGCACCTTCAAGGCGTAAAGGGCAAGCTCAGGCCATGTGCCCAATTTGGAGACCCAGAAGTTGAATGGGGCAGACCCATCAGTCAGTATGTGTAGTTGTGTGCACACATACTGTTCCACCATTTTGCTGAAATGCTGCCTCCTGCTAAGACGTTCCATATCAGCTTGTGGTGCTGGTTCTGGTGGTGTGCTGAGAAAGCTTTTCCACATTTCGACCATGCTAACCCTGCCTTCTGAGGTGCTGGCGGTGCCCCTGCTGTGTTGGCGACTTCTTCCTCCTCTTCTGCCTTCGCCTTGTGCTTCCACTGAGGCCCCGTTGTCAGGTGGGAATGCCATTAGCAGCGTGTCTACCAAGGTGCGCTTGTAGTTGCGCATCTTCCGATCATGCTCCAGTGCGGGAATTAAGGATGGCACGTTGTCCTTATAACGTTGATCCAGCAAGGTGGCCACCCAGTAATCAGCACTGGCTAGAATGTGGGAAACTCGGCAGTCATTGTGCAGGCACTGCAACATGTAGTCGCTCATGTGTGCCAGGCTTCCCAGAGGCAACGACAAGCTGGCCTCTGTGGGAGGTGTATCGTCTGTGTCCTCCGTATCCCCCCAGCCAAGCTGGAGTGATGGCCCAAAGCTGCTTTGGGTGCCACCCTGCTGTGAACATGGTTCCTACCCCCCCCCCCTCCTCCTTATCATCCAGAACTGTCCCCTGTGTGGACAATTGTGTACCTGGCCTATGGTGGTGCAGGAACCCACCCTCCGAGCCACTTGTGAATGACCGGCCTGATAACCGTGGAAATGATCCCTCTTCCTCCTCTTCCTGTGCCACAGCCTCTTCCATCATTACCCAAAGCGTTTTTTCAAGGAGACATAGAAGTGGGATAGTAACGCTGAGATCGGCGTCATCGGCACTGACCATGTTGGTGGAGTACTCAAAACAGCGCAACATGGCACACAGGTCTCGCATGGAGACCCACTCATTGGTGGTGAAGTGGTGCTATTCCGTAGAGTGACTCACCCGTGCATGCTGCAGCTGAAACTCCACTATCGCCTGCTGCTGCTCGCACAGTCTCTCCAGCATGTGCATGGTGGAGTTCCACCTTGTGGGCGGGTTGCATATGAGGGGGTGAGCGGGAAGGCCAAAGTTACGCTGCAGCGCAGGCAGGCGAGCAGTAGCAGGGTGAGAATGCCAAAAGCTCGCACAGAAGGCCCACGCTTTCTGCAGCAGCTCTGACATATCGGGGTAGTTTTTCAGGAATTTTTGCACCACCAAATTCAGCACATTTGCCAGGCAAGGGATGTGCGTCAAACCGGCTAGGCCCAGAGCTGCTACGAGATTTCGCCCATTATCGCACACCACCAGACCGGGCTTGAGGCTCAGTGGCACAAACCACTGATCGGTCTGTTGTTCCATGCCCGTCCACAGCCCCTGCGCGGTGTCGGGTTTTCCCCCCAAACAGATGAGTTTCAAAACAGCCTGCTGTCGTTTCCCCCTGGCTGTGCTGAAGTTGGTGGTGAAGGTGTTACGCTGAGTGGATGAGGAGGTGGTAGAGGAGGAAGCAGAGTTGGAGGCAACAGGAGGCAAAGAGAAATGTCCTGCAATCCTCGGTGGCGGAAGGACATGCGACAAACTGCTATCTGCCTCAGGCCCAGCCTCCACTACATTTACCCTGTGTGCTGTTAGGGAGATATAACGTCCCTGCCTGTGCTTACTGGTCCATGTATCGGTTATTATGTTGACCTTGCCACAGATGGCGTTGCGCGGTGCATAACCTGATTTTGTCCGCCACTTGGTTGTGCAGGGAAGGGATGGCTCGCCTGGAAAAGTAGCGGCAGCTGGGGACCACATACTGTGGGAAAGCCACCGCCATAAGGTTTTTAAAAGTGTTCTTCTCCACCAGACGGAATGACTGAGTCCTTTCTTGGTGTTTGAGGTGTTTAGTCCACTGCAGCTCATGCTTTTCATTTAGATGCCTGGTTATGCAGGTTGTGCGTAGGTTTAGAACGTTTATGGCTCGCTTCAGGCTCTGATTGCACAGCATGAAAACCACTCGTGTCTTGTCATCAGCACATTGTTTAAAGAACTGCCACGCCAGGGAACTTCTTGGAGCTGGCTTTGGTGTGCTCGGTCTTTTGCTGTGCTGGTTACTCTGTGCGACCACCCCCTCTTCCTCCAAACTGCACACGTCACTCACATGACCTTGTTTTTATGTGGGGTCTAGGACCTCATCATCCTCCACATCATCTTCCACCCACTCTTCACGCCTGCCCTCCTTGTCGGTCTGCACACTGCAGAAAGCCATAGCAGTTGGCACCTGTGTTTCGTCCTTATCAGAGACGTGCTGCGGTGGTCCTCCCATGTCCACATCCTGAAACATAAGTGGTTGGGCATCGGTGCACTCAATCTCTTCCACTTCTGGAGCAGGGCCATATGACTGCTGCATGACTTGGAGCACAGACTGCTTGGCTGATTTGCAAGGGGGTGAGGTGAAAGATAGATGCCCATGGCCTGCAGATGCCAACTCTGAGCTTTCAGCAGCACCCAATCTACTATCGCCTGTACTGGCATCACCATTAGAGCAGCATTCGGGCCTATAAAATAACGATGTACGTTCTGTCGCCTACGCGCAACTGAAGAAGGTGTTTCATTTGGGCGTGTAGCTGGCACAGATCGACCACGTCCTCTCCCTGCAACAGGAGCTCCAGCAGCACCACAACCTGGGCCACGTCCCTTATTTGACTCTTTCCTCATTCTTTGCGTTCACCCACCAAACTAACAGACTGATTTACAAAATTTATTTCCCAGTCATGTGTGCAGTGCAGGGGTAGTTTGAAAGAAAAAAGGGGTACAGATCACCCAACAATGTAAACTCCGGCAAATTTTCTGAATATATTTCCCTGTCAGGTATGCAGTGCAGCAGGAACACCCCCCCCCCCAAGCCACTTGTGAATGACTGGCCTGATAACCGTGGAAATATCCACCCACAATGTAAGACCTGGATTTACTGGTTATATTTCACTCTCAGAAATGCAGTGCAGGCCACAAATGTACTTTATGGCAAAAAATACATGTTTTTTTTCACCAACTATGTAAGAGCTGGATTTACTGATAATATTTCACTCTCAGAAATACAGTGCAGGCCGCAAATGTCATTTATGGCAAAAAATAAGTGATTTTTTTCACCAACAATGTCACAGTAGTATGGTTATATTTCACTCTCAGAAATGCAGTGCAGGCCGCAAATGTAGTTTATGGCAAAAAATACGTGTTTTTTTTCACCAACAGTGTCACAGTTGTATTTACTGATTATATTTCACTCTCAGAAATACAGTGCAGGCCGCAAATGTACTTTATGGCAAATAATCTGTGTTTTTTTTTCACCAACAGTGTCAGTTGTATTTACTGGTTATATTTCACTGTCAGAAATACAGTGCAGGCTGCAAATGTACTTTATGGCAAAAAAGAAGTGTTTTTTTCACCAACAATGTCACAGTTGTATTTACTGGTTATATTTCACTTTCAGAAATACAGTGCAGGTCGCAAACGTACTTTAGCAAAAAAAAATTAATTTTTCCCCCCAGAATCTAACAGATGGATTTACTGGATTGCTTACACTGTCACATATGCAGCACGGGGGTACTTTACAGAAAAAAATGTGAATATGTCCCCCACTAGGTCCCTGAACTCACAGATGATTACCTGTATTATTTTCCCTTCCCATGGCACATATGCAGTGCAGGTTCACATAAAAAATGGGTTTATGTCGCCCACTGAACTACAAGAACAGGATTAAATTATTGTCCCTGGCACATATGCAGGTAGCACAATTATGCCCACCTAATTAACAGACAGACTAAAACTTATTTTTCTGTATCACTGGGCTCAGGGCAGGGTACAAAAATGTTGCATTGCACCCACAAAAAAAAAATTGCTGTAGATCGCAGACTTAACACCAAGCTCTGATATCAGATTCTTTCCTAATCTCTCCCTCACAGCAGCAGCATCCTATCCCTACACTAGTAAGAGCTGACGTGACGTGCGGCGCTACGTGACTCCAGCTTATATAGAGGCTGGGTCACATGCTGCACTGGCCAATCACAGCCATGCCATTAGTAGGCATGGCTGTGATGGCTTCTAAAGGCACACATCTGAAACGCTTGTTGATTGGCTGCCCTGCAGCCTTTCAACAAGCTCTATTAAACGGCTGAACACCGAACTTTAACCCAAACTTTTACGGAAATGTTCGGGTTCGGGTCCGTGTACCAAAAACCCTAAAGTCCGGTACGAACTTTACAGTTTGGGTTCGCTCAACACTAATCCTAAATCATCTTTTAAACTTGGGGAAACTCATTACTCTTGCTGTACTGTCTGGACTAAGTGAAACACTGTCATTCAGAAAATTTACAAGTCTTTATCTCCCTGATAGCTCAATAAGGAGAAAATCCTATATGTTTAAATACTATTGCACCAATAGTTATCATTATATCTAGTAAATAATCCAATTATTAAATTTTCCTAAATAAATTTAGACAATTTTGACTTAAGTATAAAATTTATGTGCTTAACCCTTTCAGCAAACCACAGATGACCAAACAGATGAATGAGGATTCCAAAGGTGGGGGCTGAATCTCTCTCCTCGCTGCAGCCACAATCAATAAATCCTCAATAAAATGGTAATGATTACAATGGATACTGAATAGCTTTAACCACTTCAGCCCCCCTAGCTTTAACACCCTTAAAGACCAGGCCACTTTTTACAATTCTGCACTACGCTACTTTCACCGTTTATTGCTCCGTCATACAACTTACCACCCAAATGAATTTTACCTCCTTTTCTTCTCACTAATAGATATGGTGCTATTTCTTTCTTGCTGACATTTTTACTTTTTTTGATATTTTACTTTTTTTGATGAAATTTTTGCAAAAAAATGATATTTTTCACTTTATGTTGGAAAATTTATCAAATAAAACTACATTTCTCTATAAATTTTTCTCTAAATTTATTGTTCTACATGTCTTTGATAAAAAAAAATGCAATAAGTGTATATTTATTGGTTTGGGTAAAAGTTATAGCGTTTACAAACTATGGTGCAAAAAAGTGAATTTCCGCACTTTGACTTTCTGAGCACCTGTCCTGTTTCCTGAGGTACTACAATGCCCAGACAGTAGAAACACTCCATAAATGACCCCATTTCCGAAAGTAGACACCCTAAGGTATTCACTGAGGGGCATAGTGAGTTCATGGAAGTTTTTATTTTTGTCACAAGTTAGGGAAATTGATTTTTTTTTTTTACAAAGTCTCATATTCCACTAACTTGTGCCAAAAATACAATTTACATAAACTCACCATACCCCTCACAGAATACCTTGGGGTGTCTTCTTTCCGAAATGGGGTCACTTGTGTGGTATTTTTACTGCCCTGGCATTTTAGGGGCCCCTAAACGTCAAAAGCAGTTTGGAATCCAAATGCGTAAAAATGTCCTGTAAAATCCTAAAGGTACTCATTGGATTTAGGGCCCATTTGCGCATCTTGGCTGCAAAAAAGTGCCACGCATGTGGTATTGCCGTACTCTGGAGAAGTAGGGCAATGTGTTTTGGGGTGTCTTTTTACATTTACCCCTACTGGGTGTGAAAAATATCTCTGTAAATGACAACTTTGTATAAAATTTTTTAAAAAGTTGTCATTTACAGAGATATTTCTCACACCCTGCATGGGTATATGTAAAAATACACCCCAAAACACATTGCGCTACTTCTCCTGAGTACGGCGATACCCCATGTGTGCCACTTTTTTGCAGCCAAGATGCGCAAAGGGGCCCTAAATCTAATGAGTACCTTTAGGATTTTACAGGACATTTTTACGCATTTGGATTCCAAACTGCTTCTCTCACTTTAGGGGCCCCTAAAATGCCAGGATAGTAAAAAGACCACACAAGTGACCCCTTTTCGGAAAGTAGACACCCCAAAGTATTCGCTGATGGGCATACTGAGTTCATGGAAGTTTTTATTTTTTGGCACAAGTTAGCGGAAATTGATTTTTTATTTTTTTTTTACAAAGTCTCATATTTCACTAACTTGTGCCAACAAATACAATTTTACATGAACTCACCATACCCCTCACAGAATACCTTGGGGTGTCTTCTTTCTAATATGGGGTCACTTGTGTGGTATTTTTACTGCCCTGGCATTTTAGGGGCCCCTAAACATCAGAAGCAGTTTGGAATC
Source organism: Bufotes viridis (assembly GCA_033119425.1). Lineage (NCBI taxonomy): Eukaryota > Metazoa > Chordata > Amphibia > Anura > Bufonidae > Bufotes > Bufotes viridis. The sequence goes on along the minus strand of CM065593.1, from coordinate 201,437,853 downwards.
CAAATGCGTAAAAAATGTCCTGTGAAATCCTAAAGGTACTCATTGGATTTAGGGCCCCTTTGCATCTTGGCTGCAAAAGTGGCACACATGGGTATTGCCGTACTCTGGAGAAGTAGGGCAATGTGTTTTAGGGTGTCTTTTACATTTACTACTGGGTGTGAAAATATCTCTGTAAATGACAACTTTGTATAAATTTTTTAAAAAGTTGTCATTTACAGAGATATTTCTCACACCTGCATGGGTATATGTAAAAGTACACCCCAAAACACATTGCCCTACTTCTCCTGAGTACAGCGATACCACATGTGTGCCACTTTTTGCAGCCAAGATGCGCAAACGGCCCTAAATCCAATGAGTACCTTTAGATTTTACAGGACATTTTTACGCATTTGATTCTAAACTGCTCTCGCTTTAGGGCCCCTAAAATGCCAGGATAGTAAAATGCCACACAAGTGACCCCATTTCAGAAAGTAGACACCCCAAGGTATTCGCTGATGGGCATACTGAGTTCATGGAAGTTTTTATTTTTGGCACAAGTTAGCGGAAATTGATTTTTTTATTTTTTTACAAAGTCTCATATTCCACTAACTTGTGCCAACAAATACAATCTTACATGAACTCACCATACCCCTCAGCAGAATACCTTGGGGTGTCTTCTTTCTAATATGGGGTCACTTGTGTGGTATTTTACTGCCCTGGCATTTTAGGGGCCCCTAAACATCAGAAGCAGTTTGGAATCCAAATGCGTAAAAATGTCCTGTGAAATCCTAAAGGTACTCATTGGATTTAGGGCCCCTTTGCGCATCTTGGCTGCAAAAAAGTGGCACACATGGGGTATTGCCGTACTCGGGAGAAGTAGGGCAATGTGTTTTAGGGCGTATTTTACCTACTCTACTGGGTGTGAAAAATATCTCTGTAAATGACAACTTTGTATAATTTTTTTTTAAAAAGTTGTCATTTACAGAGATATTTTTCACACCTAGTATGGGTATATGTAAAAGTACACCCAAAACACATTGCCCTACTTCTCCTGAGTACAGCGATACCACATGTGTGCCACTTTTTTGCAGCAAAGTTGCGCAAATCGGCCCTAAATCCAATGAGTACCTTTTAGGATGGCATTTTTACGCATTTTTCTTCTCACGCTTCAGGGCCTCTAAAATGCCAGGGCAGTATAAATGCTCCACATGTGACCCCATTTTAGAAAGAAGACACCCCAAGGTATTCTGTGAGGGGCATGGCGAGTTAATAGAAGATTTTTTTTTTTTTGCACAAGTTAGCGGAATTTGATTTTTTTGTTTTTTTTCACAAAGTCTCCCTTTCCGCTAACTTGTGACAAAAAGTTCAATCTTTCATGGACTCAATATGCCCCTCAGCGAATACCTTGGGGTGTCTTCTTTCCAAAATGGGGTCACATGTGGGGTTTTTGTACTGCCATGGCATTTGAGGGTCACTGCAATCATTACACGTATGGCCAGCATTAGGAGTTCCTGCTATTCTCCTTATATTGAGCATACTGGTAATGAGATTTTTTTTTCCGTTCAGCCTCTGGGCTGAAAGAAAAAACGAACGGCACAGATTACCTCATTCGCATCGATCGATGTGGATGAAATAATCTCTGCCAAAAAATATGCAAGAAAAAAAAGAGGGGCCTGGCGATTGCCAGGACATAGGGGCTCCACCCAAACATCCATACCCGCTCAGCTCCTATGTCCTGGCAAACGTGATTTCTCCATTCACATCGATCAATCGATCGGTGTGGAGGAAGATATCTTTGCCAGATTTTTTGATACAAAGTGTTTGCCAAAGCATATTAACTCCAACACCTCTCCTCAGCTTATATGCCAGGGCAAACGTACCTGTCCTGCAGAGGAGAAATCTCGTCTTGCAGCGCCGCATACACCGACTTCACGTGTCTTCTGACAGCAGCGCAATGCTTCTCTCAGAATTCACATCAGTGCTGCAGCGTTTTCGTCGGTTGGTCCGTTGGTCTACCTGGAAAATAAAGGGTGGTTATGGGAAAAAAAAAAAAAAAAAAAAAGAAGAAAAAACAGGCAGCAGGCACATAACTTGAACGTTGCAAACTTTATAAAACCAGAACATTGTAAAACATAAACATAAAAACCTGAACTAACTCAAGATTTTTTTTCTTGCTACCTGTTTAATTTTTTTTTTTTTACCATCTCACTCTTTATTTTCCTAGCAGAAACCTCTCCTTTCCCATGGGACAATGTGTAAAGTGTAAATCACACAGAGATGGTGCGAAGTACATTATACACGTTATCCCAAGTGAAAGGAGAGGTTTCTACCGCTTCAAACTTCTGCTGTAGCACACCAGCACTGTTCCCTATGTGTTAGGGTCTCTCAAAACCTAGTATTCTGAGAGACCCTAGAGCCTGAGTGGAAAAAAAACTACCTGTGTAGTGCTGTCCCTACGTCCCTAAGTGTACCTGGGTGTGGTACTTCCGGAAACACTCTCCAAGGCATAGGGCAGGGTGGTCAGGACAGTCAGGACAGAAATAACGGGTGTCACGCCTTATTCCACTCCTGCTACAGACACGACATCTTTTTCGGGGTGGCGGTTGGGTTGAGGTACCAGGCACAACGCTGGGGAAGTGCCGCTCGTGTAGACAGCTAACTACACTGGTGGTTGGGGCCACGGAACCTCCTGGATACAGGAGGCTCTCGATGATCTCTTCCTGGAATTTGAGGAAGGATCCCGTTCTCCCAGCCTTACTGTAGAGAACGTAACTGTTATATAGAGCCAATTGAAATAAATATACAGACACCTTTTTATACCAGCGTCTGGTCTTTCGGAAATCAAATAAGGGGCCAACATCTGGTCGTTGAAGTCCACCCCTCCCATGTGGAGGTTATAGTCGTGGACTGAGAGGGGCTTTTCAACGACACTGGTTGCCCGTTCAATTTGGACTGTCGTGTCTGCGTGAATGGAGGAGAGCATGTAAACGTCACGCTTGTCTCTCCATTTCACCGCGAGCAGTTCTTCGTTACACAATGCAGCCCTCTGCCCCCTTGCAAGTCTGGTGGTAATGAGCCGTTGGGGGAAGCCCTGGCGACTAGGTCGCATGGTGCCGCAGCAGCCAATCTGTTCTAGGAACAAATGCTTGAAGAGGGCCACACTTGTGTAAAAGTTGTCCACATAAAGATGGTACCCCTTGCCGAATAAGGGTGACACTAAGTCCCAGACTATCTTCCCACTACTCCCCAGGTAGTCAGGGCAACCGACCGGCTTCAGGGTCTGATCTTTTCCCTCATAGATCCGAAATTTGTGCGTATAGCCTGTGGCCCTTTCACAGAGCTTATACAATTTGACCCCATACCGGGCGCGCTTGCTTGGGATGTACTGCTTGAAGCCAAGGCGCCCGGTAAAATGTATTAGGGACTCGTCTACGCAGATGTTTTGGGCGGGGGTATACAAATCTGCAAATTTCTGGATGAAATGGTCTATGAGGGGCCAAATTTTATGGAGCCGGTCAAAAGCTGGGTGGCCTCTGGGACGGGAGGTGCTGTTGTGACTAAAGTGCAGGAAACGCAGGATGGTCTCAAAACGTGTCCTGGACATGGCAGCAGAATATATGGGCATGTGATGAATTGGGTTCGTGGACCAATATGACCGCAATTCATGTTTTTTTGTAATGCCCATGTTGAGGAGAAGGCCCAGAAAAGTTCTAAGTTCGGAAACTTGGACTGGTTTCCACCGGAAAGGCTGGGCATAAGAGCTTCCCGGGTTGTCGGCGATAAATTGAGTGGCATACCGATTTGATTCTGCCACGACTAGGTCATAGAGCTCCGCAGTGAAAAACAGCTCAAAAAACCCCAGCGCCGATCCTATCTGAGCTGTCTCCACCCGAACTCCTGACTGGGCGGTGAAAGGGGGAATTACTGGTGCGGCTGAAGTTGGGGGCTGCCAATCAGGATTTGCCAGCACCTCAGGGACTCTAGGGGCTCTACGGGCCTGTCTTTGCAGTGGCTGTGACGGGGAAACTACTGCACGTGCCACTGTACCAGCTTCTACTGCCCTTCTGGTGCTCGCCACTTCACCATGTTGTACGGCAGTGCTGGTACTAGGTCCAGGACGGGCTGCGCTGCTGGTGTATGCCTCACCACGTAATCCGGCAGCGCCAGCCCCACTCTGCTGCCCTTGAAGCGGATCCTGCGCAACCTGCGGTCTAGCAACATGGGGCCGGGTACGCCTGGTTCTATCAGGGACCTCAACCTCCTCGTCAGAACTTTGGGTCAGACTGCCACTGCTCTCTACAGGTTCGTATTCTGACCCGCTAGATTCGTCAGATGAGGGTTCCCATTCCTCATCCGACTGGGTCAGAATCCTGTAGGCCTCTTCAGAGGAATACCCCTTGTTTGACATTTGGGCGTCTAAATTTAGGGGGTATTCCCTGAGACTACCCAAGAAAAAAAGCAAGTCTGTCTTACAATTGAGAGGGTAGCGAAGTACAGAAGCCGCTGCGATTGATAAAAAAGATCAAAACTGATTTTTTTATCGCCGCAGCGCTTGTGAAGGGATTGTGCAGTGATTACAAAAAAAAAAATTTTTTTGTCACTGCGGCGGGGTGGGCGTAGGTGAACGCAGGTGTGGGCGACCGATTAGGCCTGATCGGGCAAACACTGCGTTTTGGGTGGAGGGCGAACTAAGGTGACACTAGTACTATTATATATCTGACTGTGATCAGTTCTGATCACTTACAGATACTATAAAAGTACAAACGCTGATTAGCGCTACGCTAATCAGCGAACCAGTGACTGCGGTGCGGTGGGCTGGGCGCTAACGCTAACTACCTACCAAAGGGGCCTAAACTAAGCTAAACCTAACAGTCAATTGTAGTGGAAAAAAAAGTGACAGTTTACACTGATCACTTTTTTCCCTTTCACTAGATGATTGACAGGTGATGAAAGGGGTGATCAAGGGGTTAATTTGGGTGATGGGGGCTGATCAGGGGGCTAATGTGTGGTGATTGTGTGTACTCACAGTAAGGTGTGCTCTCTCCTGGGTCCAACCGACGAAAAGGACCCAGGAGAGGGCACAGAAGCCATTTAACACATCATATTTACAAATATGATGGGTTAAATGGCTTCTCATTAGTTTTTTTAAAAGTCATCAGCCCGCCAGCGCTGCCGATTGGCTGGCAGGCTGATGACCAACTAGCCCTGTGCCTTTTGCCATGCGCGATCTATATGTGCGGGCGCATATACGCGAAATCTCGCGTCTCGCGAGATCACGCGTAGATGCGTCTGAACAGAAGATCCCGGCCGCCCGCATGAAGCGATCCTGCGTACGGCGGTCCGGTAGTGGTTAAAGTGGTTGTCCGAGTTATGGAAAAAAAATATATAGCACTGTAAATCTGATGTTCACCAATATATAACTAAGCTAAGCAAGTTTTAGGCAAAAAAATATCTATTTTCTCATTTCCCTGGTTCTCTTCTGGCCCTTTGTTTACCTGCAGTAACAACAATCTCTGCTCCTCCCCCTACACTGGTAAGGGAGTGAATACAAGTGCTGCCCTGAGTGATATGTCTGCCTGCTGGGAGACTTAGCAGCATGTTGTATGTGTAGAACTACAAGTCCTAGCTGTACAATTACACTGCTAACACACACAGGATCTTCCCCCTACATGCAATGCTCTGCAGAACTTCTCTTTCAGCTCCTATGCCCAGCATTTGTCTCCTCACTGCCTGCTGCTACACAGTAAACACTTCAGCCCTGAGTCTGTGCAGCTGAAGGGGTTAAGAATCCTAGGAGAGAGCAATAAGCAGCCGGCAGTGAAGGGGGGCGTGGCCAGCACAGTGATGTCTCGTGTATAGAGATGAGCGAACACCTGGATGTTCGGGTTCGAGAGGTTCGGCCGAACTTCCGGAAAATGTCCGGGTTCGTGATCCGAACTCAACCCGAACTTCATCCCGAACCCGAACCCCATAGAAGTCAATGGGGACCCGAACTTTTGGGCACTAAAAAGGCTGTAAAAGACACCCAGAGGGATAATATACTGCAATAAACGCATTGCGATTACAACTTTGAGCTAACGATCACCATGGGAACGCCTCTTCCAGTAGAATGTACTGTCGGATCTGAGAATTAAGTTGAAATCGCAATGCGATTCTTATATATTTGCTTAATCGCATTGCGATTTCAACTTAGCGTTGCTAAATAATTCCATCCATATCGTTAACTTACTGAGTCAGTAAGTTAACGAATATGGATGGAATTATTTAGCAATGCTAAGTTGAAACGGCAATGCGATTAAGCAGATATATAATAATCGCATTGCGATTTCAACTTAATTCTCACATCCGACAGTACATTCTTCTGGAGGAGGCGTTCCCATGGTGATCGGTAGCTCAAAGTTGTAATCGCAATGCGATTAAGCAAATACATAAGAATCGCATTGCGATTCCAACTTTTAGTACTCAACTTTTAAAATCGTACACCACTTTAAGTTCCAAAGTTGCAATCGCGTTCGAATAGAACTTAAAGCTGTCTCTTAGTCAGTTTTAGTATTGGTGTGTTGTAATAGAAGTTACATTCGTACGCGAATATAACTTAGAGCAATACAGTCAACTTTACACTGTTAGTTTTATTATCGCGATAATACAACTATTCAAGAATCGTGTACGCATGCGTCTGTACGTGTGTGCGTTACCTCGGACACTATTCTATTTTGCCAGCCACAGCTGAAACCACTGATTTATGGTATTGCTATTTTGGCAATTGAATTTAACCCCAGAAAATAATCTATCCTTTGCCAGACAGCAGACAGTATTATACTTGTCTAGCCAAAGCTGGAACACCAGATTTAGGGGATTGGTATTTGGGCAATTGTATTTAACCCCTTAATAAAATATAGAAATTTCTTTCCTGAGTTTCTAGGGGTGACAATTAGCACAGCCAAGCCCCTGATGTAGGATATAGCAAAAAAAAAAAAACTAGTATTGATGGACTTGGTGGCAGCTTCTTCTGGCGCATTACAAGTCACAAAATGGCCGCCGATCAACCCAGAAAATAAGTGACAGAAAAACGCTCTGTGCAGCCTAAAAACCAGCGAGCAAGTAACTAGGAGAAGTTCAATGATTCTCAGCTGTAAATTGATCCGTTCATTAGGTGCTGTTGCTGACTTTAACCTGCCTAATCTCGCCCTGATAGAAGCTGCGTCCTCTCCCTACACTAATCAGAGCAGTGTGACGTGCGGCGCTACGTGACTCCAGCTTAAATAGAGGCTGGGTCACATGCTGCACTTGGCCAATCACAGCCATGCCATTAGTAGGCATGGCTGTGATGGGCTCTTAGGGCAAGAAGTAAAATGCTAACTGATTGGCTGCTGTGCAGCCCTTCAGAAAGCGGGAAGAAATCGACGAACACCGGACCCGAACCCGAACTTTTTTGAAAATGTCCGGGTCCGTGTCACGGACACCCCAAAATTCGGTACGAACCCGAACTATTCTCGAACTGTTCGCTCAACACTACTCGTGTACAGGCTTGTGCACGAACATTATCAGAGCAAGTAGAGAAGCTGACATTACAGTTCATGTGACCCTCAGTGAAATCTGAGAAACCAGCCACTGGAGATAACATGAGTTAATTGGAAAGTTGTTACATTTGCCTAGTTAGGAACATACAAAGAACAAAAAAGTAACTCGGACAACCCCTTTAACCTTTTTGCAAAAACCTGCCACACCCAAATAAGATGATATCTGAGCTGTTCCAGATATCAAGTAAATCTTCTACACATTATAAAACTTTATTTCTGCACTCAAGGGGCTCTCACACTTGAGCCTTCACCTGATGGAAGTACACAGGAAGGCCCCTTTCACACAGGGGTTGAGGAATGGGGCTGGATTGGATGTGGGTGCGTTGCGGGAAAATGCGCAATTTTTCCGCGCAAGTGCAAACTGTTTTAAAGCATTTTGCACACACATAAGAAAAATCGGCATGTTTGGTACCCAGACTCGAACCTGGACTTCATCACTGAAGTTCGGGTTTGGGTTAGGTGTTCTGTCGATTTTATTATGTTTCCTTATGGGGATGGATCATTTGATGGACCATGTAATGAGCTCAGTGACATCACCACAGGTCCTTTACCCACAGCTGAAGAGAGAACAAGAGACCGGCACCTACGCGATCAATTGGAGGAGGTGAGTTCATTTTTTTTTATTTTTCCCGATCGTCTCCTAGCAACCATGCGGGAAAATTGCACCGCATCCGCACTTGCTTGCGGAGTCTTGCGATTTTTCCGCAGCCCTATTCACTTCTATGGGGCCTGCGTTGCGTGATAAACGCTGAATATAGAGCATGCTGCGATTTTCACGCAACGCAAAAGTGATGCAGGAAAATCACCGCTTATGTACACAGCCCCATAGAAATGAATAGGTCCGGATTCAGTGCGTCACGCATTGCACCCGTGCGTAAAACTCGCCCGTGTGAAAGGGGCCGAACACTGTGAAATTCCATAGGCGGCTCAGTGAACAAAACTGTTCATTTTAGAAGTTAAAAATCTTAATACGGACTGCAGTGTCAGAGACCGCAGAGAAAAAGTAATTCTCAATATTAAGACATGAAACACTTGACAATCACTGATCAGCTATGTTATAATTTCATACCATACAATACAAGCTACAGATGGAGTGTATGTATGTTCACAAGTCTTAAATCAATTAGGTGAAAACTGCTTACTTCTTACCTGTTATAACCACTCCTTGTTTTCACCGCCACGGTGCAGATGACCGTGACATGGTTTGCCGTGCAGGCTGGCTGCACGCCTTTTGCATACTGGCTGCGGGTGATTCTGTGTAGGCTGGCTGCTTTTGGCTGTGTGCTGGCTGCAGCATCTAGTGTGAACCTGCCCGTGTGTGTATTCCCCCTTTGGCTGTATCGTCTCCCTGTGGGTATCAGATTGGTTACGCTGTTGCGTACTGGCTGCTGTGTTCCGTGCATACTGGTTGCTAGGGGCAACGTCCTGTATCGCAGCTTACTAAGCTGTCATTTCTGGTTACCCCTGACCTGATTCGGTACCTCCCTGTTTGGTTCTGATAGGGTTAACTTCCCCTGGTAGGTTACTGGGTGTCTTCTCTCAGGTGCGCTCGTTAGGCTGCTATTTCTGCTTCTGAGTGTGGAGTGTTGGGGTCAGTCTTTTTTGTCATGTCTTGTGGGTGTTTCACACTTCTGCTCTGTCAGGTCTGTCTGTCTATGTTTGCCTTGACAGGTTTTGCCCTTTGCTGCTGACCCAAGGGGTCCTGCCATCTACACCTTGGTATGTGCCACCTGGTTCTGTATTGTTGTCTTCTTGCCTTGTTCATGTCCTGTTCCATGCCTTGTATCTGTCCTGTATCTTGCTTTGTCATGCCTTGTCCATGTCTTTGCCATGCCTTGTTCCTTGCTATGTCCTAGTCTGCCCTGTATCTGCCTCTGATAGCCAATCAGAGCTTATCTGCTTCTGACAGCCTAGCAGAGCTTATCTGCATCTAAACCATGTTCCTGTTATTGTCTGTCTGGCAGTCCTTACTGCTTCTGGAGTTCCGTTCATGCCTGTCTCTGTTCATGTCTATGGCAGTTCTTACTTCTTCTGTTCTTGTCTGTCCATGTCCGCCTTCGGAAGAGGGTGCCTGTGTTCCCCGGAGGGGGAATGCCCAAGCCTGCCTGCTCAATGTTCTGCTGGTACCTTGTTGGTATCTCCTTGACTGCCGGTTCCTGCTGCCACTGACTTGGTTTATGCTCTGGAGTAGCCCCTGGCAACTACCCTAGGATGAAGCCTATCCTCACCATCAGAGGCCCTAGTGAAGACCTGGGTGTTGCTTAGTTACTCCCCTCCAGAGTATTGCTAGTCAGTGGCGCAGTGGGATCACTCCCACTGATCCATGGCAGTACATTGAGATCTCCTTGTTATGTCATGTTCTTGGTTATCTTGTAATAAAGTTCTGGTGTTCCTAGATCTGGTTTAATGTATTCTGTTTTGCCTGACGTCTTGGAGGTTCCCTGCGGGACCCCCGGCACATGACATTCACCAATTTACTGAAAATGTCCCCCTAATGGTAAGGGTGGCTATTTTAAGAATTTTATATCAACATTAAAACCCTTAGCAGCTTTTTCCCATCAATTAGGTTGCAATAACTCACAATTAGTTTTCTTAGATATCCACAAATCTGCAAACAAATTTCTTAATTCATTTTCAAAGCAACATCTTCAACATGATCATTAGACAGACAATTAGTGCCTTATGAGAAGATACTCTTCTTCTTCCTTTTCTGTAGGCACAACAAAAGAATAAATCAACCTGTTCGTCTCTACACAAGGCTTTGTTACACATATATCAACACTTCTCATTGCTCCTATAAAATCAGTATCCAGAATTGTGATATGCAACACTGAGTTAATAAAAATCCCCCTTATACTTCAATGCCCCTAAATCCTGAAATATCAGGCTCACAAGATGACTTTTTCCAGTTTAGATGCAGGCGCTTTCCAAATAATGTGACACGGCTCAGGGGTGGCTGTAATCTGCATCCTGCATCAGATACTGTCTGTGATCAATACTTAAATCATTTTTTAGCTTTCTAAAATCATAATTTCCTCATCTCTGAATGTTAACTGTATGTGGAGGACCTAACTACGTTGAGAGCATTCTTTACTTATGTAGGGGCAAATTTAAGATTCTTTAAAATATAACAATGCAGGATAGATTAGAATTCTAATAAAAGGACAACCAGGCTTAAATCAAAAGGGAAAAATATCTTCCCCTATCTGTTGTCTTAATTCCTTTTGCACTATTTCAAAATTTTCTCATACTATGATGTTGGTCAACATTTTTTCCTGCTCTAGTACTATCACAAACAAATCCCTAACAACTGCTGATCTGTAACTAAATCATATGTCTCACTTGATTTACAGAGGAGAGCTAGGCACCTAGACTTTTAATAGAATTATTTTTATCTATTTCTATATTCTCCTCTTTAAATCAATGTAGACCAGGGATGCTCAACCTGCGACCCTCCAGCTGTTGTAAAACTACAACTCCCACCATGCCCTTCTGTAGGCTGATAGCTGTAGGCTGTCCAGGAATGATGGGAGTTGTAGTTTTGCAACAGCTGTGGGGCTGCAGGTTGAACCGGGGGCTGTATTATACAGCTGTCTGTCTGTCTTTTAATCCATTCCATTATAAACTTTTCCACTGCAAAAGCTGCCACTTTAACTCTTTTTTAGTATCAACCCAAGCAATTAATGCATACTGCAAGAATGCAAATGTTAATTACTTACACTGGTAGATGGGTCTGTAATTTAACACCCCAAAAGTGTGGCTGCTTTTCTAGCTCAGCCTCGATGGACGACAGCCTATTGTCCCTCTCTGACTCTAACCACCACTCGGCTCACACGGGCTTATGACTCTTGCAGATTTTTCTCACGAAGAGGCGCTTCTTAGCAGTTCTCACGAGGAGGCACAAAACTTTAGTTACCTGAGAGGTGGGGAGAGCACGCACCGACACTTGTCTCAGAGCTAGTATTTTTGTTTGCGTGTACTAAACAACTTCACCATCTAGGAACACTTATCCGGCATAGTATTTACTCATTACGCCATTGTAGAGGGAAGGGTTGGATTGAAATATTTATATATGCCTACATATATATACATATATATTAGCCCGCTTAAATATTGTAAGCACAGTATATGGGCCTGCCCAGGTGGTGTGTATATACATAGAGATGTAGATATGCCCCTTTTGAAAGCATACATGTCTATGTATATATAATATCTTATCAACTTGATACAGACCCATGTTTAGCCTGTAGGCCATAGCTTGCATTGTTAATTGATTCAAGTCACGCTGTCTGCGTAGTTCTTGTTAAATAACCCAACTGTCCCTGGGTGGTAGTTAGCATAGAGATGCTAACTAGGATGTGGGTCACCTCATGACAGGAGATTGCAGACTTTATGGCCCTTTTGGTGAGCAGATGGCTTACATGCTAAACCTGTTTCCAAACTCCTTCCCCCCTACTTACTAGGGGGGAGGGCTCACAAAGAGAGGCTCACAATTTAGAGTGGACTTCAGTGGAGTGATGTCACGTCCCTGAACCATGGGTGGAGGAGAAAGGGGGGGCAATGAACTTATATTAACACACCAATAGCTGATCTCAGGGAGACCAGCTACAAAAAAACACTGCGGAGCCTAATTTAAGAGTCTCAACACAGCAATCCGAAGTGCAAAGCTCCCTGGGAAACAGTAATATGCAAAATAAATGTGGAGCCCCAGTTATGGGTCTACAACACAATGAAAGTCAGATATCCCTCAAAGGAAGGAAAACCGAGCAAAGGGGTGTCTCCATTACAGAGATCACCAAATCCACCATATTAAGTGGCCCCTATGTCAAGGTCCCGCTTTTTGAACTTATATTAGCCCAAGCCAGGACAAAGGCTGTCTCACCTGAGACCTGATCACAAACGGACACACATGGGAACTGCTCCATGAACAGTTCCCCATGGAGGAAGTTGAGCCCTGCAGCCCTATTGAAGAGAAGATCATCCCCTACAACGAGAGATGAGCATTTGGCTGAGTATCACATTATCCCCTGCAGCAGTAACCCCTTTACTGTTGCTCTGCCTAATCCCTGCCCCTGCTCCATTAACCCCTTCTGCCCATATCCTTCTCCAGCAGTATTAACCCTGCTGCCCTGGCCCCTGATCCCTGTATTGCCGGCCCTGGCTGCCTTCCCCTTAGTAGGAGGGAGGCAGAGCTCACGTGTAGCTGGCTGAGCCTTGCCTTAACCCCTGCCTCCCTGCACCTTTGCTGCAGCATTCCCTGGACCCCAGCAGCTGGCTAAGTCTGCAGTGCCAGCTGCCTTAGCCCTGCATTATCCCCCCTGCAGACCTTGCTTAGGTTAACCCTTTGTTCCATGAGTTAACCCTTGCCCTACCATTTCCCAACAGCCCCTGTTGTGTTAACCCTCATCCTGCCATTTAACCCTTTCAGTTCCACTACCCATGGACTGCATTGTAATTTGTAATTAACCCTTTCTACCCTGTAGGGACAGTGTGTAGTCAGGTGGGTGCGTTGCTGCTAATGTACGTATGTATGTAAGTGCAATGTATAGATAGTGTGTGGGGTGGGTGGAATGGAAATATAGTATTGTGCTAGCATAGTTTAGGCATATTGTGTTTATTGCTGTGTTGTAATATATATTACTGTATTGCGGTGTAGCTTTATATGTGTGTATAACCCTTTGTACAAACATATATAGATATAGTAGTAGTAATTAACTGTAGACGTGTAGTGTGTAATAAATTTATTATCATTTAAAATACAGCATGTAGTCTTTTATTATAGTAGGCACCGCTGTAGTATAGAAGTAATAGCAGTAAGTCGCACGCATATAGGTCAGTGTAGTGTAAGGCAACAGAGAGTTTATCTTTATTTATGGGATAAATAGGCGGAGTCATCAACAGATGGTTTACACCTATTTATGAATATTAATTATTGATATTTGCATAAATATTGATAATTAATATTCCCCCTTAACAGCCATCCAGGAACATTTATCTGGCCTGGCGTTTTCTTCATATGTCCCTATTACACCATCCAGGAACACTCATCTGGCCGGGTGTTTTCTTCATAGACATAAGCTTCTTCTCAGGTACAAAAGTCTCTTAGCAGGTTAATTCTTCACCCAGAATCGCCCACACACTGCGTTTTGGATCTGAATCACGGCACCAAACTGTTGGAAATTGCCCGCAGCAACACAAAACTTCTTGAAACGACTTCTTCTTGAGAAGATTCTTTCATTTATTAAGAGACAAGAGCAGCAAGACAGCATTGAAATAAATATAAAAGTCAGGCAGAATATGGCATGATGTAGATGGAGGTGTGAAGCAGCAGTACAAAAATGGCAGTGCTGAGTGTGTGTGTGTTTATGTCCCCAAATATGCCTTTTTTTATACCCCAGAGAACAAAGGAATAATTCAAATTATAATATTGGTTTGCCGCAGTATACCGCAATCCATAGGAGTGAATGGTGACACACCTAAATTACATCATTATTATACATAACATGTGACCTAACTCACGTGATATTTTACTATTCATAACCCTTGATGTACCTAATTTGCACCTCCAACATCAATATGCATAAGGAAGACTTAGGCCTCTTTATACTTCATGATAATTAATTGGCTAAAATTTTTCTAACACTTATGAGAATGAATGAATATTTAACGTATCTTTAACCTTTGATCCCTCATTCTCTGATTCCATTATCCTTGAAAGAGTTTGTTTGCCATAAACTAAAGAAGCTGATAAATGTCCAATAATCAAGTATCTAAAAGAAGCCATGGAGGACATAAATATGTCACTAAGACTTCATGATCTCATAAATAGCTAGTCCTAAACATAAAACATAGGTTTTAATTGATCACCTAAGGACCTCTATTTTCTTAGCAACAGTATATCAGTATTCAAGGTGACTCTTAAGCTAAGCTTTAGGATAGAAAAATTTAAGATGTCTGACTAAGACAACATGGCTGACCATCAGATCTAATCATGATTCTCCAACATATAGTTCCATTTATTAAGGCTCTGAACGTGCCTCTGATATTTAGAACAATGTTCAGCTGGTAATGCTAACTTTGCACTAAGGCTATATGACAACTTTGGGCATGTAAGCCATTCAGGGGTGAATTTAAGGATTCCATAGGCCCTGGGCTGTTTGAAAAGCGTAAACTCCCCACCACTCCCCCAGCTATAAAGACGCCTTGAGGAATAGTGTAGTAGAGTACGGTATTACTTACAATGGCATCCAGGAAAAGAAAAACATATGTCTTAAACACATAGATGGGGAGTTACCAAAACTAGTGTAAAGGAAAACTGGCCCATAGCAACCAATCAGATTCCACCTTTCATTTTTTAGAGTTCATTTTCAAAATGAAAGGTGGAATCTATAGGCCACAGGCAACTATGGGCCAGTAAGTCTGACATCAATAGTGGGGAAATTAATGGAAACCATACTCAAGGAGAGGATTGTGGAACATCTAAAAACCCATGGGTTGATTGATAAAAAACAGCATGGGTTTACTTCAGGGATATCATGTCAAACTAATCTTATTGACTTCTTTGATTGGGTGACTAAAATAATAGATGGCGGAGGTACAGTAGACATCGCTTATCTGGACTTTAGTAAGGCTTTTGATACTGTCCCACATAGAAGGCTTATCAATAAACTGCAGTCTTTGAGCTTGGGCTCACATATTGTTGAATGGATTAGGCAGTGGCTGAAGGACAGAAAACAGAGGGTTGTAGTCAATGGAGTATATTCAGACCATGGTATTGTTACCAGTGGGGTACCTCAGGGATCTGTTCTGGGACCCATATTGTTTAATATCTTTATCGGCGAAATTGCAGAAGGCCTCAAAGGTAAGGTGTGTCTTTTTGCTGATGACACAAAGATTTGTAACAGGGTTGATGTTCCTGGAGGGATACACCAAATGGAAAAGGATTTAGGAAAACTAGAGGAATGGTCAAAAATCTGGCAACTAAAATTTAATGTCGATAAGTGCAAGATAATGCACCTGGGGCGTAAAAACCCAAGAGCAGAATATAAAATCAGTGATACAGTACTAACCTCAGTATCTGAGGAAAGGGATTTAGGGGTCATTATATCAGACGACCTAAAGGTGGGCAGACAATGTCATAGAGCAGCAGGTAATGCCAGCAGAATGCTTGGGTGTATAGGGAGAGGCATTAACAGTAGAATGAGGGAGGTGCTCGTGCCGCTCTACAGAGCACTAATTAGACCTCATTTGGAGTATTGTGTGCAGTACTGGAGACCATATCTGCAGAAGGATATTGAAACTTTGGAGAGAGTTCAGAGAAGAGCTACTAAACTAGTACATGGATTACAGGACAAAACTTACCAGGAAAGGTTAAAGGACCTTAACATGTATAGCTTGGAAGTAAGAAAAGACAGAGGGGATATGACAGAAACTTTTAAATACATAAAGGGAATCAACACGGTAAAAGAGGAGAGAATATTTAAAAGAAGAAAAACTGCTACAAGAGGACATAGTTTTAAATTAGAGGGGCAAAGGTTTAAAAGTAATATCAGGAATAATTACTTTACTGAGAGAGTAGTGGACGCATGGAATAGCCTTCCTGCAGAAGTGGTAGCTGCAAATACAGTAAAGGAGTTTAAGCATGCATGGGATAGGCATAAGGCCATCCTTCATATAAGATAGGGCCTGCGGCTATTCATTGTATTCAGCATATTGGGCAGACTAGATGGGCCAAATGGTTCTTATCTGCCGACACATTCTATGTTTCTATGTTAATCTAATTGGTTGTTGTGGGTAATTAGGCCAGTTTTCCTTTATATCAGTTTTGATAGATCTCCCCCATAGGTGTTTTGTTTTTCTTTGCGATGGAACCCTATGACAGGATTACAGGTGCAACTGTATGGTGTCTGTATAATATACACATTAAACAGAAGTCATAAACATGATGTGAACATTGCCTTACCAGGATGTTCAGTTTTAATAAGGTTGAACATTTTGCTCTTTTTGTAAAAGGCATCTAACAGGTGTATACTCTCTGCTGTTGACTATTTCTCTTTTGTTCCCACATAGGACTTGCCTGTGTATCTGCCAGGAGAAACTGTAAACCTCTCCCACATATGATCTCGGGTGCCGTCTTGGACAAGGTAAGGCTGTTCATATGTGTGCAGCCTCTTGTATGAAACATGAATGATGTTGTATGTGGGAAAGGTTCTATATGAGAATGAGGGAAAAATAGCCGGACAGCAAGCAGTATGAAGTCACTGACACCCCTTTGACAAAAACAGGTTTATTGGAATTGGTTAATCTGCCAAGAGGGGCTTATTACAATGTAGGCAATCACTTAAATATGAAATTCGACAAGCATTTTCTTTACAATACTACTAATGTATGCTACTTACTGGCTGCTGCGATTAAAATAATGCTCTGTTGCTGCTGCGTGGACAGGCAATCTTGTAGAGTAGTGTGCACCATGTCTGACCGTTAGCCTGAGCTTTAAAGCACCTTGGTAGGTAGGGTAAAGCTTAAATATATTACAGGATATTACAGGATATTACAATAAGCCATCCTATTGGCTTGCCTTCATCTTCATAATCATCAATGAATGAGGGAAAAAGCTGAGGAAGGAAACTCATCAGACAGGCAGCCTTGTTTAAGGTTATGCATCATGGGTAGTACACCTTCACTATGCCACCAACTTTGTCATTCTTTGAAAGCTGCTATCAGCAGGGTTCTCATTCAGAAAGGGTTGTATTTTAGCAGCAGCATGGATAAATAGCATTTGGCTAAAGGGACAATTCAGATTCAAGAGCTGTGAGCCCAGGGTTCTAGCCCATGTTGCCCTCATTATAATCCATCATAGCTTAAATCTGAGGACTATGCAACATATATTTACAGGGGCGGGACCAGTGATGTAAGTGCCATGGTTTCAAAATGCACCTCAAAATGCACCTCCCTGAAGTTCAGCCTTAAGGCTCATGCTCACAAACATGCCTGTCATTCATCACAGAGCTTAGGGTGGGGGATGGTCGTGGGAAAAATCTGTGTTTCAGAGGACTAGAGGGGGTTATATACCAATTTCCGGGGGAATGGGGGCAACTTTGGTTCATAACAAATAGATTCGTACCCAACCAAACTTTTCAAACAATTCAGTGAATCCAAAACGAACCGAATCTTGGAAGATTCGCTCATCTCTAGTTGCCATGGACCACTATAGTAGAAACTCCCAAAAAGTGACTGAGAAGAATGTTGCGTTATGATCTAATTCCAGCCATTTGCTGTCAGCTAGCTGAGGAAGCAGACTCCACAGGGGGACTGGCTTCAAAACAGACCACGTATTTACAGTTCACACCCCATATAGCCACCCTGACAACTCAACCTCTCTGGTCATCAGAACAAAATAATCCATCAGACATCATGGAACCAGGAGTTCATAAGGGATTATGAATTGCCCGTCCATCACAGGAATAAACCGGTTACATATCTGCGACCAAGGCGGATGTGCCCCTGGTCGCCGTTTAGGGGTCGGGTGCCAGGAAGGGGAGATGAAGAAATCTCCCAATAGGAACCTAATAACAGCGCCATGTTTGGTCTCCACTTGTAGCTGGAACCCAGTTGGATCCATTGCTGCCAGAACCATCTCCCTATGATCTTCCGGTGAGGAGCTATGATCCATAATGGGTTTTTGGAATCTTAGCTGCCTCACCGGAGCAAGGGTGAGTGGGCTCCTCTCTGGGGAAGAGAGGGAAGTGACCGACTACAGGTGAAAAGTCCCATGCAGGCCAGAAGCCAGCGTCTTTCTCTGAAAGGGGCCACATCGAGTAATTTGTTTGGGGAGACCTGGAACTGCTGACATCACTGCCCCCACGTGACTACAGCTAAGGACTATGGCAACCAAGAATTCATCATCATAACACAAAGGACTACTCATCCACCTGGTAACTGACTTTTGCTCTTTTTAATCCTGTTTGTACAATGTCATCTGTATTTGCATATCTGACCATTGTATATCTTTTGTGTGTATATAGTGTTATGTCTAGTGCACCCTTAAGGCAATTAAATATATAATTTAATCTTCCGCTGGTCTTGAATCTCGATCACGAATCCCCACGTCCGAGTTTCAGCATAGTTATATGCTACTTAGGGTTGGTTCCCGATCCGATATAATCCCGTTATCGGACTGGGCTTATATCTAACAAGGAATTGATGGCAGTCTACTGGGCTGACAGGGCGCTGTTTCACTGGGGCAGTGAAAAGGCCCTATCAGCTTGTCAGGGTTGTGAGCGAGTGTGGAGTCACGCAAGAGGTAGCATGGACCACCCTCTCTCACTTCCCATGCCTCCCTGTGCCTGTGTAAACTGTGCCAAGCTGACCTTACGTACTCCCAGGGAGGGCATAACATCATGTCTTGGTAACCAGTGATGAAACTGTGCCACGTGAGCTCCACATAGTTGATGTCAGGCAGGGCAGCAAGGTGTGGTATTTGTCATAGTGACTCCATTCTGGAAACTATGGGATACGTTGACAGTTTTATTGGTATTATTTTGGGATACATATGATTATTGATCACTCAATATTGTTATTTTTGTAAGGCAAGGTAACCACAAAATGGCTGTTGTGGCACCGTTTTTATTTTTTGTTTTTTACGGAGTTCTCCTGACAGCATAGATCATGTTGTTTTTATAGAACAGGTTGACATGGAAGCAACGATATCAAATATGTGTAATTTTTTTTGTTTCAGTTTTACATATTAAAGCATTTTTGAAAACAAGAATCATGTTTTTGTGTCTCCATTTTCTGAAAGCTAAATTTTTTTTATCTTTCTACCGATTTTCTTTTGTAGGTGCTCGGTTTTTGCAGGAAGAGATGATGTTATTATTAGTACAATTTTTGGGTACATATGATTTTTTGATCATTGGAAAAGGGTGACCAAAAAATGGCTATTTTGACATAGTTTTAATTTATTTATCTTTTTAACAGTATTCACCTTAGGGCAGGGGTGCACAACCCGTGGCCCAGGGCAGCAAGCGGCCCCCATAGCCGAGGTTTGCAGCTCCCGTCCTTCTAGGCAGAAGCGCCGCGTGACGCAGCATTACTGCTCCTGCATTGCAGCTGGGTTTATCAGCGCTTCTGCCTTCCCCTCAGATAGGGGAACGGCGCACTGTGCAGTTTGGACCGGGCTTGGGGGCAGAGGAGCACAGAGCTGCAGGGTCGGGAGACCCTGATCAGTTGTGCCTTCTACAAACCTCCACAGGAGGCTGGTTTCCCGTGTAACTGGGGCTCTTTGGGGTTCCCCTAATTACAGTGGAAATAGTACAAAAAAAGTCTCTCATTGTCTCCCAAAGGTCTTTCAGTGACCTCCTAGGGACAAATTATGTGGAAAAAATATGTAAACAAATAAGTTTAAAAAAATTATTTAAAAAAACCTGAAAACTAAACAAAAAATATAATAAAATACAAATAAAAGAAATGTATTAAGCAGAGACCTTTGCTGTATTTGTGGGAGGGGAGGCTGATTACAAGGCTAGTTATATGCACCTGTGGGCCCAGGCTGGCTGGTTACTAGGCTATTTATAGGCACCTGTGGGCCGAGGCTGACGCCGATTCAGCTGATTTCACTACCTCTGGGTTAGCTCTAGGATACAGCAGCATGGTGTACAGGCTCCTTACAGCTGGGTGACGGCAGAATCTCTCAGGAAGGCGCTGGTATTCATGGTAGGATTGGAGTGGTTTGCATGGGACCCACGCTGCGGTCCGCAACATGTAGCGCTCTGGGATGAAGCAGAGTTTGGGCGCTAAAGGGCCGAGCATTGGTTGTTAGTGGGCTCAAGCTATGCACGCTGTGTTTTGTGTATCAATGGTTGATTTTAAAAAAAACAAAAAAAAAAAACGCAGCAGCATCATGTGGAGGCTCGTTCACACCTGGGCATCGGCAAAAAGGGCCAGGCGAATGCTGGCAATTACTGTAGAATTGTACTTATTGGCACGGGACCCACAGTGCGGTATGCGATTCGCAGTTCTCTGGGTCAAAGCAGAGTTGGGTGCTAACAGTCAAATGACGGTTGTTAGTATTTTGTCTAGCTGTTTAGGGGCTTGTTAGGGGCTATTGCATATAGTTATTGGTGTAGCATGCGCCTAGAGTAGGTATGGTCGCATGTTTTCTGATATCTGTTTCATACGTAAAAAAAAAAAAAAAAAAGTGTGTGTTTTTCTATTACCTGTTTTACATGTGGGGGCACATCCGCAGTTAAAGCCAGACATGCAAGGTGTTGGTGAATGTATATCAGTGGTCGTATATGGGGACACAAGCAGATCGGTCAAGGCGCCTGTATTTGAGTTCTGATGTTCTTGTATGTTAGTGTGTTTAATCTATAAACTGTATGTTATGGGCACACATGTGTCAGCGGTTCTGTGCTAGGTTTATAAGTGCACTATATGTCGATTAATTAGCGTTGCATCATGGGTTATGTTCAAACACGTTTATGTTTTCTTAGATGGTGTTGGGGGGACCCATTTAAAAAAACAAAAAAAACCTGCAGCATTATGTGGAGGTTCGTTCGCGCCTGGGTAATGGCAGAAGGTGCCAGGCGAGTGCTGGCATTCACGGTAGGATCGGACTTGGTTACACGGTTAGTGACTTGTAGCGCTCTGGGGCGAAGGAGGTGGGGCGCTTATGGTTGAATGATCATGGTTAGGTTCGTTACCTTCAAAAGCTACGTCCGTCTGTCTGCATTTACATTTTGTCTTATACTCCATTCACTGCGGCGTTCATGCGTTTGCTGTTGCATCACATTAATACTCTGCTCACTTCAGATTGCATTCATACGGCTGTGTTATACCTTGCTCTTCATGCTCAGAGCTGGGCCCATACCATGTTTTAGGCACCACTCCCATCCAGAGCTGCATTCACCCACCTGTTCTTACATCAGATGTTATATTCTGCTTCCACTTAAAGCTGCATTTTCCCTTTCATTGCTACATCATGGTTACTCAGTATTTTCACTAGGGCAGTCAGCACACCACTCTGATACCGCTTTCTTTCAGATTTACGTTTCTTTCCTCGCTGCCAGTTGTTACATTCCATAGGCCTACTTTTCTGTTTCACTTCGATGGAAAAAAAAAAAAAATTGGGTGCTGTTCTTTAGTCCTGGTTCGCATTCACTCAGACTGGTCTCCTGTCTCAGCTCACCATACAGTCCCTCAGCGGTCAGTGGGTTAATAGGAGTAAGTTTCCTACTATGTTTCACAAGCTGTTCACACGTTGTCACTATTGGGGTCTTCTCTTAGCGAATTGTAATGCCTCTGGCTCTTTTTCTCCCATCTGTTCAATTTCATGGTTGGTTTAATGTTTACTTAGGCACGGGGTTCGGTTCACTATTGTCTATGCATATCCCATCAGGTCTGGCTCACATTTTAATTACTTATCGTCACCGTAATGTCATCTAGTTCAGTCTTGGCTTCGGGGGCCCGATGACCGCTTCAGCCTCATGGCAACGCGGGGTCTATGACCGTTCTTCACGTTATTCGTTAGGGGTACAATATGGTTGTAAGCTGGTTAGTGTCCTAGGTTACTGTCGAAGGGGGTCATGGTTATGCGAGTCCCCAAGTCATACTGGTGCTGCTTAAGTGGTTTAAAAAAAAAAAAATTATAAAAAATAAAAATAAAAATTAAAAAATTGCCATAAGTTTCGCATTCATGGCTACGCCATTAGAGTCTCTGACGCATGGCTTCTCCGTTTAAGTTTGACACGCATGGCCCCGCCATTAGTGTCTCTCGCGCATGGCCCCGCCATTAGTGTCTCTCGCGCATGGCTCCGCCATTAGTGTCTCTCGCGCATGGCCCCGCCATTAGTGTCTCTCGCGCATGGCCCCGCCATTAGTGTCTCTCGCGCATGGCCCCGCCATTAGTCTCTCTCGCGCATGGCCCCGCCATTAGTGTCTCTCGCGCATGGCCCCGCCATTAGTGTCTCTCGCGCATGGCCCCGCCATTAGTGTCTCTCGCGCATGGCCCCGCCATTAGTGTCTCTCGCGCATGGCCCCGCCATTAGTGTCTCTCGCGCATGGCCCCGCCATTAGTCTCTCTCGCGCATGGCCCCGCCATTAGTCTCTCTCACGC
The DNA here is from genome assembly GCA_033119425.1 of Bufotes viridis. Classification (NCBI taxonomy): domain Eukaryota; kingdom Metazoa; phylum Chordata; class Amphibia; order Anura; family Bufonidae; genus Bufotes; species Bufotes viridis. The sequence continues at coordinate 201,415,182 of CM065593.1, read as the reverse complement.
TTGGCTTCTCAGTTTACATTTTACACACACAACTCCGCCATTCGAGGTCGGCTGCGTGGTCCGCCACAGTAGGTTCCATGTCTATTTCTGCCTTCAGGCCCGCTCGCATGGCTCGGTCAGCTGTGGCTCGCAATACAATTTTTCTTGTGGAGGCTCGCATGCATGGCTTTTGCCATTAGAATCTAACTCACATTATTGTTGTAGGTTGTTGGGTCTTCATCGATTTCTTTTCAAGCAGTCATCTCAAGCCTTCCTTTTCAGACATCACCTTCTCCTGGGTTCGCATTTTTCTCCCATTTACCCTCTCTAGGTTCTTGCTTCCCTCGCTCCCCGCTGTTACTTTTCTCTTGCCTGTCCTTGCATTATAGACCTATTCTCCCAGGAAGCTGACGCTGTGGGCTAATTTTTTTCACGTTTCTCAAATTTCGGCTCTCAAAGGGTTGTTCAGGAAAAAAAAAATAATAATAATACTATGGCATCAGTTTCGTCCACAGGGAGTCCTCTCACCACTACAGGTGATTTACGAAGTCTGTCACGTCTACAGACTAATAAGTCCTGTCACGACTACAGGCGATTTACGAAGTCTGTCACGACTACAGACTAATAAGTCCTGTCACGACTACAGGCGATTTACGAAGTCTGTCACGTCTACAGACTAATAAGTCCTGTCACGACTACAGGCGATTTACGAAGTCTATCACGACTACAGACTAATAAGTCCTGTCACGACTACAGGCGACTTACGAAGTCTGTCACGTTACTGACACGATAAGTCCTAGCGCGACTACAGGCATAGCATACGTAGTCTATCATGACCTTAAGCTTGTCCTGTCATAGCGGCAGGAATTGGGTGTACATTATGTCTTCATTACAGACATGCTTACTTCATCGTCAAACTCGGGCTGAGGGTGTTGGTGTTGCACCTAGTTCCTGGGTACCGGTCTATCATCCAGTAGTAGGTACAATAATAAGGCACAATATACGTAGTCTGTCACGTCTATGGACTCAACAAGTCCTATCACTACTGTAGGCGCAGCATACATAGTTTATCACGACCTTAAGCTTATTTCCTGTCACAACTGCTAGTATGGTGGGCATGTTTTCTGTCCTCATTACAGGCAACATTAGCTCGTTAATTGGAACAGCCATGTACTCATGCTTATGGTTCCCCAGGCCTGGTGAGTCTACACATTTCACTTAATCCATTACTAGAGTTAGACGGCATCCGCCATCTTCTAATTTTTTGGGTCCTTTATAAAAAATAATAATAATAATTAAAGCGGTGGCCTGGGGAATAAGTATAGGTGAAGTATTTTGCTGCCATTAACAGGGCCCTTGGCGAATGGTTGGACTTCAATTAGGCCCTTCCATCAGATTCACCATTGTTGTTTCAGTCTGCAGCTCTCAGGATTCAGACCGTCTCGTAATATGTTCATATGTTGGTCAACATAGGAGTAAATCGTTTCTGATTACCAACCACTCTTTCAAAAGCATCAACATTTGCTACCTCCAAGAACGACGTGCCGGCGCACGTGACAAAGAGGTAAGGTACATAGAAGTCTCTGTGGTACGTACGGTATATTCCGCACCTTCATCATGTAGTGTCTTTGCGTTCAAAGTGGGTGTCGTAATGGTATGTATTCGTTTTGCTCTAAACTAAGGTCTGCTCTTTTTGGCCCCTTTAGGCTGCCCTACCGCAGCAGTTATGGCACAATTCTACTGCTTGTTGTAGCTAGGGTTAGATAGGTTAGGTACACCTTTCTGATAGCCGATCCGACCACAAGTATTAAGCAAACACCTTTGCTGTATTTGTGGGAGGGGAGGCTGATTACAAGGCTAGTTATATGCACCTGTGGGCCCAGGCTGGCTGGTTACTAGGCTATTTATAGGCACCTGTGGGCCGAGGCTGGCGCCGATTCAGCTGATTTCATCCACCCACCCACACCATCTTACAGTCACTTCATATTAGGGTGGCCCTCTTTAGGCTGCCCTACCGCAGCAGTTATGGCACAATTCTACTGCTTGTTGTAGATAGGGTTAGATAGGTTAGGTACACCTTTCTGATAGCCGATCCGACCACAAAAAATATTATGTGGCAAAAAAATAGAAAATTATAAAAACAATTTAAATAAAATCACAATGTAGAGAAAAGGAAACAGCGGCACTCACCAAGATTCTTTTTGCAGCTCTTAAGAAGAGAAGCTTAGAAGAGATGACATTCTAAGATGCAAAGGAATAGAAGTGGTGTAGGCTCTGGATCGTGGCGGGGATAGGAGTCAGATGCTTCTGCAGAGAGAGGCTGCATGGATTATAAGAACAAACGCGATGTGTCCTTTGGCATTGAACGATAAATGCATTGATTCCTTCCTGCTTGCCTTGACACTCCTGTTGCCGACCCGGATTGCCTGACATGTACCTGTGCTGCCTAACCTGACCAATTGCTTGTTTGACTTCGCCTCTGCCTCAACCTTCAGTCCTGCACTGTTGCTCCTGGTTACGACTTGGCCTGCTGACTATGTCTGTACCTCTGGTACCTTGTTCTGGTACCTCCTGGTCCGTCTGGACCAACTGCTTCATGTTCCAATCCTCCTCAAAAGGTAGCAAACTGGTGTTCCCCTCGAAAAAATCTATCCTCACCATCAGGGGTACTGTAAAGAACGATAGATTCACTTAGACCACTCCCTTAGAGGAGGTAGGACATGTGGCACAGTGGGTTCACATCCGCTGGTTCGTGACCGTTTCTATTTTTTCAGATGACACCAAACTTTGCAATATGGTACAGTCTATGGAAGATGTTAAGACGTTACAAGCTAAAAAACGTATTGTTTGGGCCTTTACTTGGCAAATGATCTTTAATGTAGATAAATGTAAAGTTATGCATCTAGGGGCTAATAATCTGCATGCAGCATATGATCTAGGGGGAGTAAAACTTGAAGAGTCCCTTGTTGAGAAGGATCTGGGTGTATTAGTAGATCATAAACTAAATAACAGCATGCAATGCCAGTTGGCTGCCTCTAAAGCCAACAGAGTTTTGTCTTGTATTAAAAGAGGTATGGACTGATGGGACAGGGATGTAATATACACTATACATTACAAAGAGTTGGTACGGCCTCACCTGGAATAAACGGTTCAGTTCTGGGCACCAGTTCATAAAAAGGATGTCCTGCAGTTAGAAAGAGTGCAAAGGGAGCAACCAAACCCTTAAAGGGCCTGGAAGATCTTAGCTATGAGCAAAGATTAAAATAACTGAATTTGTTAACTCTTGAAAAAAATACATCTAAGGGGGGGACATGATTAACCTGTAAAAATATATAAACGGACAATACAAAAAATATCAAGAGAAGCTATTCTTTGTTAAATCCTCTCAAAAAACAAGGGGCTTTAAGAAATACAGGTTTTGGAAATAATATATGCATTATATTGCATTACATTGTATATATAATGAGGGATTTATTTCTGTGAATCAGACAGACTGGTAGGTGACTGTATGTGTAAAGGGTATATATACTTCATTAGTATGTATCTAGTTCCTTTTGTCTTACTCTGATTCTCAGAGTTAAGGTCTTGGCGAATCCTGTATCTCTTACATATGCTGATTGGTAGAGAGCAAAAGGTACCCAAAATGTGTGAATCAGAAAAAAGTGTCATAAAGTTGTAAAATAACTGGTTGACTAAGATTCAGTTTCTGGGAAGGCCCACAGACTCCCGGATAACCAATATGGGGCGCTGACAAGGAGTGGGGTTGATAGCTTTCAAGAAATAAAAGATCCATGCTTTGGGCATAGGGAAAAGAAGGAACTTGTGGAGGGACAGGAGAGACTGGAGGAGAGACCTAAAAAGGCCATGTGTGGTATAAACTGTAAGGAACGTAAAGTATAAACTGTGAGGAATGCTAATGTTGAGTTAAAATAGCGTTATATTCTATCCTGGAATTGTAAGTAAATGTAAATATAGTTATATGTGTATAAGTCTCTCTGGTTGTAATCTCTCTATATGTAATATTTTTTGCTTTTTGTTCCACTATAATTCCATATATACCCATCAATAATAATAATAGTTGTAGTATAAATTTTCCACACTATACAATATACATTTTTTATACGCTCACTCTTGTGTCTCATTTATTGCATCCAATCTTTGAATTAGACCCAGTAAGAAGTTGTATTATATAGGCTCGGACTGGCCCACAGGGGTACATCTGAATCCCCTGGTGGGCCCCTGAGCAAGGTGGGCCCCTAGTCTCCCATCCCATGCAAAAGTTGCACATAACTGTCACGGTCTGTTGTAAACGCCGTGACATGGTGGCCACAAGTGCTATTGCCTGCGGCAATGTGGTGTTGTGGTTGCATGCGGGGGCAGTGTCATGGCCTATGTTGTTTGTGCCGTGACACGTTTGCCACTCATGCAGTTGTCTGCTGCAATGCATTGTTTATGCATGTGTGAGCGATTTCCCTTTAAGCTGTTTACCTTCCCTGTTTGGTGTGCACGGGGTTAATGGTGTGTGCTTGGTGAGGTGGGTGTGGTCTAAGGTCTCTTTATATCCTTTGGCTTGGAGACTGTGATCAGTTTCTTTGTCTGTCTTGCATGTGAGATGCTTGCTCTGTGCTTGGATGAGATCTGAGGGCCATCCATGTCATCTGCGATGTCATACTGTAATTTTCCTTCTTCTCTTATTTCCCCTACTGGTGTGTTGTTTATGGTGTGGGTTTGAGTTGGAGGTTTGTTATACGCCTGAGTGTTTGTGTCATGTAGGTGTGTACAGGCCTGCATGGACGTTTTCCGTTTTCCCCTTTTGTGTGTGTGTCCTCCGGAAGGGGAATGGTTCCCCGGAGGGGGGACTACTCTACAAAACAGTGTGCTGTCATGCCTGGAGCTTCTGTGCATCTGGTGTTCGCATGGAGGTCCGGATAGATGTTGGTGCCGTCTTTCCATTTCCATGTTGGTGCATCTGCCGTGCAGTTGCTGCATTCTGTCTTTCTCCCTGTCAGCTACTGGGCCTCTGGAGACACCTGTCATTCGTTGTGATGGATGAACAGGAGGTCTCTGCCCTGTCACTTGTTGAAGGCGATGCATGGATTCCTAGATTTCTAGGTTGGTGGGTATGAGCACCCTTCTATACCTAGAAGTCATCTCAGCTCTGATAGTGTCTATAATAATAAACTGGGTAGTTTCTTTAATAATCTATTAAGTTTTTTATATGAACAGTAACTCAGTATATGGAGATGGCTCACTCTCTCTTAGCTCTGGATTGGTGCTCAAGTAAAAAAAGAATCACCCTTTCTAAATTGTAAAATGGCTCTAATTAAGCAGAAGTGACTGGCACTCCAATATGTAGAAATCACATGGACTAGATAAACCATTTATTTTTCTTCTATAAAACATAAAAATATAATATATAGCACCACAATAAAATATTCCGGAAGGGATATAGCTAAAAATAAAGTATAATAAAAAGCACATATGTACAATTCATAAATAAATAACAGAAAACATCTGTCTAGATTGTCCACAATTAGTAGTTATAGCCCGTAAGCTGCAATGGATGGAATTTTATAGACAATAATTCCAAATTTCTCAGTGCTATAATGAATTTATATGTATGGAGTTAGTATCAAGTTGATACATTTTTGCAATATCCCTTTATGGACTGTTAGTTTATACAAACAAATGCTATTGCCACTCATATGGTGTGCACTTTTACCTTCTTATTGTTAGTCCAGAGCTGTTCATTTGTCCCATATATACTTTTTTAAGTAGTTATACTTTTCGGTATAGGCTTTCTCCTTTTGCGATTATAAGCCAGAGATAATGGTATCCCATGTAGGTGGGCGTACCTGAAACCGTACTGGGTCTCAGTATGCCGATTGTCAGCAGGTAAAGTTCATCGGCTCAGCGAGGAAGTCCGTGTGGTCTCTGGAGTGTGTTTGGCGTCTCATGCTATACTCAGAGTCTGCGTGTCACGTGTTCCGCTTTACGTCTCGCGAGACAAGATTCCAGCTTGTAGCTTCTATGTCTCCGATTTCATTCCATCTGACTGAGTATTGATTATCATAATGCACTGGTCCTTAAGTGTAGGAAACAAACACCAAACGAGTTTCGGGGAATCCTGTCCCCTTCTTCAGTGGCTACACTCATTGTTTGCAGTTCAAGGCTTTTATACTTAAGATGGATTAGTGCAAAAAAGTGGACTGGATTTTTCAGTATCCATTTCAGTGGTTAGCATGTCTGTAACGAGGCGCCGAAGGTGCACTCGGTCTTCCATCAGCCGCAGACCTGCTGCTTAACTTCAGGAGCAAGGATCTGTGTTCAGCCTTGTTCCCAGGGCAGCTTTGCTAGCTGGGAGGCTCCCTGCTCCTAGGTCTGCCTTGAGCACCGAGCTGATCACTCGGTGCTCGACTTATCTGTCTGTCGGTAATGTGACGCTGGCCACGTCACATGACCCTCACTCCCCACTATAAATACAGGCAACCTGCTGACCACAGGTTGCCTGTGATACTGGTCTATTGGAGCTTCCTTGTCCTTTGGTTCTAGTCTGCAGCTGCTTATCTGATTGACCTCCTGACCTTGTGACCTCGGCTCGTTCTTTGACCTCGACTTCGTCTCATCCTTTGTACGTATTTGCTTTCCTGGATTGACCTCGGCTTTGACTGTTGACCTTGCTTTTGCTCGTTCCATTTGTACGGCCCGCTTCTCCTGGTTCTGACCTTTGGCTTGTTGACCCTTCTTATCTTTCCTCTGTGCACTTACGTTAAGTAAGGGACCGTCGCAAAGTTAAGCCACGTCGCCTAGGGCAGGTAGTGTAAGTAGGCAGGGACAGGGGTTGAGGGTGGAGTCAGAGTGCACCCTCTTTCCTTCCTCTCTGATCCCTGACAAAATCACAGGCCGAAAAGTTTTTTACCATGGACCCCTTACAGAGCCTGACTGATCACGTGCAAAATCTGGCCCAAATAGTTCAAGAATTGGGGGAGAGATTACAGGCACAAGAGATTGCTAGGGATCTTCCTGTGCCTCCCATCGCTGCCCAAGTGGCACCTGCCTGTATGGAACCCCACGTTAAGCTTCCTGACCGATTTTCAGGAGACCGTAGAAGCTTTGTGACGTTTAAGGAAAGCTGTAAGCTTTATTTTCGCTTACGTCCCTATTCCTCAGGATCTGAGCAACAGAGGGTGGGGATCATTATTTCCTTATTACAGGGGGACCCCCAGGATTGGGCATTCTCGTTGCCTTCCGATTCGCAATGCCTCCAATCCGTTGAAGGATTTTTTCAGGCGCTAGGTGTGTTATATGACGAACCTGACTGTGCCATGGTAGCAGAGACCCAGCTGAAATCCCTCAGACAGGGTGACCGTCCGGTTGAGGAGTACTGTACCTTATTCCGTAAATGGTGCGTTTCCTCAGAGTGGAACGAACCGGCCCTCAAAAGTCAATTTAAGTCCGGTTTGTCTGACACCCTCAAGGATATGCTAGTGTGTTATCCACCCCCCAAAACCTTAGAACAAACCATGACGTTAGCCATTAGGCTAGACAGACGGGTTAGGGAACGACAGCGAGAACACCTTCTTGTTCCACAGATGGTTAACAAGATGGAGATGGGTCCGGTGATAGCAAAATCTGAAGGCTTCTCTGATGAACCCATGCAGCTGGGCATGACAAGGAAGGAACAGCGCCGTCGTCGTGGACTGTGCTTCTACTGTGGCGGCTCCGATCACTGGGTCCGACAGTGCCCTAAAATCCCTTCTTCCGGAGGTCCACCCAAACCAGAGGGCTCAACAGACAAGTTACTTCCTGGGGTGGTAAGAAAAAAGCTGCTGGTTCCTATTACTGTGTCTCTGGGGACACTCAGGGGTTTTGGTGACGCCTTTATTGATTCCGGGTCAGCATCTAATTTCATTGACCTTAAATTTGCTATCCAAATAGGAATTCCGATTTTAGCCCTTCCTCGCTCAGTGAACATTGTAGCCATTGATTCCACTCCCCTGGCGGGTGGTACGGTCAAGTTTTGTACCCCGGAGATCTCTCTTTCGGTAGGGGTGTGTCACACTGAGAGATGTTCATTCCTAATTCTTGAGAATCTACCCGTAAATGTAGTATTAGATATGCCCTGGCTCCAATTACATAATACGGTTATTAATTGGGCTACTGGTGAGATAGAAAGATGGGGTTCTCAGTGTAAGTCCTGTTTATCGGTTGCTTTAGCAGGGGTTCATACTATATCCCAAACCCTTCCGCCATATATTAGGGATTATGCTGATGTGTTTTCGTAATCCGAGCTAAAAGAATTACCGCCCCATAGACCGTATGATTGTGCTATTGAATTAGTACCTGGGTCCCGATATCCCAAAGGAAGAATTTATAACCTATCTGGTCCAGAACAAAATTCAATGAGGGAATATATTAAAGAGAGTCTGGATAAGGGGCACATTAGGCCCTCGGTATCTCCAATGGGTGCGGGGTTCTTTTTTGTTAAAAAAAAGGATGGAGGACTCAGACCCTGTATTGATTACCGTAAATTAAATATGATTACTGTTAAAAATCAATATTCCCTCCCTTTAATTCCCGACCTGTTCAATCAGGTTTTAGGAGCTGCCTGGTTTTCCAAACTCGACTTGAGGGGAGCTTACAATTTGATCCGAATAAAGGAGGGTGATAAATGGAAGACTGCATTTAATACTCCTGAGGGACATTTTGAATACCTAGTTATGCCTTTCGGGCTTAGTAATGCCCCAGCTGTCTTCCAAAATTTCATGAATGACATTTTCAGGGAATTCATTGGGAAGTTTTTAATCATCTATCTTGATGATATTCTGATTTTTTTCTCCCACCTGGGACTCGCATGTGAGACATATAAGACTAGTACTAGACATTTTAAGGGTAAACCTATTATCAGCTAAACTTGAGAAATGCATTTTTGGAGTACAGGAGATCCTGTATCTTGGGTATGTCCTCACTCCCTATCCTTTCAAAATGGATGCTGGGAAGGTACTGGCAATCCAGGAATGGGTGAGGCCATCATCCCTTTAAGCCTTACAGTGCTTTTTGGGTTTCTCCAATTATTATCGTAAGTTTATTAAAAATGTTTCCATTATCGCCAAACCGTTAACAGATCTTACCAAAAAAGGGGCAGATCTAGTCAATTGGTCTGAGGAGGCCATTCAAGCCTTTGAGAATCTTAAAGGAAGTTTCACTAGTGCCCCAGTCTTAATTCAACCAAATCTGGAGGAACCTTTTATAGTGGAGGTAGATGCCTCTGAGGATGGAGTGGGTGCAGTATTGTCTCAAGGACCCTCTAACTTCTCTAACCTCAGACCTTGTGCCATTTTCTCCTACAGAAAGGAATTATGATATTGGGAATAGAGATGAGCGAACACCTGGATGTTCGGGTTCGAGAGGTTCGGCCGAACTTCCGGAAAATGTCCGGGTTCGTGATCCGAACTCAACCCGAACTTCATCCTGAACCCGAACCCCATAGAAGTCAATGGGGACCTGAACTTTTGGGCACTAAAAAGGCTGTAAAAGACTCCCGGAAAGGGCTAGAGGGCTGCAAAAGGCAGCAAAATGTAGGTAAATCCCCTGCAAACAAATGTAGATAGGGAAATGAATTAAAATAAAATAAAATAAATAAAAATTAACCAATATCAATTGGAGAGAGGTCCCACAGCAAGGAATCATGCGTCATATCACCCACCACTGGAGAAGGCCACTCTCATTTATTTCGGACCAGCACCCAGACAGAGGATACAGGTCCCACAGCAAGGAATCATGCGTCATACCAACCACCACCGGAGAAGGCCACTCTCATGTATTTTGGACCAGCACCCAGACAGAGGAGAGAGGTCCCACAGCAAGGAATCATGCCTCATATCAACCACCACCGGAGAAGGCCACTCTCATGTATTTTGGACCAGCACCCAGACAGAGGAGAGAGGTCCCACATCAAGGAATCATGTGTCATATCAACCCCCACCGGAGAAGGCCACTCTCATTTATTTTGGACCAGCACCCAGACAGAGGATACAGGTCCCACAGCAAGGAATCATGCCTCATATCAACCACCACCAGAGAAGGCCACTCTCATGTATTTTGGACCAGCACCCAGACAGAGGAGAGAAGTCCCACATCAAGGAATCATGCGTCATATCAACCACCACCGGAGAAGGCCACTCTCATTTATTTCGGACCAGCACCCAGACAGAGAAGAGAGGTTTTCACAGCAGAGAATCAGGCATTTAGATCACCCACCACAGGAGTAGGCCATCATTTAATGGGACCCCGGCAACCATGTCAGATGGCACAAACATCAGTTTCACATCACCCAGCACAGGAGAAGGCCACTTTGAGAGACCTTGACCCCTGCACCCAGACGGAGGAGAGAGGTTTCACAGCAGAGAATCAGGCATTTAGATCACCCACCACAGGAGTAGGCCATCATTTAATGGGACCCCGGCAACCATGTCAGATGGCACAAACATCAGTTTCACATCACCCAGCACAGGAGAAGGCCACTTTGAGAGACTTTGACCCCTGCACCCAGACGGAGGAGAGAGGTTTCACAGCAGAGAATCAGGCATTTATATCAGCCAGCACAGGAGAAGGCCGCTTTCAGTGACTTAGGCCTTAGCACCGACACAGAGGAGACAGGTCAGATAGCACAAGCATCAGTTTTATATCAACCACCACAGGAGTAGGCCCCCTTTTTGTTTCTTTGACCCCTGCACCCAGAAAGAGGAGAGAGGTCCCACAGCAGAGATTCAGGCATTTATATCAGCCAGCACAGGAGAAGGCCACTTTCAGTAACTTAGGCTTTAGCACCGACACAGAGGAGACAGGTCAGATAACACAAGCATCAGTTTTACATCAACCACCACAGGAGTAGGCCACCTTTTGTTTCTTTGACCCCTGCACCCAGAAAGAGGAGAGAGGTCCCACAGCAGAGATTCAGGCATTTATATCAGCCAGCACAGGAGAAGGCCGCTTTCAGTGACTTAGGCCTTAGCACCGACACAGAGGAAACAGGTCAGATAGCACAAGCATCAGTTTTACATCAACCACCACAAAAGTAGGCCACCTTTTGTTTCTTTGACCCCTGCACCCAGAAAGAGGAGAGAGGTCCCACAGCAGAGATTCAGGCATTTATATGAGCCAGCACAGGAGAAGGCCGCTTTCAGTGACTTAGGCCTTAGCACCGACAGAGAGGAGACTGGTCAGATAGCACAAGCATCAGTTTTACATCAACCACTACAGGAGAAGGGCACTTTTAGAGACTTTGACCCCTGCAGCCACACGGAGGAGAGAGGTCCCACAGCAGAAATTCAGGCATTTATATCAGCCAGCACAGGAGAAGGCCGCTTTCAGTGACTTAGGCCTTAGCACCGACACAGAGGAGACAGGTCAGATAGCACAAGCATCAGTTTTACATCAACCACCACAGGAGTAGGCCACCTTTTGTTTCTTTGACCCCTGCACCCAGTAAGAGGAGAGAGGTCCCACAGCAGAGATTCAGGCATTTATATCAGCCAGCACAGGAGAAGGCCGCTTTCAGTGACTTAGGCCTTAGCACCGACACAGAGGAGACAGGTCAGATAGCACAAGCATCAGTTTTACATCAACCACCACAGGAGAAGGCCACCTTTTGTTTCTTTGACCCCTGCACCCAGAAAGAGGAGAGATGTCCCACAGCAGAGATTCAGGCATTTATATCAGCCAGCACAGGAGAAGGCCGCTTTCAGTGACTTAGGCCTTAGCACCGACACAGAGGAGACAGGTCAGATAGCACAAGCATCAGTTTCACATCAACCACCACAGGAGAAGGGCACTTTTAGAGACCTTGACCCCTGCAGCCACATGGAGGAGAGAGGTCCCACAGCAGAGATTCAGGCATTTATATCAGCCACCACAGGAGAAGGCCACTTTCAGTGACTTTGGCTCCGTGCACCCACACAAAGGAGACATGTCAGACAGCACAAGTATAACATTCATATCACCCAGCACAGGAGAAGGACACTTTCATGTACTTTGGCCCCGGCACCCAGACAGACGGAAGGTTCATTCAACTCTGGGTTGCACCCCAAGATCCTACTTAATTTCAAAAATAGATTTTTCAATGAAGAAGTGGCCAGGAGTACAAGACAACATGGTTTAAGGCAGTTATTAAGGACTACTCTGCACAAGGGAGGGTCAGGTCTTGTGAGATCCATGCCTGGTTCATTTTTATAAACGTCAGCTTGTCCACGTTGGCTGTGGACAGGCGGCTGCGTTTGTCAGTAATGACGCCCCCTGCCGTGCTGAATACACGTTCAGATAAAACGCTGGCCGCCGGGCAGGCCAGCACCTCCAAGGCATAACATGCTAATTCTGGCCACGTGGACAATTTGGAAACCCAGAAGTTGAATGGGGCCGAACCATCCGTCAGTACGTGGAGTTGTGTGCAGACGTACTGTTCAACCATGTTAGTGAAATGTTGCCTCCTGCTAACACGTTCCGTATCAGGTGGTGGGGCAGTTAGCTGTGGCGTGGAGACAAAACTTTTCCACATTTCTGCCATGCTAACCCTGCCCTCAGAGGAGCTGGCCATGACACTGCTGCGTGGGCGACCTCTAGCTCCTCCTCTGCCTTGGCCTTGGCCTTCCACCTGTTCCCCTGTGACAGTTGGGAATGCTCTCAGGAGCGCGTCTACCAGTGTGCGCTTGTACTCGCGCATCTTCCTATCACGCTCCAGTGCAGGAAAGAAAGTGGGCACATTGTCTTTGTACCGTGGATCCAGCAGGGTGGCCACCCAGTAGTCAGCACACGTTAAAATGTGGGCAACTCTGCTGTCGTTGCACAGGCACTGCAGCATGTAATCGCTCATGTGTGCCAGGCTCCCCAGAGGTAAGGACAAGCTGTCCTCTGTGGGAGGCGTATCGTCATCATCCTCTGTATCCCCCCAGCCACGCACCAGGGATGTGCCTGCGCTGTGCTGGGTGCCACCCCGCTGTGAACCTGCTTCATCCTCATCCTCCTCCACCTCCTCCTCATCCTCCTCGTCCTCCAGTAGTGGTCCCTGGCTGGCCACATTTGTACCTGCCCTCTGCTGTTGCAAAAAACCTCCCTCTGAGCCACTTCTAACAGACTGGCCTGAAAGTGCTAAAAACGACCCGTCATCCTCCTCCTCCTCCTGGCCCTGGCCCACCTCCTCTTCCATCATCGCCCTAAGCGTTTTCTCTAGGAGACATAGAATTGGTATCGTCACGCTGATAACCGTGGCATCGCCACTGGCCATGTTGGTGGCGTACTCTAAACAGCGCAACAGGGCACACAGGTCTCGCATGGAGGCCCAATCATTGGTGGTGAAGTGGTGCTGTTCCGCAGTGCGACTGACCCGTGCGTGCTGCAGCTGAAACTCCACTATGGCCTGCTGCTGCTCGCACAGTCTCTCCAGCATGTGCAAGGTGAAATTCCACCGGGTGGATACGTCGCATATTAGGCGGTGAGCGGGAAGGCCGAAGTTCCGCTGTAGCGCTGACAGGCGAGCAGCGGCAGGATGTGAACGCCGGAAGCGCGCACAGACGGCCCGCACTTTATGCAGCAGCTCTGACATGTCTGGGTAGTTGTGAATGAACTTTTGCACCACCAAATTCAGCACATGCGCCAGTCAAGGGATGTGCGTCAAACCGGCTAGTCCCAGAGCTGCCACGAGATTTTGCCCATTATCGCACACCACCAGGCCGGGCTTGAGGCCCACCGGCAGCAACCACTGGTCGGTCTGTTGTTCAATACCCCGCCACAACTCCTGCGCGGTGTGGGGCCTGTCCCCCAAACATATGAGTTTCAGAATGGCCTGCTGACGTTTACCCGGGCTGTGCTGAAGTTGGTGGTGAAGGTGTGTGGCTGACTGGATGAGCTGGTGGAAGCAGAGGAGGAGGAGGAGGAAGCCGAGTAGGAGGAGGAGGCTACAGGAGGCAAAGAATGATGCCCTGTGATCCTTGGCGGCGGAAGGACGTGCGCCAAGGAACTCTCCGCCTGGGGCCCAGCCGCCACTACATTTACCCAGTGTGCAGTTAGGGAGATATAGCGTCCCTGGCCGTGCTTACTGGTCCACGTATCTGTGGTTAGGTGGACCTTGCCACAAATGGCGTTGCGCAGTGCACACTTGATTTTATCGGACACTTGCATGTGCAGGGAAGGCACGGCTGTCTTGGAGAAGTAGTGGCGGCTGGGAACCACATACTGGGGGATAGCCATGGCCATCAGCTGTTTGAAGCTGTCTGTGTCCACCAGCCGGAATGACAGCATTTCAAAGGCCAGTAGTTTAGAAATGCTGGCATTCAGGTCAAGGACTCGAGGGTGACTAGGTGGGAATTTGCGCTTCCTCTCAAAGGTTTGAGAGATGGAGAGCTGAACGCTGCTGTGTGAAATAGTGGAGACGCTAGGTGACGGTGGCGGTGGTGGTGGTGGTGTCGGTGGCACATCCTCTGTTTGCTGCTCGGCAGGTGGCAACATTCCTCTCGAGGCGGAAGCCGAGGCAGCAGCGCTAGAGGGAGCAGGGGGAGCCTGAGCGGGTTCCTTGTTTTTAAGGTGTGTACTCCACTGCAGTTCATGCTTTGCATGTAGATGCCTGATCATGCAGGTGGTGCTCAGGTTAAGAACGTTAATGCCTCGCCTCAGGGTCTGATGGCACAGCGTGCAAACCACTCTGGTCTTGTCCTCAGCACATTGTTTGAAGAAGTGCCATGCCAGGGAACTCCTTGAAGATGCCTTTGGGGTGCTGGGTCCCTGTTGGCGCTGGCCAATAGCAGGCGAACTCTCTGGACGGCGGTGTTCTGCTTTTGGCCCCTGCTCCCTCTTTGGCTTCGCTGTTGTCTCGGTCTCACCACTGCCTCTTCATCTGAACTATTTAAGTCAGCGGCACGACCTTCAGTCCATGTGGGGTCTAAGACCTCATCGTCCTCTGCATCGTTTTCCACCCAGTCTTCCTCCCTGACCTCCTCCTGTTCAGTCTGCACACTGCAATAAGACGCGGCAGTGGGCACCAGTGTTTCGTCATCATCAGAGACTCGGTCACTCTTCTGTGGTGGTATTCCCATGTGCTCATCATCTGGATACATAAGTGGTTGTGCGTCAGTGCATTGAATGTCTTCCACCGCTGGGGAAGGGCTAGGTGGACGCCCCTGGAAAACCGTGGGAGCAGAGTCTTCAAACAGAATAAGAGACTGCTGTATAACTTGAGGCTCAGCCAGTTTCCCTGATATGCATTGGGGTGATGTGACAGACTGATGGGCTTGGTTTTCAGGTGCCACCTGTGCGCTTTCCGCAGAAGACTGGGCGGAAGACAATGTGGTGAACGTGCTGGAAGCACTGTCGGTCACCCAATCGACTAATGCATGTACCTGCTCAGGCCTTACCATCCTCATAACGGCATTGGGCCCCACCAAATATCGCTGTAAATTCTGCCGGCTACTTGAGGGAGTTGGTTCACTACTTTGTGCGCCTGAGGCCGAACGGCCACGTCCTCTGCCAGCAACAGAGGCTCCACGGACACCACCACGACCGCGTCCTCGTCCCTTAATAGAATGTTTCCTCATTGTTGCGATTCAACTCGCACCACAATAAAATATATTATTTTCTAGCCCCAAAATTCCCACACTGGAATATATAATTCCTTTTTCCGGTATTAATTACAAGAAGACTGCTGCAAATTGGACACCAGAATTTTTAATATGCTAGTTTTGGTACATAGATTCCCACACGGGGAGATATAATTCCCTTTTACAGGAGTGAAAACGTGAGGCCTAGTGTTTCTGGTCTAACAAACACCAGATTGATTAAATTGGCCTTTTTTTCACCAAAATTACAACACTGGACGATATAATGCCTTTTGGCGGTATTAATTACAAGAGGACTGCTGGTATTTCAGAACACCGGAATTTTTTAAATGCTAGTTTTGCTAGATAAATTTCCCACACTGGGAGAAATATTGCCTAAGCCTTTTTACAGTATTAATTACAACAGGAGTGCTTCTTCTGGTCTAACACCAGAATAATTTTATTATTACGGTGAAAGCTTTTTCTAATTTATATTTCTGGCACATAAAAAAAAAAAATATTTCTGGCTGACAGTATTGGACAAAGTAGTGGCACTGGCTAGCCTAGCTGGAACAGCACATTCATGGGATTTGCTATCCAAGTGGGTTACTTTCAGTTTCACCACTGATATATTAAATATCTTTGCAGTTAGTATGGGTGACACAAGCACAGCCAAACCCCCGATGTAGTATATCTATGAAAAAAATCGACTATTACATGAGATTAATGGACGTTGTGGCAGCTTTTGCTGTAGCACTACAAGTCCCAAAATGGCCGCCACCTATCAGCCCAGTAACATGTGCCAGAAAACAGTCTGCCCAGCCAGAAAAAAATAGACTTTGACTGAGCAGCTGAATCGCTGTTGTTCTGATTCACAGGTGTAGATTTTTCACTTCTTTGGAGCTTTGGTTTAGACGCACCACAAGTCCCAAAATGGCCACCGCCGGTCAGCCCAGTTACATGTGCCAGTAAAAATCGCTCTGGCCAGTCTCAACAAAATAGTGACTTTCAGTCAACAGCTCAGCTGAGTTGTTCTGATGCACAGGTGTAGAAAGGTAGATGATTCAATCACTTCTTTATCCCTGCCTATCTCGCCCTCACAGAAGCTGCATCCTCTCCCTACACTAGTCAGAGCAGTGTGACGTGCGGCGCTACGTGACTCCAGCTTAAATAGAGGCTGGGTCACATGCTGCACTTGGCCAATCACAGCCATGCCATTAGTAGGCATGGCTGTGATGGGCTCTTAGGGCAAGAAGTAAAACGCTAGCTGATTGGCTGCTATGCAGCCCTTCAGAAAGCGGGAAGAAATCGACGAACACCGGCGAACAATCGACGAACAATCGACGAAAATGTCCGTGTTCGGGTCCGTGTCACGGACACCCCAAAATTCGGTACGGACCCGAACTGTTTGCTCAACACTAATTGGGAACCGTGAGCTGCTAGCTATTAAGTGGGTATTTGAGGAATGGAGACATTTTTTGGAGGGGGCAAAACATAAAATTACCGTTCTTACTGATCATAAGAATTTGTTATTTCTTGAGTCCGCTAAGTGTTTAAACCTTCGTCAAGCCAGATGGGCATTATTCTTTACTCAATTAAATTTTTCCATTACTTACAGGCCAGGAAGTAAGAACGTAAAGGCCGATGCCTTGTCAAGAAGTTTTTCTGCCTTTCAGTCTTCCGATACCCCTCTGGAACCCATCCTTCCAGCCAATATCATCATGGCATCATTATCCACTGATATTGAATCAGCTCAACATCTGGCACCTGCGCATACACCTTCAGATAAGTTATTCGTTCCCGCGCATTTTCGGCTCCAGTTGTTGGGTGAGTGTCATGATTCTGTTTTATGTGGTCACCCTGGCATGGAAGGCACTCGTGAGTTGGTTTCCAGAGCATACTGGTGGCCTACTTTGTCAAGAGACGTCAATGCATATGTGTCTGCTTGTGAAGTGTGCGCTAGATCTAAAACTGTTAGGACACGTCCTGCTGGGGAGTTACAACCACTACCCATTCCCAGTAGGCCCTGGTCGCATATTTCTATGGATTTTATTACTGACCTGCCGTCTTCTGAGGATAAGTCAGTGGTTTGGGTAGTGGTTGACAGATTTAGTAAGATGGTACATTTTGTTCCTCTGAGTAAACTTCCTAGTGCTAAGAGTCTAGCTACTGTTTTTATTGATCACATTGTACGACTTCACGGGATCCCGGAAAATATTGCTTCTGACAGAGGCGTTCAATTTGTTTCTAAATTCTGGAGAGCCTTCTGTCAGAGAATTGGGATTTCTTTGGCCTTCTTTCACCCTGAGACTAATGGTCAGACGGAAGACTAAATCAGACCCTTGAGCAATTTTTAAGATCCTACATCTCTGAAAATCAACATGTGTGGGTAAAATTTCTTTCTCTGGCAGAATTTGCTATAAATAACCGTGTGAATTCTTCTACTGGGGTTTCTCCTTTCTTTTGTAACCTTGGAATACATCCTCGATTTAACTCTAGCACGTTGATACCTTCTTCTAACCCTGAAGCCAATAGAGTAACTTCTGAACTGTGCACAGTTTGGGCACGGGTCCAAGTGAACCTGCAAAAAGCCCAAGAACAACAAAAACGGATGGCTAATAGAAAGCGTTCTAAGGGGGTTAATTTTGAGCTTGGTGATAGGGTCTGGTTGTCTACTCGAAATCTACCGCTGAAGGTGTCCTCTAGGAAACTGGCACCACGGTTTGTTGGGCCCTATGAGATTATTGGCGTTATTAATCCTGTATCTTTTAGATTGAGATTGCCGGACTCTTTTCGCATTCATAATGTTTTCCATAAATCGTTGCTTAAGAAATATGTTCCACCCCTTGTTCCGTCGCAGTCAGCTCCTCCTCCCATACAAATTGACAATAAAGATGAGTTTGTAATCTCCAGAATTGTGGATGTTAGAAAGGTTCGAAACTCCTGGCAGTACCTTGTCCACTGGAAGGGCTATGGACCTGAGGAGAGGTCTTGGGTCCCAGCTACTGACATCCACGCTCCGAGACTCATCAAAAAGTTTCATAATGAGCATCCTGAGAGATTTGTACCCAAGGACTTGGGTCCGGTGGCCCCTCGTAGAAGGGAAGGTACTGTAACGAGGCGCCGAAGGTGCACTCGGTCTCCCATCAGCCGCAGACCTGCTGCTTAACTTCAGGAGCAAGGATCTGTGTTCAGCCTTGTTCCCAGGGCAGCTTTGCTAGCTGGGAGGCTCCCTGCTCCTAGGTCTGCCTTGAGCACCGAGCTGATCACTCGGTGCTCGACTTATCTGTCTGTCGGTCATGTGACGCTGGCCACAGGTTGCCTGTGATACTGGTCTATTGGAGCTTCCTTGTCCTTTGGTTCTAGTCTGCAGCTGCTTATCTGATTGACCTCCTGACCTTGTGACCTCGGCTCGTTCTTTGACCTCGACTTCGTCTCATCCTTTGTACGTATTTGCTTTCCTGGATTGACCTCGGCTTTGACTGTTGACCTTGCTTTTGCTCGTTCTATTTGTACGGCCCGCTTCTCCTGGTTCTGACCTTTGGCTTGTTGACCCTTCTTATCTTTCCTCTGTGCACTTACGTTAAGTAAGGGACCGTCGCCCAGTTACGCCCTGTCGCCTAGGGCGGGTAGTGTAAGTAGGCAGGGACAGGGGTTGAGGGTGGAGTCAGAGTCCACCCTCTTTCCTTCCTCTCTGATCCCTGACAATGTCCTTGCGATTTGAATGTGGTATGCATGCGATTTTTTTTGTTTTCATGCATACCTCATTAAAATCGCAAGGACATGCTAACCACTGAAATTGATACTGAAAATCCAGTCCACTTTTTTGGACTAATCCATCTTAAGTATAAAAGCCTAGAACTGCAAACAATGAGTGTAGCCACTGAAGAAGGGGACAGGATTCCTTGAAATGTGTTTGGTGTTTGTTTCCTACACTCAAGGACCAGTGCATTACGATAATCGATATCTGATACTTAGATCTGAAGCGCTTCAGTCAGATAGAATGAAATTGGAGACATAGAAGCTACAAGCTGGAATTTTGTCTCGCGAAACGTAAAGTGGAACTCGTGACACGCCGACTCTTAGCATAGTGTGAGACGCCGAACACACTCCAGAGACCGCAAGGACTTCCTTGCTGAGTCGATGAACTCAATCTGCTGACAATCGGCATACTTAGACGCAGTACGGTTATAACTACTTAAAAAAGTAAATATGGGACAAATGAACAGCTCTGGACTAACAATGAGAAGCTAAAAGTGCACACCATGTGAGATGGCAATAGCATTTGTTTCAGTGACTAATAAACTAACAGTCCATAAAGGGATATTGCAAAAATGTATTAACTTGATTCTAACGCCATACATATGAATTCATTATAGCACTGAGAAATTTTACAATTCCATCCCATTGCAGCTTACGGGCTATAACTACTAATTGTGGACAATCTAGTAACATAGTAACATAGTATATAAGACCGAAAAAAGACATTTGTCCATCCAGTTCGGCCTGTTTCCTACAAGTTGATCCAGAGGAAGGCAAAAAAACCCTGTGAGGCAGAAGCCAATTTTCCCCACTTAAGGGGAAAAAAATTCCTTCCCGACTCCAATCAGGCAATCAAAATAACTCCCTGGATCAACGACCCCTCTCTAGTAGCTATAGCCTGTAATATGATTACACTCCAGAAATACATCCAGGCCCCTCTTGAGCTCTTTTAGTGAACTCACCATCACCACCTCCTCAGGCAGAGAGTTCCATAGTCTCACTGCTCTTACAGTAAAGAATCCTCTTCTATGTTTGTGTACAAACCTTCTTTCCTCCAGACGCAGAGGAAGTCCCCCTGTCACAGTCACAGTTCTAGGGATAAATAGATGATGGGACAGATCTCTGTACTGACCCCTGATATATTTATACATAGTTATTAGATCTCGCCTCCGTAGTCTTTTTTCTAAACTGAATAACCCTAATTTTGATAATCTTTCAGGGTACTGTAGTCCATCCATTCCAGATATTACTTTAGTTGCCCTCCTCTGAACCCTCTCCAGCTCTGCTATGTATGCCTTGTTCACAGAAACTCAGAACTGTACACAGTACTCCATGTCTGGTCTGACTAGTGATTTGTAAAGTGGTAGGACTATGTTCTCATCACGGGCATCTATGCCCCTTTTGATGCAACCCATTATCTTATTGGCCTTGGCAGTAGCTGCAGCTTAATTTGCTGTTTATTAAAATTCCTAGATCCTTTTCCATGTCAGTGTTACCGAGTGTTTTACCATTTAATATGTACAGGTGACTTGCATTATTCCTTCCCATGTGCATAACTTTACATTTGTCAGTGTTAAACCTCATCTGCCATATCTCTGTCCAAGCCTCCAATCTATCCAGATCCCTCTGTAGCAGAAAACTGTCCTCTTCAGTGTTAATTACTTTACACAGTTTAGTGTCATCTGCAAAAATAGATATTTTACTGTGCAGGCCTTCTACAAGATCATTAATAAATATATTGAAGAGAATAGGGCCCAATACTCACCCCTGAGGTACCCCACTAGTGACAGTGACCCAATCTGGGTATCTACCGTTAATAGCCACCCTCTGTTTTCTGTCACTCAGCCAGTTACTTACCCACATACAGACATTTCTCCCAGTCCGAGCATCCTCATTTTATATACTAACCTTTTATGAGGTACAGTGTCAAATGCTTTGGAGAAGTCCAGATATATGACATCCATTGATTCACCGCTGTCAAGTCTAGAACTTACCTCCTTATAGAAGCTGATTAAATTCGTTTGGCATGACCGATCCTCATGAAGCCATGCTGATATGGCCTTATTTGCTTATTTTCATTGAGATACTCCAAAATAGCATCTCTTAGAAACCCTTCAAACAGTTTACCAACAACAGATGTTAAACTTACCGGCCTATAATTTCCAGGCTCTGTTTTTGGACCCTTTTTGAATATTGGCACCACATTTGCTATGCGACAATCCTGTGGAACATTCCCTGTCAGTATAGAGTCCCTAGAGTCCAGATGTTTTCTGTTATTTATTTATGAATTATACATTTGTGCTTTTTATTATACTTTATTTTTAGCTATATCCCTTCCGGAATATTTTAATGTGGTGCTATATATTTTTATATTTTTACGTTTTATAGAAGACAAATAAATGGTTTACTATATCTAGTCCATGTGATTTCTGTATGTTGGAGTGCCAGTCACTTCTGCTTAATTAGAGCCATTTTACAATATAGAAAGGGTGATTATTTTTTTACTTGAGTACCAATCCAGAGCTAAGAGAGAGTGAGCCATCTCCCTATACTGAGTTACTGTTCATATAAAAAACTTAATAGATTATTAAAGAAACTACCCAGTTTATTATTATAGACACTATCAGAGCTGAGATGACTTCTACAGTAGGTATAGAAGGAAGCTAGCCAGTATCCTCTTTTCCCCAGGATCTACCTTTTGAAAGTTGCTGCAGGGACCCCCATATTCAGTCATGTGAGCAGGTAATATTTGAATGTATCCGTACGGTGGGCCCCAAAAATAAATTTTACTGGTGGGCCCTAGGCACCCCAGTCCGACACTGGAATTATATATAGTATATATTTAATATATATATGTATGTATGTATGATAATTTCTTACAGGGCCACTACCTACATCTGGAGAAAAAAAGATTCAGTGTTAAGAGGCGGCAAGCATTCTTTACAGAAAGGGCTGTGAATTTGTGGAATAGCATGCTACAGGAGCTGGTCACAGAAAATACAGTAGATGGCTTAAAAAAAAGGTTTCAATGACTTTATTTCAAAGTAACATTGAGGCTTATGACAATGTATAGAAATCTTGATCCAGGGATTTGTTTTTGTTTACCTGGAGTCGGGAAGGATTTTTTTTCCCTCATAGAGTTTTTTTTTTTCCCCTCCAATATAGCAGGATTACAGGTTAGACTTGATGGACTTTTGTCTTTTTCCAACCTATGTACAGTTGTGTTCAAAATTATTCAACCCCCACTGAAATTGAGTGTTTTGGCCAGTTTGACATTGATTTTGATCATTTCAGTCATCTTGTTTACAAATAAATCAAAGAGGCACTTGTAAGTCAGACAAATATAACATAACATTTATAATGAAATAACCACAAATGTCTTTTCTGTGCTCACATCATTATCAGTTTTATTCAACCCCCAAGTGACATTCAATCTTAGTACTTAGTACAACATCCTTTTCCAGTTATAACAACTTTTAAACGTGAAGCATAGCTTGACACAAGTGTCTTGCAACAATCTACGGGTATCTTCGCCCATTCTTCATGGGCAAAAGCCGCCAGTTCAGTCACATTCTTAGGCTTGCGCGCTGCAACTGCTTTCTTTAAGTCCCACCAGAGGTTCGCAATCGGATTTAAGTCTGGTGACTGTGATATGCCACTTCAAAATGTTCCAGCCTTTAATCTGCAACCATGCTCTAGTGGACTTGGAGGTATGCTTGGGATCATTGTCCTGTTGAAAGGTCCAACGTCTCCCAAGCCTCAGGTTTGTGACGGACTGCATCACATTTTCATCCAATATCTCCTGGTAGCTGAGGGGGCCCAAAGACCCTAGTGCCACATATGAAGACACAAAGCACTGTGGGAAGGGGGGCCCAAGCTGAACTCTTGCACCAGGGCCCATGAGCTGTTAGCTACGCCCCCTGCCTGGTACTGAAGAGAATTCATGGTACCTTGCACACGCTGAAGCTTCCCTGTACCTGGAGAAGCAAAACAGCCCCAAAGCATGATTGACCCCCCGCCATGCTTCACAGTAGGCAAGGTGTTCTTTTCTTCATAGGCCTTGTTCTTCCTCCTCCAAACATAGCGTTGATCCATAGGCCCAAACAGTTCTAATTTTGTTTCAACAGTCCACAGAACACGTTTGTGGTTTGTCCACATGACTTTTGGCATACTGCAGTCGACTCTTCTTATTCTTCAGAGACAGCAAGTACCCACATCTGACAAATCTTTTTTCAGTTCCTCAGCAGTCACACAGGGACTTTTCTCCACTTTGCGCTTCAGGTAGCACACAGCAGTCGAAGTCAGCATCTTCTTTCTGCCACGACCAGGTAGCGTTTCAACAGTGCCCTTTGCCTTGAATTTGCGAATAATGCTTCCTTTGGTGTCTCTTGGTATGTTTAACATCTTTGCAATCTTCTTATAGCCATTGCCCTTCCTGTGAAGAGAAATCACCTCTTCTCTTGTCTTCCTGGACCATTCTCTTGACTTCACCATGTTTGTAAACACACCAGTAAATGTCTAGAAGGAGCTGAGTATCACAGTCATTTTACATCTGCCTAATTGGGGCTTATTATGCTTGATTGCTGCTCCTTGACATCCACAGGGGTTTTCAATACCTGATCGAAAACACTTGAATGAACCTCTGTTCTTAAGAGTGGTCGTCTTTAAGGGGTTGAATAATTGTGTTAATGAAGAAATCACAAAAACACATTTAATACTGTATTACAAAAACAATTGATGTCATTTTAGTTGCATTTGGTTCTTTAAAAAGTCCTTGTAAGATTTCATTCTGAACACAATTACAAATGTACACTAAATTCCCTAAAACCCTTTACAGCATTGGGGGTTGAATAATTTTGAACACAACTGTAACTATGCTATCCTGGAGTGTCTCAATGAAAATAAGTGTATAACATCATATTACCATGGGTTTATGAGGGATTTGTCCTGTCAAACCTAATTTAATGATGGCTACATCAGAGTTTGCAGGAGGACAGGAAAGGGTCTACTGTGTCTACATAGTGTGGAGACACACAGAACCAGCATTAGGTGTCATGGCTACCATTGTCATTACTGCCTGGTATTCGTGGTGGGAACACTGACGAACCTTTAGTATGTCCAGGACATGTGGAACCAGCCCTACTGCCTATGTTTACTTGAGAGATGTGGGTTTACAACAAAATAAAGCCCACTTACACACTGCCTGTGCTACACAGTGTGTTCTTCAGGGTAGCCAGCAGTTTTTTTGGCCAGTTCGGTCACCAGATCTCTCCCTCATAGAGAATGTCTATGACTGGATGGGGCATCTGTTCTCTCATGCACAGCAGCCACCAACCACCTTGGCGGAACTACGGGTCCAGTTGTAAGAGCTTGGAAGGACATACCACAGGAGAATATACATCTGTATGACCATTTCCATGTCAGAGTGTCAGCCTGTATGGCAGCAAGACATCTTAGCTGTGTGATCATTGAGTTAATACTACTAGCAGTTTATACTTTGTCAGTTACAGCTCCATCATATTAAGTTTTCCAGTTTCCATTTTGTTTCATTTGCCGCTATTCTGGTATATATACAATATCACAAACTACTAGGCTATAGTACCTTCTAATTACCTTCTATGGAATGCCCAATCCCTGGTGGTTCAGGCCCTATACATAAACAGAAAAAGATGTTACTATGTTACTGTCCTCTGTCTGGAACATGTCAGATGATAAACATAGAAAACGTTGGTTAACACCTTTGATTAAAAGTGGTTAAAAACAAGGCTGATTCTACTTACATAAAAAAGGAATCATCGATACACATACTTACATGGTATAGTGTTTTGAAAAATATCAAAGCTTTAATAAATCTAACATAGAATATAAACAATTAAACTGCTGCAAATCACAGACAATGACAAGAGAGGACCTTGTATCTGTCTAAAGCCCACATTCCAGGAAGATATAAGTGAGGGAAATGAACACGTGGAATCACTGTGAGTAGAAATACATGGACGCAAAAACAATAATAAATTACTGATAGGAGTCCACCTAATATACCAGAGTCCACAGTAAATCTACTACTAAGGCAAATAGATGATGTGACAAATCATAAGGAAGTCATTATTATGGGGGACTTCAACTACCCAGATATAGACTGGGAAACGGAAAGCTGTAGATCTCATAAAGGAAACAGGTTCTTGGCAATAACCAAAGATAATTGCCAAAGAAATTACCTTTCCCAACAGGTTCAGGACCCGACTAGAGGGATGGCAATACTAGACTTAGTACTAACCAATAAACCTGACAGAACAACAGATGTGCAGGTTGTGGGACACCTGGGAAATAGTGACCAATCCTAAACTCTAATTGTGAGAGGTACCTTATGGGAATAAAATGGTAGGGAACAAGAAAAATCGTAGGTGGATAAATAGAAATGTAAAGGAAGCAACAAATGACAAAAAGAAAGCATTAAATCACTAAAACAGGAGGGAAGCATTGAAAAACTATAAGGAAAAAAAATTAAATATGTAAAAGACAAATAAGCATCCAAACTGAAGAGAGAGAGCAAGATGTATTGCCAAGAGAGTAAAACTAACCGTAAAATTTTCTTCAATTATATAAATGGTAAAAAGTATAAATCTCTTTACAGAGTGATGAGGGAGAAGTTGCAGAGAGTTTAAGGAGAAAGCAAAGCTATTAAATATTTTTTTCTCCACTGTATTCACTGAGGAAAATAAACGATGAAATGCAAAATATAAAAGTAAATTCCCCATTAAAAGTTGGCTGTCTGACGCAGGAAGAAGTACAACTCGCCGGGACTAGATGGCATACACATTTCCGTATCCTAAGACAATTAAGTAAAGTTATAGACAGAGACTTATTTCTGATATTGACAGTAAGGACTATATTGACAGGGAGCGTTCCACAGGAAATGTGGTGCCAATATTAAAAGAGATGTTATCTTGGAGTACTTCAATGAAAATAAACAAATAACACCGTATCAGCATGGCTTCATGAAGATCGGTCATGTCAAACTAATTTAATCAGTTTCTATGAAGAGGTAAGTTCTAAATATAACCGTGGTGAGTCAATGGATGTCATATATTTTGATTTCTCCAAAGCATTTGATATTGTCCCACATAAAAGGTTAGTACATAAAATGAGAATGCTTGGACTGGTGGAAAATGTTTGTATGTGGGCAGGGATGGACTGGGAACCTAGAGTGGTCCTGGAAAAAAACTAAAAGTGGCACCACAAGCAGGTGGGATCAGCAGTACCATAGCGCAAATTACTGTCCTATCAGAACCATATACCACAGTGCAGAGTAAAACATGTTGTATCCAGCTCACCTTGACAGCCTTGATTTCGCTGTGTGCCTTCAAGCCTAGGGCGAGTCCCTGAAGTAGTAATCCGAGAAGAAAAACAGAATGACTCTGGCACGGCTGTGTAGAGTAAAATCAGGTTCCTTCTTTATTGGTATGTGTTCATACACAAACAGATTCCATTACCACAGTGCAGCACCATATATTGCTCCAAAAAAAAGGAAAGGGACTTTCAGTGGACAGCAAACTCAACTGTAGCAACCAGCGTCAATACAGCTGCAGCAAAGGACAATAAGATTATGGGTTGCATCAAAAGGGGCATAGATGCATGTGATGAGAACATAGTCTTGCCACTATACAAATCACTAGGCAGAAGACACATAGAGTATTGTGTACAATTCTGGACTCCTGTGAACTAGACAGGAAAAAACCCGAACAATGAATAAAACTATTGTTTTGGTGCACAACTTTATTTCTGCTTTACACTATGGCTTGGCTCTGTTCTCCATACTGTAGAGAGAGGTTGTGTAAATAGCTTAAATTATTCAAGGAAATAGCAGCTAATCACAGTGCAACTTTCATTTTTAAGAGCAGAATAAGATCCAAAAGTAGTGTGAAATAACACTCGGCACAAACCTTTGTCTATAGCATCATTTACTGATGAGTCTTTAGGATAAGGGTGATGGTGAATCATGCAGAACTTTGCCTTCTTGGAAATCACCCAAAAAACAAATTATGTAATCCTGTCAGTGGCGTCTCCCTGAAGGATATTACATTGTCCAAAACAGGACCTCCCTATTCAATTTTTCAAGAAAACCCATTGTAAACCCGTCCTCTAATAATTGGGCATCTGCCCTATCGCAGCTTTCTACAGACGACTCAGTAGTAATAAGGTGGATCTATAAGTCCCTCCTATAGATCCCCCAGTAGTAATAAGAATGCCTATAGTGTCCCCTACAGTGTCCCCAGTATTTATACTACCCCCTGCAGTGCCCCCTATAGTTATATTCCTCCCTCCACCATACAGTCCCATGTAAATATCACACTATCTCTCCTGCCGCCTCCAAAATATAGTTCTATGTAAATAACATCATCTCCTCCCCAGCCGCCTTCGAAATACAGTCCCAAGTAAATAATATCACCTTCTCCCCAGCCGCCTATAACATGCAATCCTATGTAAACATCACCCCCTCAACATTCAGTCACATGTAAATAACATCATTCCCCCCACCAGCCACCTTCAACACACAGTCCCATGTAAATAACATCACTGCCTTCCCAGCCCCTTCTGGCATGCAGTCCCATGTAAATAACATCACTCCCTACCAGAGCCACCTCAAACATACAGTCCCATGTAAATAATATCACCCTGCCCCAGCCCCCTCCAACATTTAGTCCAATGTAGATAACATAATCCCCTCCCACAGCCGCCATCAACATATAGTCCCATGTAAATAACATCACTATGCCCCTGCCCCCTCCAACATACAGTCCCATGTAAACAACATCAGTCCCTCCTACAGCCACCATCAACATATAGTCCCATGTAAATTACATGACCCCATCCCCAGCCACTTCCAACATAGCCCCATGTAAATAATATCCCTCCCATCAGCCCTAAAATACAGTCACAGTAAAATAACCACAACTCCCAGCCTTGCTCTGCCTCTCCCTTCACTTACCTCTCCTCACCAGAGCTGCTTCCCCCAAGTCTTCTCCATCTTCTCACTGCTGTCCTCTCCTGCACTGGTCACATGATGGTAACATCATCGCAGGTCCTTCTCAACCACTTCCTGCAAACCAAATAGCATAAACAACTATCTACAATGAAAACAAATACGTCTGGGGACATGACACTCAGTGGCGTTGCGAGGGGGGTGCGGGGGGTGCGGTCCGCACCGGGTGACACCAGTCTGATGGGGTGTCACCAGGGGCGGGCTGACCATTGGCAGACGCGGCGGCGGCAGGCAACATCAGGACGGAGATGAGCGCTTGCATTGCGCTCATCTCCGTGCGGAGCAGCAGCAGAGGAGGGAGAGGCGTTTCCTCTCTCTCCCTGTTCCTCTGATAGGCTGCCAGCACTAGGCCGGCAGCCTATCAGAGGCCAGTGCAGGCGGCGCATTGATGTCATCGCGCCACCGGAGCCGTACAGCTCGAGACACAGGCCGGAAGAGGCCTGCATCGCATCGCTGGAGGTAAGTATAAGAGTTTTTTTTTTTTTTTTTTCTTGGGGCTACTGGCACTAAAGGGGACGGCTACTGGCACATAAAGGGGACGGCTACTGGCACATAAAGGGGACGGCTACTGGCACATAAAGGGGACGGCTACTGGCACATAAAGGGGACGGCTACTGGCACATAAAGGGGACGGCTACTGGCACATAAAGGGGACGGCTACTGGCACATAAAGGGGACAGCTACTGGCACATGAGGGGGGACTGATAACACATAAGGGGGGCCTAATGGCACATGAGGGGGGCCTAATGGCACATAAGGGGAGACGGCTACTGGCACATAAGGGGAGATGACTACTGGCACATAAGGGGAGACGGCTACTGGCACATAAGGGGAGACGGCTACTGGCACATAAGGGGAGACGGCTACTGGCACATAATAAGTGGGCTACTGGCAGATAAAGGGGACGGCTATTGGCAGATAAAGGGGACGGCTACTGGCACATAAAGGGGGCTACTGGCACATAAAGGGGACGGCTACTGGCACATAAAGGGGACGGCTACTGGCACATGAGGGGGGACTGATAACACATAAGGGGGAACGGCTACTGGCACATAAGGGGGAACGGCTACTGGCACATAAGGGGGGACTAATGGCACATGAGGGGGGCCTAATGGCACATGAGGGGGGCCTAATGGCACATGAGGGGGGCCAAATGGCACATAAGGGGAGACGGCTACTGGCACATAAGGGGAGATGGCTACTGGCACATAAGGGGAGACGGCTACTGGCACATAAGGGGAGACGGCTACTGGCACATAAGGGGAGACGGCTACTGGCACATAATAAGTGGGCTACTGGCAGATAAAGGGGACGGCTATTGGCAGATAAAGGGGACGGCTACTGGCACATAAAGGGGGCTACTGGCACATAAAGGGGACGGCTACTGGCACATAAAGGGGACGGCTACTGGCACATAAGGGGGAACGGCTACTGGCACATGAGGGGGGCCTAATGGCACGAGGAGAGCCTAATGGCACATGAGGGGGGCCTAATGGCACATAAGGGGAGACGGCTACTGGCACATAAGGGGAGACAGCTACTGGCACATATGGGGGGGCTACTGGCACATAATAAGGGGAGGGGCTACTGGCACATGGGGGAAGCACAAGAGAGGCACTTATTACTAGAACATGTGGTGGCATGGCGAGGCACGTGTTACTGGAACATTATTATGGGGCACTATGTGCGCCTCAATCCTGGGGGTGAGAAAAGAGAAATGATGGGGGACAATCACAAAATGTCTGTTTGTGCCATGGAGCCTGGAGGGGAAGAAAAGAAATGTGCCACCCATGGGGGGAATGACATGATGAGGGGACAATGATGAAGAGAGGGATAATGTTGGAATCTGTGCCATGGGGGGGTGACATCATGTCACCCCCTGTCACAGTCAGACTTCAACATTGTCCTCATCATGTCACCCCCTGATGGTACAGACTCCAACATTTCCCCCATTGGGGATCATGAAGGATCGGAGCTGACGGTTGACATGGGGGGCTGACAGCTGACATGGGGGGCATGATGGATGGGGGCTGACGGCTGGCATGATGGCTGACATAAGGGCATGATGACTGACATGGGGGGGCATGATGGATGGGGGCTGACGGCTGACACGGGGGGCTGATCTGAGGTGTAATTAACATTGGGGGTCTGATTGGTGGTCTGACCTGAGGTATAGTGGAAAATATTTTTTCTTATTATACTCCTCTAAAACCTATGTGTGTGTTATAGTCTTATAGGGCGAAAAGTACAGTCTTCAAGCGA
The DNA here is from genome assembly GCA_033119425.1 of Bufotes viridis. Lineage (NCBI taxonomy): Eukaryota > Metazoa > Chordata > Amphibia > Anura > Bufonidae > Bufotes > Bufotes viridis. Next base: position 201,384,555 of record CM065593.1, on the reverse strand, counting down.
TTGAAGCATAGCGAAGATACCAGGACCACACAGAGGAGAAGCCAGCTGCTGCACACAGGACCAGGACCAGGTGAGCTGCGGGCGGGGGTCGCCAAGATGTAGCTTCGCTTGAGCTGCCAAAAAATCCTTGCACCGGCCCAGGTCACGCCCACGTGACAGCAGTGACTCACTCACACAGGCACAGCACAGCCTGAACCAGCCCAGACTTGTTGCTGATGTTAATGGATGCTATAACATTGCACCATCCTTCTGAACATACACATCTGTCATCCGCTTTACCTCATGATCCTGGAGCTGTGCTGTACAGTGGCCGCCGAGCTCTACAGCACAGCTCCAGGATCATGAGGTAAGGCGGATGACAGATGTGTATGTTCAGAAGGATGGTGCAATGTTATAGCATCCATTAACATAACAGCAGCAATTCCTCTTTAGTTATATGTGAAGACACTTCGTACACACCGGACTGTAAGTGAATTAATAACTAAGGCCCCTTTCACACTACCGTTGGAGGATCCGCGTGCACTTCCGTCGCCGGAAATGCCCACCGGATCCGTCACAACGCAACACACCTGAAAACATTTGAAGACTGATCAGTCTTCAAAATGCTTCAGTGTTACCATGGCAGCCAGGACGTACAAAGTCCCGGCTGCCATGAAAGTAGTGGAGCCAGGGAGAAGCTACTTGCCTTCCGTGGGCTCTGGGCGCTCCACAATGACGTCACAGCATCCCTACGCCGCATGATCACATTATCCATGTGATGTAGGGCGCTGTGACGTCATTGTGGAGCACCCTGGGAGCCGCACGGACGGTAAGTAGCTCCTCCCCTGGCTCCCCACTACTTTTCCATGGCAGCCGGGACTTTAGTAGCGTCCTAGCTGCCATGGTTACCATTCAGAAAGGTAAACGTCAGATCCGGCGATGCGCCGAAACAACATTCCAGATCCGTCCTTGCGGCATGCCTTCAATTTTTTTGGCCCAAGGAAAATCCGCAGCATGCTGTGGCTTTTTCAACGGCAAAAAAATGTTTGAATACTGAACTGAAGACATCCTGATGCATCCTGAATGGATTTCTCTCCATTCAAGATGCACTGGGACAATCCTGATCAGTATCTTTCCGTCTGAGAGCCCCGAGGACGGAACTCTAGCACGGAAAGGAAAAACGCAAGTGTGTAAGAGGCCTAAGCACTAGTGAGTATCTGTTATTTTTGGTTATATGACTAAAACATTATTGCTTCGGGAAGGGGGGGGGGGGGCGTTCTGGGGTGACACCATTTTCTACCGCACCGGGTGACACCAGCCCTAGCAACGCCACTGATGACACTCTCCGCCTGAAATCTTTATATTTCACTATATATTATTAACATTGTAACAATGTCCTTGTATAAGGTTGATTTCAAACCCTGAGACCTGAAAGACAAAAAAAAAAGCAACACTAAAACTGTAAACAATACAACAATACAAATTGAGTATAAGCCTTGCAGTAACATAGTAACAAAGTTTATAAGGCTGAAAAAAGACATCTGTTCATCTAGCTCAGCCTGTTATCCTGCAAGTTGATCCAGAGAAAGGCAAAAAAAAAAAAACTTTGATGTAGAAGCCAATTTACCTCACTTTAGGGGAAAAAAATTGATCAACGACCCATCTCTAGTAACCACAACCTGTAATATTATTACAATCCAGAAATACATCCAGGCCCCTCTTGAACACGTTTAGTGAATTCACCATCATCCCCTTCCTCAGGCATAGAGTTCCATAGTCTCACTGCTCTTACCATAAAGAATCTTCTTCTATCTTTGTGTACAAACCTTCTTTCCTTCAGACGCAGTGGATGTCCCCTCATCACATTCACAGTCCTGGGGATAAATAGATGATGGGAGAGATCTCTGTACTGACCCCTGATATATTTATAAATAGTGAAATCTTGTAATCCACAACTCATAACAGTCCACGTTACAATGAAAACTCATTTTCAGGTTGAGGAAGCTGCGCTTTGCCAAAACTTCCACCAACCCATATTGTAATCCAAATGAAAGTTCTTGATAGAATGCTCCCTGCCATGAGCTATTTCCTTTATATGACATTTTCCTTTGGAAGAAGAGCACTAGCTCAGTGATTGGGTGAAGGAAAACTCTCACTGAACCTCCTCTGGTCACCTTGACCTCTACCTTACAAATCTTCCCATCATTGCTGGGCATCTTGGTGATGAGACCCATAGACCATTCATTGCAATTGACTTATCCTTTAGGAGGACTAGATCTCCAACATGGAGGTTAGGTTTTGATGTCTGCCATTTGTGACGGCTTTAAAGCATGTGCATATATTCTGTCTTTCGTCGGTGCCAGAACACATTGGATAGGTGTTGTACTTGCCTCCCACTGGCGTCTATAAATCTCACTGTGGTCAAAGATGCCAAGAGGAGTTGGTGGCCAGTTAGTGCCATAATCAGACCTCAGTTGTTTGACCAGTCCTCGGATGAGGAAGAATCTTCTAAGGGCATTAATGAAGCAAGAGGAATCCAAGATTCAATGACTTCAATGTGCACTGCCCAGATGCTAAAATAAATGAACAGTACAACTCAGCATTCACTGTTTGCAGCTCCATAAGTAAAAGGTGGGTTTGTTCTCAGTCGATCTGTTGGGAGATTAGCCATTTGTGGTTGATGTCTTCCTCTTAATTTCTGGCACTTCACACATTTATGAAGCACAGAGGAGATGCATCTCTTTATTGCTACAATCCATAGACTGGCTGACCTGATGGCACCTTCTGTAAACTGTGTGCCTTGGTGCTGCACTTGTTCGTGATGATGACAGACCAGTAATGTAGCAATATGATGCTGACATGGTATGATGACAGGATTCTTTTGCATGTTGTTCAGATCAGATTTCGCTATATGGCCGCCCACTCTCAGGAATTTGCGACTATCAAGCACTGGATTCAATTTGATGAGTACACTGCTCTTGGACAGACTTACACCCTTTGTAATGCTGTCAAACTCCTGATGGTATATTTCACTCTGCACACACCATATGATAACTTCATCTGCACGCTTAAGGCCTACAACTGTAGGGTGTTCCCTACAGATATGCCAGCCATGACACTTTGATGATGTGCCCTTTGAGAAGCAATTAGCAATGTGGATTTGGGGAGCAATAGTTTGGACCACAGATGTCCACCTAGAGAGACATTCAAAGCGATGTGACTTCAGCCTTGATTTTGTGATTATAAACATGTAGAGAGTGGAGCTTGTGGAGTTCTTTTTCAGACTCAGGAGTTAAGCAGGGATCCTCCTACAAGAATCCTAGAGGTGATAATCATCCTTCAAGGACACTTGGTGCTGGTGCAGGTCTCATTCCATTGTCAACTGGGTTAAGATCAGTGGAGATTTAATACCGCTGCTCAGGAGTAGAGAAACTTATTATGATGCATTCTACACTGTTGCTGACATACACAAATAATTTGCTGTCTGTGTAGAAGTTGAATGAATGGACTGCAATTTCCTTTTCATCCTTCATAACCCTAGCAATTTCCACTGCTAGCATAGCTGCACAAAGCTTGAGTCTTGCCACAGACTGTGCAGGATTTGGCGTTAGTTTCGCCTTACCAAGGACAAATCCACAGTTTGGTAATTGGCTCCTAAGATCCTGAGATAGGCTACTGGAGCTTTAGTTTCCACTGATGCATCAGAGAATACATAGATTTCTTTTCTAATGGTAGCTAAAAGGGCTTAGAGCATTACAGTGTGGGACATTAAGTTGTTTTAATAGTTTTAGAGATTTCTTCCATGTCTCCCACCTTTGTTGTTTCTCGATAGGTAGAGGAGCATTCCAATCTATGTTCTCAGATATGAACTGTTTTAGCAGCATTTTGCTGTGAATGGTGACTGGAACTACAAATCCAAGGGGATATAGTTGCTGTTCACAGCAGATACAATTCCTCGCTTTGTCAAGAGTTTGTCACAAATTGACACTTGAAATGTGAAAGTGTCTTGTTTTATGTCCCACAGCAAGCCTAGGCTGTGTTGTATAGGAGGAACATCAAAACCAATATCCAAGTCCTTCAAGTTGGCTCCATAATAATCAGAGGGAAATGCTTTCGTTACCTCCTGGCTGTTGGAAATAATCTTGTAAAGTCTAAGATTTGCCACAAATAGCATTTCCTGTGTTCTGGTAAGAAGATTGATAGCCTCTTCACTTATGGACAAGGATTTCAGTCCATCATCTACATAGAAGTTCTTCTAAACAAATTGACGAGCATCAGATCCATACTCTTTATCATTTTCCTGGGCTGTCCTCCTCAATTCACATATTGCTACAGCAGGGGGGTTGTTGCTGAAGACGTACCTTCATCCAGTAATCTATGAACTTTTTTTGATGTCATTGTCCTCGTTCCACAGAAACCTCAGGTAGTTTCTGTTTTCTACCTTGATGATGAAACAATGGAACATTTGCTAGATCTTGGCCATTACTGCAACAGGTTCTTGTCTGAAATGGATCAACACTCCAATAAGACTTGTTTAAGTTAGGCCCTGTGCGGAGCATGTTGTTGTGAGAAACACCTTCATGCTTAGCACTCTTATCCTTCCTCCAGTGGTGGGGCAGGCTCTGCATGGTCCAAGTCAAATATATTGTGCATGTTCCATTTCTGGTTTCCTTTTTAAGGTCCATTTTAAGGAGGAAAATATTATAACTGCTTGCTGAAAATTGTTTGGTAACTTTGTTCTTGGAGAGTAAAAGGGTAGAGGTGCTACCCAACTGTTTGTATTATCTTGGATGAATTCTTTATCCATAAGCTTGAAGAATTCTTTAGCTTCTTATGCCAGTGCCAACTTGTTGTCTGCACTTGTTGAATTGAAGACTATTGATCCAAGGCTGTCATCCCAAGACAGAAATATGTTATCTTGGCAGTCATGGTAACACTTACTGTTGCTCAGTTTCTCTTTCACCAAGTAATGGTGTGGCCATGGCTAGAAATAAGTGCTGCAACCATTTGGCAATAATATGTGTCTTAAATAGAGATGAGCGAACACCTGGATGTTCGGGTTCGAGAAGTTCGGCCGAACTTCCCGAAAATGTTCGGGTTCGGGATCCGAACTCGACCCGAACTTTATCCCGAACCCCATTGAAGTCAATGGGGACCCGAACTTTTAGGCACTAAAAAGGCTGTAAAATAGTCCAGGAACGGGCTAGAGGGCTGCCAAAGGCAGCAAAATGTAGGTAAATCCCCTGCAAACAAATGTGGATAGGGAAATGAATTAAAATAAAATAAAATAAATAAAATTTAACCAATATCAATTGGAGACAGGTCCCACTGCAAGGAATCATGCGTCATATCACTCAACACTGGAAAAGGCCACTTTCAGTTATTTCGGCCCCAGCACCCAGACAGAGGAGAGAGGTCCCAAAGCAAGGAATCATGCGTCATATCACCCACCACCGGAGAAGGCCACTCTCAGTTATTTCGGCCCAGCACCCAGACCGAGGAGAGAGGTCCCACAGCAAGGAATCATGCGTCATATCACCCACCACTGGAGAAGGCCACTTTCAGTGATTTCGGCCCCAGCACCCAGATAGAGGAGAGAGGTCCCACAGCAAGGAATCATGCGTCATATCACCCACCACTGGAGAAGGCCATTTTCAGTTATTTAGGCCCCAGCACCCAGTCAGAGGAGAGAGGTCCCACAGCAAGGAATCATGCGTCATATCACCCACCACTGGAGAAGGCCACTTTCAGTGATTTCGGCCCCAGCACCCAGACAGAGGAGAGAGGTCCCACAGCAAGGAATCATGCGTCATATCAACCACCACCGGAGAAGGCCACTTTCAGTTATTTAGGCCAAGCACCCAGACAGAGGAGAGAGGTCCCACAGCAAGGAATCATGCGTCATATCACCCACCACTGGAGAAGGCCACTTTCAGTTATTTCGGCCCCACCACCCAGACAGAGGAGAGGTTCATTCATCTTTGGGTTGCACCGAAAGATCATGGTAAAGTTCAAAAAATTAGGATTCAATAAAGAAGTGCCCCGGAGTATAAGAATACATGGTTGAGGGGGAGGCAGTTATAAATGTCTATTCTGCACAAGGGAGGGACAGGTCCTCTGGGATCCATGCCTGGTTCATTTTTATGAACGTCAGCTTGTCCACGTTGGCTGTGGACAGGTGGCTGCGTTTGTCAGTAATGACGCCCCCTGCCGTGCTGAATACACGTTCAGACAAAACGCTGGCCGCCAGGCAGGCCAGCACCTCCAAGGCATAAAATGCTAACTCTGGCCACGTGGCCAATTTGGAGACCCAGAAGTTGAATGGGGCCGAACCATCAGTCAGTACGTGGAGGGGTGTGCAGACGTACTGTTCAACCATGTTAGTGAAATGCTGCCTACTGCTAACACGTTCCGTATCAGGTGGTGGTGCAGTTAGCTGTGGCGTGGAGACAAAACTTTTCCACATTTCTGCCATGCTAACTCTGCCCTCAGAGGAGCTGGCCGTGACACAGCTGCTTTGGCGACCTCTTGCTCCTCCTCTGCCTTCGCCTTGGGCTTCCACCTGTTCCCCTGTGACATTTGGGAATGCTCTCAGGAGCGCCTCTACCAACATGCGCTTGTACTCGCGCATCTTCCTATCACGCTCCAGTGCAGGAAGTAAGGTGGGCACATTGTCTTTGTACCGGAAATCCAGCAGGGTGGCAACCCAGTAGTCCACACACGTTAAAATGTGGGCAACTCTGCTGTCGTTGCGCAGGCACTGCAGCATGTAGTCGCTCATGTGTGCCAGGCTCCCCAGAGGTAAGGACAAGCTGTCCTCTGTGGGAGGCGTATCGTCATCGTCCTCTGTATCCCCCCAGCCACGCACCCCGCTGTGAACCTGCTTCATCCTCATCCTCCTCCACCTCCTCCTCATCCTCCTCTTCCTCCAGTAGTGGGCCCTGGCTGGCCACATTTGTACCTGACCTCTGCTGTTGCAAAAACCTCCCTCTGAGCCACTTCTAACAGACTGGCCCAAAAGTGCTAAAAATGACCCCTCATCCTCCTCTTCTCCTGGGCCACCTCCTCTTCCATCATCGCCCTAAGCGTTTTCTCAAGGAGACATAGAAGTGGTATTGTAACGCTGATAACGGTGTCATCGCCACTGGCCATGTTGGTGGAGTACTCGAAACAGCGCAACAGGGCACACAGGTCTCGCATGGAGGCCCAATCATTGGTGGTGAAGTGGTGCTGTTCCGCAGTGCGACTGACGCGTGCGTGCTGCAGCTGAAACTCCACTATGGCCTGCTGCTGCTCGCACAGTCTCTCCAGCATGTGCAAGGTGGAATTCCACCTGGTGGGCACGTCGCATATGAGGCGGTGAGCGGGAAGGCCGAAGTTCCGCTGTAGCGCAGACAGGCGAGCAGCGGCAGGATGTGAACGCCGGAAGCGCGCACAGACGGCCCTCACTTTATGCAGCAGCTCTGACATGTCGGGGTAGTTGTGAATGAACTTCTGCACCACCAAATTCAGCACATGCGCCAGGCAAGGGATGTGCGTCAAACCGGCTAGTCCCTGAGCTGCGACGAGATTTCGCCCATTATCGCACACCACCAGGCCGGGCTTGAGGCCCACCGGCAGAAACCATTCGTCGGTCTGTTGTTCAATACCCCGCCACAACTCCTGCGCGGTGTGGGGCCTGTCCCCCAAACATATGAGTTTCAGAATGGCCTGCTGACGTTAACCCTGGGCTGTGGTGAAGGTGTGTGGCTGACTGGATGAGCTGGTGGAAGCAGAGGAGGAGGAAGCCGAGTAGGAGGAGGAGGCTACACGAGGCAAAGAATGATGCCCTGCGATCCTTGGCAGCGGAAGGACGTGCGTCAAGCAACTCTCCGCCTGCGGCCCAGCCGCCACTACATTTACCCAGTGTGCAGTTAGGGAGATATAGCGTCCCTGGCCGTGCTTACTGGTCCACGTATCTGCGGTTAGGTGGACCTTGCCACAGATAGCCTTGCGCAGTGCACACTTGATTTTATCGGATACTTGGTTGTGCAGGGAAGGCACGGCTGTCTTGGAGAAGTATTGGTGGCTGGGAACAACCTACTGTGGGACAGCCATGGACATCAGCTGTTTGAAGCTGTCTGTGTCCACCAGCCTGAATGACAGTATTTCAAAGGCCAGGAGTTTAGAAATGCTGGCATTCAGGCCCAGGGCTCGAGGGTGGCTAGGTGGGAATTTACGCTTTCTCTCCAAGCTTTGTGAGATGGAGAGCTGAACACTGCCGTGTGACATGGTGGAGATGCTTGGTGACGCAGGTGGTGTTGTCGGTGGCACATCCTCTGTTTGGTGGGCGGCAGGTGCCAACATTCCTCCCGAGGCGGAGGAAGAGGCCGAGGCAGCAGCAGAAGAGGGAGCAAGGGGAGCCAGAGTGAGTTCCTTGCTTTTAAGGTGTTTACTCCACTGCAGTTCATGCTTTGCATGTAGATGCCTGGCCATGCAGGTTGTGCTAAGGTTCAGAACGTTAATGCCTCGCTTCAGGATCTGATGGCACAGCGTGCAAACCACTTGGGTCTTGTCGTCAGCACATTGTTTAAAGAAGTGCCATGCCAGGGAACTCCTTGTAGCTGCCTTTGGGGTGCTCGGTCCCTGGTGGCGGTGGCCAGTAGCAGGCGAACTCTCTTGGCGGCGGCTGGTCTGCTTTTGCCCCCTGCTCCCTCTTTTGCTACGCTGTTGGCTCGGTCTCACCACTGCCTCTTCCTCTGAACTATGAAAGTCAGTGGCACGACCTTCATTCCATGTGGGGTCTAGGACCTCATCGTCCCCTGCATCGTCTTCCACACAGTCTCCCTCCATGACCTCCTGTTCGGTCTGCACACTGCAGAAAGACGCAGCAGTTGGCACCTGTGTTTCGTCATCATCAGAGACGTGCGGACTCCGATGAGGTGGTATTCCCATGTCCTCATCATCAGGAAACATCAGTGGTTGTGCATCAGTGCATTCTATGTCTTCCACCACTGGGGAAGGGCTAGGTGGATTTCCTTGGGAAACCCTGCCAGCAGAGTCTTCAAACAGCATAAGAGACTGCTGCATAACTTGAGGCTCTGACAGTTTCCCTGATATGCATGGGGGTGATGTGACAGACTGATGGGCTTGGTTTTCAGGTGCCACCTGTGCGCTTTCTGCAGAAGACTGGGTGGGAGATAATGTTGTGAACATGCTGGATCCACTGTCGGCCACCCAATTGACTAGCGCCTGTACCTGCTCAGGCCTTACCATCCTTAGAACGGCATTGGGCCCCACCAAATATCGCTGTAAATTCTGGCGGGTACTGGAACCTGAGGTAGTTGGTTCACTAGATCGTGTGGCTGTGGCAGAATGGGCACGTCCTCTTCTCCCAGCACCAGAGGGTACACTAACACCACCACGACCGCGTCCGCTTCACTTACTAGATGTTTTCCTCATTGTTACCGTTCACCAAGCACCACAATAAGGAAAAAAATATTTGGCTCAATGTATTGATTTCAAATTTAGGTCTTTTTTTTACAGGCACCTAACACTATCTGCCTATTTGTTTATGTAGCGTATTACACTAATCCAGGCACAGCAGTAACCACTGATTTAGGGGAATATCTCTTTTAGGGCTAGCATTTAGGCCCTGGATGAAAGGTATCCTTTTATGGACAGATTTACACTTGGCCTGCAACAGCTGGGACAAAAGATTCAGGGTATTGCTATTTTGGCAATTGAATGTCACCCCAGAACAAAATATATGTTTTGGCGGACACTATTATATTTTGCCAGCCACAGCTGAAACCACTGATTTATGGTATTGCTATTTTGGCAATTGAATTTCACCCCAGGCCAGAACAAAATATATGTTTTTGCGGACACTATGAATCCTGGCCTGCAACAGCTGGGACACCAGATTCAGGGTATTGCTATTTTGGCAATTGAATTTCACCCCAGAACAAAATATATGTTTTGACGGACACTATGAATCCTGGCCTGCAACAGCTGGGACACCAGATTCAGGGTATTGCTATTTTGGCAATTGAATGTCACCCCAGAACAAAATATATGTTTTTGCGAACACTATGAATCCTGGCCTGCAACAGCTGGGACACCAGATTCAGGGTATTGCTATTTTGGCAATTGAATGTCACCCCAGAACAAAATATGTTTTTGCGGACACTATGAATCTTGGCCTGCAACAGCTGGGACACCAGATTTAGGGTATTGCTATTTTGGCAATTGAATGTCACCCCAGAACAAAATATGTTTTTGCGGACACTATGAATCTTGGCCTGCAACAGCTGGGACACCAGATTCAGGGTATTGCTATTTTGGCAATTGAATGTCACCCCAGAACAAAATATATGTTTTGGCGGACACTATTATATTTTGCCAGCCACAGCTGAAACCACTGATTTATGGTATTGCTATTTTGGCAATTGAATTTCACCCCAGGCCAGAACAAAATATATGTTTTTGCGGACACTATGAATCCTGGCCTGCAACAGCTGGGACACCAGATTCAGGGTATTGCTATTTTGGCAATTGAATTTCACCCCAGAACAAAATATATGTTTTGACGGACACTATGAATCCTGGCCTGCAACAGCTGGGACACCAGATTCAGGGTATTGCTATTTTGGCAATTGAATGTCACCCCAGAACAAAATATATGTTTTTGCGGACACTATGAATCCTGGCCTGCAACAGCTGGGACACCAGATTCAGGGTATTGCTATTTTGGCAATTGAATGTCACCCCAGAACAAAATATATGTTTTGCAAGACACTATGAAACATGGCCTGCAACAGCTGGGACACCAGATTCAGGGTATTGCTATTTTGGCAATTGAATGTCACCCCAGAACAAAATATGTTTTTGCGGACACTATGAATCTTGGCCTGCAACAGCTGGGACACCAGATTCAGGGTATTGCTATTTTGGCAATTGAATGTCACCCCAGAACAAAATATGTTTTTGCGGACACTATGAATCTTGGCCTGCAACAGCTGGGACATCAGATTCAGGGTATTGCTATTTTGGCAGATTAATTTCACCCCAGAACAAAATATATGTTTTGGCAGACACTATGAAACGTGGCCTGCAACAGCTGGGTGTCACGACTGTGACTGATCCAGATAGGTCTGGGAAGAGAAGGTCGCAGCGACTTGCTACTCGCGATAGCTTGTGAGTTTGCTCCGTGGTTCAGGGTATGTCATCCGGGGTTTTGCCTTGTGAACCTTTTTGTCCTGACTGGGAGTTTGTAGGCATTCTTCTCAGGTGAGTGCTGTCTGCCACTCCCAGCTACTATATTAGTTTCAGTTTCACTTGCAGTCATTGCCAGATATAGTCCTTACTTCCAGTGCTATTCTAACCTTTGAAGATCGTTTGACGGTATTGCTGTGGAGCTCTTGTCTGGCGTGGACTGTCGTTATTGGGATCATCTTCTCTGCTCGTGACTGGATAAGTCTATCTCTGCTGGAGATTGTTTGTTTGTTGCTGTCTTCCCCTGTTGTTCTCCTAGACATGAGTGATGGTGACTAGTGCTCCCATCTGCCTTTCCCCAGTCTAGTCTTCTGAGAGTGACTCAGGGTTTAGGCATCCTGCTCGCCGCACGGGTTCACACCCCGTCTAGGGTATCAGGGCAGACAGGTGCCAGCTTAGGGTTTGTCAGGGGTGGCCGTTCTATTTCCCATCCGTAGATAAGGGTCCCCCTTCCCCTCCGTCTGGTGCGACACGACCGCTGCTGGGATAGCGGTCGTGACAGTATATCTGGCCCTTTAAAAAAAAAAAAAAAAAGTGACATTTCCTTTTTTTTTTTTTTTTTTTTTTTGCTTGCTGTTTTGCTTTGTATTTTTCTGTTCCACTATGGAGATCTGGTTACGGTTTTGGCGAAACAATTACAGGGGTTATCCCTTGAAGTGGCAGGATTAAAAGCAACAGTGCTGCAGCAGCCGCAGCAATCCTTGGGTTCCACCGTTGCTACGGGAAACCAAGGTACTCCTGAGCCAAAAGTGGCTTTTCCTGACAGGTTCTCAGGAGGGAGAGACCAATTTGTAACCTTCAGAGAAGCTTGTAAATTGTTCTTCAGGTTACGCCCTAGATCCTCCGGTGGTGAGGAACAACGGGTGGGCATTGTAATTTCTCTCCTGCAAGGAGATCCGCAGGCTTGGGATTTCTCCTTACCATCAGACTCTCCGGCCTTACGATCTGTGGAGGAGTTTTTTGAAGCCTTGGGTCTCGTATATGATGACCCGGACAGGGTCTCACTGGCTGAGTCTAAGCTACGTAGACTTCGGCAAGAGAACCGGTCAGCTGAACTATATTGTTCCGAATTCCGTAGGTGGGCTACTAATACATTATGGAACGACTCGGCCCTTAGGAGTCAGTTCTGCCAGGGGTTGTCTGAAAAATTAAAAGACGCGCTGGCGGTATACGAGGTCCCTGGGTCTCTTGAGGCTGCTATGTCTCTGTCCATAAGAATCGACAGACGACTCAGGGAGAGACTATTAAATTCTACAGAGGCCTCTATAGGGCAGGGATCGGTTTGTTGTGATCCAGTCGAACCAATGCAAATAGGGGGCGCCACTAGATGGGTGAATCCTCCTAAGGTCCGCCATAGGTCAGAGGTTTGTTTTCGTTGTGGGGGGAGGGGTCATTTTGTGAAGGTATGTCCCTCAGAACCCAAGAGATCACAAACAAAGGAGCTGCCGGAAAACTAGAGTCCCCAGACTGTGCGGAGGATAACAGTCTGGGCGTATTTGTTTCCTCCATACGCATGTCTCAGTTTTTGTTGTCCGCTACCGTTGTGGCGGGCAATAAGACTGAGATCTGTTCCGTCTTTTTGGACAGTGGGGCGGGGGTCAACTTGGTGGATTCACGGTTTGCTCAGGCTCTGGGTTTTACTCCGGAACCGGTACGCAGAACTATTCCTGTTTTTGCCATCGACTCCTCCCCTCTTACTCAGAGAGAGTTAACTCAGGTCATCCATAATATCCATCTGCAGGTAGGGGACCTCCATAAAGAGCATATCTCTTGTTATGTCCTGGATGGTCTTCCGGCTCCTATGGTATTGGGGCTTCCCTGGCTGGTGACTCACAATCCAGTGGTGGATTGGCAGGCCGGGGAGATTGTGGAGTGGAGTGAACATTGTAAGGACAACTGCTTGAGTAGTAGGTGCTCAACACTCTCTGTAACATCTCTACCTTCCTTTCTGTCAGATTTTATGGATGTGTTCTCTGAGAAGGGTTGTCAGGGGTTACCACCTCATCGTCCATATGATTGCCCAATTAATCTGTTACCTGGGGCAAAACTACCTAAAACCCGGTTATACAATCTTTCCGGCCCGGAGAGGAAGGCTATGAAAGATTATATTTCGGAGAGTTTGGCTAAGGGACACATCAGACCCTCTTCTTCACCCGTGGCTGCAGGGTTCTTTTTCGTTAAAAAGAAAGATGGGGGCCTGCGTCCTTGCCTGGATTTCCGGGAATTTAACCGGATAACTATCCGAGCCCCCTATCCTCTCCTCTCATTCCCGACCTCTTTAATCAGGTTGCTGGTGCTAAATGGTTCTCCAAAATGGATCTCAGAGGAGCCTATAACCTGGTTCGCATCAAAGAGGGGGATGAGTGGAAGACGGCTTTTAATACTCCGGAAGGGCATTATGAAAATCTGGTCATGCCATATGGTCTTACTATTGCGCCTGCGGTGTTCCAACATTTTGTCAACGATATTTTTAGTCACCTTATCGGGAGATTTGTTGTGATATATCTTGATGACATCCTGGTCTATTCTCCGGATCTGGATACACATAAGATCCATGTGAGACAAGTGCTGCAGATATTAAGGGCCAACAAATTGTTTGCCAAATTAGAGAAATGTGTGTTCGCAGGGCTGGGACAAGGTCCACCACCAACAGAGGCTGAGCTGCCCAAGTGCGCCCCCAACTTTTGGAGTCTTTACTAAATACTGTTGTAATCACACATAAATATGCACAGTTTAATGTATCAATTAATGACGCACTATTATGGAGGATCTGTGGATGACATTGTTATGGGGGGGGGATCTATGGTTGACACTGTTATGGGGGATCTGTGGATGACACTGTTATGGGGCGGATCTATGGATGAAACTGTTATGGGGGGGGGATCTATGGATGACACTGTTATGGGGGATCTGTGGATGACATATTGTTATGAAGGATCTGTGGATGACACACTGTTATGGGAGATCTATGGATGATAGTGTTATGGGGGATCTATGGATGACAGTGTTATGGGGGGATCTATGGATGACAGTGTTATGGAGGATCTGTGGATAGCACAATGTTATGGGGGGTCTGTGAATTGCACAATGTTATGGGGATCTGTGGATGACAGTGTTATGGGGGATCTGTGGATGACAATGTTATGGGAGATCTGTGGATGACCCACTGTTATGGGGGATCTGTGGATGACAGTGCTTTGGGGGATCTGTGGATGACACACTGTTATGGGGATCTGTGGATGACACTGTTATGGGGGATCTGTGGATGACACACTGTTATGGGGGATCTGTGGATGACACACTGTTATGGGGGATCTGTGGATGACACTGTTATGGGGGATCTGTGGATGACACTGTTATGGGGGATCTGTGGATGACACACTGTTATGGGGATCTGTGGATGACACTGTTATGGGGGATCTGTGGATGACACTGTTATGGGGATCTGTGGATGACACTGTTATGGGGGATCTGTGGATGACACACTGTTATGGGGGATCTGTGGATGACACACTGTTATGGGGGATCTGTGGATGACGCATTGTTATGGGGGGATCTATGGATGGCACTGTTATGGGGATCTGTGGATGACACACTGTTATGGGGGATCTGTGGATGACACACTGTTATGGGGGATCTGTGGATGACACACTGTTATGGGGGATCTGTGGATGACACACTGTTATGGGGGATCTCTGGATGACGCATTGTTATGGGGGGATCTGTGGATGGCACTGTTATGGATTGTGACTCACAATGGATATTGGGGGCCAGCAAATTACAAGGAAGGCGGGGGTGGGGGATGATTGATAACATACATATCTAAATGGCTGGGGGGGGTGAGGGCTTGACTTGAGCCATCTACTGATCAGAGCATTAGAATAGCAGGAATAAATAACATCTAAATGTCTGGTGGGGTAGATGGGGGTAGGACAAGGGCTGATGGGGCAAGGGGGACAGGATTAGATAATCTATACTGACATACATATGACACACACATACATACTGACATACATATGACACACACACATACATACTGACATACAAATGACACACACATATATACAGACATACATATGACACACACATATATACAGACATACATATGACACACACATATATACAGACATACATATGACACACACATATATACAGACATACATATGACACACACATATATACAGACATACATATGACACACACACATACATACAGACATACATATGACACACACACATACATACTGACATACATATGACACACATACATATATACAGACATACATATGACACACATACATATATACAGACATACATATGACACACATACATAAAAACACACAATATGCACATTACATTACTGCCATTCCATTCCCTTTAACCCCTTACATTTTCTGCACATACAGTCTCTGGTGACTTGGAGGGAGAGGCAGGATGCAGAGTATTCCTCCTCCTCCTCCTTCTCTGTCCCGACGCTGCTCTTCTCTCTGTGCTGCTGGGGGAGGGGGTTGTGAATCTCTGGTGCACACACAGGCAGGAAGTCAGGGGCTGGGGAAGGTACGGAGCTGCAGCACACTGCACTAGACTGAGGGAGGGAGGAAGAACACCACTATGGGGCGCAGGACCGGCTGTTACAGCAGCACAGCGCAGAAATGGATGCTCTACTGCTAATACAGCTACACAGCAGCAGCAGGGACTTGGTGAGAGTGGCCTGTGCCTGCGCCCTGAGGCTTGAGCGCCCTGAGGCTGGAGCCTCCTCAGCCTCTGTGTCGGCCCGGCCCTGTGTGTTCGCCGTAAAAGAACTGCCATTTCTGGGGTATGTGTTGTCAGATTCAGGTTTCCGCATGGATCCAGAGAAAGTCCGGGCAATTATGGACTGGGATCTGCCTGAGAACCTGAAGGCATTGCAACGCTTCCTGGGGTTTGCCAATTTTTATAGAACGTTTATAAAGAACTATTCCTTGGTGGTCATACCACTGACGGACATGACCCGAAAGGGATCCGATTTTTCCAAATGGTCACATGCAGCCAAAACTGCCTTTACATCTCTGAAGGAGAGATTCACCTCGGCTCCTATTCTCGTACAGCAAGAGGTCTCGCTTCCTTTTATTGTAGAGGTTGACGCATCAGAGGTGGGGGTGGGAGCGGTACTATCTCAGGGCCCGTCCCCTGGTGAATGGCGTCCGTGTGCTTTCTTTTCGAAGAAATTGTCTACTGCAGAAAGGAACTATGACATTGGCAACAGGGAACTTTTGGCTATTAAGTTGGCCTTAGAGGAGTGGCGTCATTTTTTGGAGGGGGCGGTTCATCCCGTCACAGTGATTACTGATCACAAAAACTTAGTATATCTGGAGTCTGCTAAACGTCTCACCCCTAGACAGGCACGGTGGTCGTTATTTTTTACTAGGTTTAATTTTGTAATAACCTATCGCCCGGGGGCAAAAAATACTAAGGCGGATGCATTGTCTCGAAGTTTTCCTGGAGGGGGTGATCATGATGTTCCAGAGCCTATTTTGCAAAGGGGGGTGGTGGTCTTTGCATTACACTCAGGTTTAGAGGGGAGGGTGTTGGAAGCTCAGGGGGACGCCCCGGCCTCCTGCCCTTCGGGTAAACTGTTTGTGCCAGAAAATTTACGCCTGGAGATACTAAAGGAACACCATAACTCCGCACTGGCAGGACACCCAGGTAGTAAGGCAACCTCTGAATTAGTGTCTCGTCGGTTCTGGTGGCCTAAGTGGCGCCAGGAGGTGTTGAATTTTGTGTCTGCATGTCCTACCTGTGCTCGTTCTAAGGTGGATCATACTCGTCCGGCAGGGCGTCTTTTACCTCTGGCCATCCCCAACAGGCCTTGGACGCACCTATCAATGGATTTCATTACTGATCTACCAGTACCAGTATTCTTGTTGTTGTTGACAGATTCAGTAAAATGGTGCACTTTATTGCTCTGACCGCATTGCCTAATGCTAACACACTGGCTCAGGTTTTTATTGACCACATCGTGAAGCTTCACGGGGTCCCTTCCGATATTGTTTCGTGGTACCCAATTTGTTTCTAAATTTTGGAAAGCTTTTTGTTCTCGTTTAGGGGTTCATCTGTCGTTTTCTTCATCTTTCCATCCACAGTCCAACGGTCAGACTGAACGTACCAATCAAAACCTAGAGACATATTTGAGATGCTTTGTTTCCGAAAATCAGGAGGAATGGTCATCTTATTTACCATTAGCCGAGTTTGCCATTAATAATCGTCATCAAGAATCCACCGATAAGTCACCATTTTTTGGTGCGTATGGTTTCCATCCTCAGTTTTGTACGTTTAGTGAGGGGGAGCCGTCTGGGATTCCCGAGGAGGAACGATTTGCGTCATTACTTTCATCAGTGTGGCAGAGTGTGCAAGAAAGTTTGAAGAGAATTGGTGGTAGATACAAACGTGTGGCTGATAAGAAGCGCTCTGAAGGTCCGGACCTTGGGGTGTATGACTTGGTGTGGTTGTCTACCAGTAATATCAAGTTGAAGGTTCCCTCATGGAAATTAGGTCCGAGATTTATTGGTCCTTATAGGGTAATTAAGATCATTAACCCGGTGGCTTTTCGTCTGGAGCTACCTCAGACTCTAAGGATCCATAATGTCTTCCACAGATCTCTGCTTAAGAGATATGTAGAACCTCCTGAACCATTGCCACTACCGCCTCCACCGGTGGTTGTTGATGGCAGTCTTGAGTTTCAGGTAGAAAAGATTGTTGATTCACGATATGTTCGACGCTCTCTTCAGTACCTGGTGCACTGGAAATGAGCGAAGAGAGAATGTGGGTGCCAGCATCAGAGATAAAGGCGGACAGACTCATTCAGGCTTTTCATAGGTCCCACCCGGAGAGGCCTGGTCTTGAGGGTCCGGTGGCCCCTCGTAGAAAGGGGGGTACTGTCACGACTGTGACTGATCCAGATAGGTCTGGGAAGAGAAGGTCGCAGCGACTTGCTACTCGCGATATCTTGTGAGTTTGCTCCGTGGTTCAGGGTATGTCATCCGGGGTTTTGCCTTGTGAACCTTTTTGTCCTGACTGGGAGTTTGTAGGCATTTTTCTCAGGTGAGTGCTGTCTGCCACTCCCAGCTACTATATTAGTTTCAGTTTCACTTGCAGTCATTGCCAGATATAGTCCTTACTTCCAGTGCTATTCTGACCTTTGAAGGAGATCGATTGACGGTATTGCTGTGGAGCTCTTGTCTGGCGTGGACTTTCGTTATTGGGATCATCTTCTCTGCTCGTGACTGGATAAGTCTATCTCTGCTGGAGATTGTTTGTTTGTTGCTGTCTTCCCCTGTTGTTCTCCTAGACATGAGTGATGGTGACTAGTGCTCCCATCTGCCTTTCCCCAGTCTAGTCTTCTGAGAGTGACTCAGGGTTTAGGCATCCTGCTCGCCGCACGGGTTCACACCCCGTCTAGGGTATCAGGGCAGACAGGTGCCAGCTTAGGGTTTGTCAGGGGTGGCCTTTCTATTTCCCATCCGTAGATAAGGGTCCCCCTTCCCCTCCGTCTGGTGCGACACGAACGCTGCTGGGATAGCGGTCGTGACACTGGGACACCAGATTTAGGGTATTGCTATTTTGGCAATTGACTGTCACCCCAGAACAAAATATATGTTTTGCAAGACACTATGAAACGTGGTTTGCAACAGCTGGGACACCAGATTCAGGGTATTGCTATTTTGCCAGATTAATTTCACCCCAGAACAAAATATATGTTTTAGCAGACACTATGAAATCTGGCCTGCAACTGCTGGGACATTAGAATCAGGGTATTGCTATTTTGCCAGATTAATTTCACCCCAGAACAAAATATATGTTTTGGCGGACACTATTCTATTTTGCCAGCCACAGCTGAAACCACTGATTTATGGTATTGCTATTTTAGGAATTGAATTTCACCACAGAACAAAATATATGTTTTAGCGGACACTATGAAATCTGGCGTGCAACTGCTGGGACACCAGAATCAGGGTATTGCTATTTTGCAAGATTAATTTCACCCCAGAACAAAATATATGTTTTGGTGGACACTATTCTATTTTGCCAGCCACAGCTGAAACCACTGATTTTTGGTATTGCTATTTTGGCAATTGAATTTCACCCCAGAAAATAATCTATCCTTTGCCAGACAGCAGACAGTATTATACTTGTCTAGTCAAAGCTGGAACACCAGATTTAGGGGACTGGTATTTGGGCAATTGTATTTAACCCCTTAATAAAATATAGAAATTGCTATCCTGAGTTTCTAGGGGTGACAATTAGCACAGCCAAGCCCCTGATGTAGAATATAGGAAAAAAAAAACTAGTATTAATGGATTGATGGACTTGGTGGCAGCTTCTTCTGGTGCACCACAAGTCACAAAATGGCCGCCGATCAACCCAGAAAATAAGTGACAGAAAAACGCTCTGTGCAGCCTAAAAACCAGCGAGCAAGTAACTAACAGAAGTTCAATGATTCTCAGCTGTAGATCGATCCGTTCATTAGGTGCTGTTGCTGACTTTAACCTGCCTAATCTCGCCCTGACAGAAGTTGCGTCCTCTCCCTACACTAATCAGAGCAGTGTGACGTGCGGCGCTACGTGACTCCAGCTTAACCACTTCAGCCCCCCTAGCTTAAACACCCTTAATGACCAGGCCACTTTTTACAATTCCGCACTACACTACTTTCACCGTTTATTGCTCCGTCATGCAACTTACCACCCAAATGAATTTTACCTCCTTTTCTTCTCACTAATAGAGCTTTCATTTGGTGGTATTTCATTGTTGCTGACATTTTTACTTTTTTTGCCATTAATACAAATTTAACGAAATTTTTGCAAAAAAATGACATTTTTCACTTTCTGTTGTAAAATTTTTCAAAAAAAACTACATTTCTATATAAATTTTTCTCTAAATTTATTGTTCTACATGTCTTTGATAAAAAAGTCCAATAAGTGTATATTTATTGGTTTGGGTAAAAGTTATAGCGTTTACAAACTATGGTGCAAAAAAGTGAATTTCTGCATTTTGAAGCAGCTCTGACTTTCTGAGCGCCTGTCATGTTTCTTCAGGTG
The DNA here is from genome assembly GCA_033119425.1 of Bufotes viridis. Lineage (NCBI taxonomy): Eukaryota > Metazoa > Chordata > Amphibia > Anura > Bufonidae > Bufotes > Bufotes viridis. The sequence goes on along the minus strand of CM065593.1, from coordinate 201,364,247 downwards.
CTAGAATGTCAGGATAGTATAAATACCCCCAAATCACACCATTTTAGAAAGAAGACACCCCAAAGTATTCGCGGAGGGGCATGGTGAGTTCATGTATCATTTCATTTTTTTCACAAGTTAGCGGAAAATGACACTTTCTGAGAAAAAAAAAAAAAAAAAAGTTTCAATTTCTGCTAACTTCTGGCAAAAAAAAAGAAATCTCAGACGGACTCACTATGCCCCTCAGTGAATACCTTGGGGTGTCTACTTTCCAAAATGGGGTCATTTGTGGGGTGTTTGTACTGTTCTGGCATTTTGGGCGGGGCTAAATTGTGAGCCGCCATGTAAAACCTAAAGGTACTCGTTGGAATTTGGGCCCCTTTGCGCACCCAGGCTGCAAAAAGTGTCACTTATGTGGTATCGCCGTACTCAGGAGAAGTAGGGCGATGTGTTTTGGGTGTATTTTTACATATACCCATGTTGGGTGAGAGAAATATCTCTGTAAACTGACAACTTTGTATAAAATTTTTTAAAAGTTGTCGTTTACAGAGATATTTTTCACACACAGTATGGGTATATATAAAAATACACCCCAAAACACATTGCCCTACTTCTCCTGAGTACGGGGATACCACATGTGTGACACTTTTTGCAGGCTGGGTGCGCAAAGGCCCTAAAACCAATGAGTACCTTTAGGATTTCACAGGGCATTTTTACGCATTTGGATTCCAGACTTCTTCTCACGCTTTAGGGGCCCCTAAAATGCCAGGACAGTATAAATACCCCACATGTGACCCCATTTTGGAAAGAAGACACCCCAAGGTATTCCGTGAGGGGCATGGCGAGTTCATGTAAAATTTTATTTTTGTCACAAGTTAGTGGAATATGAGACTTTGTAAAAAACAAAATAAAAAAATATATATATCAATTTCCGCTAACTTGTGCCAAAAATAAAAATTCTGTGAACTCGCCATGCTCCTCACGGAATACCTTGGGGTGTCTTCTTTCCAAAATGGGGTCACATGTGGGGTATTTATACTGCCCTGGCATTTTAGGGCCCCTAAAGCGTGAGAATCCAAATGCGTAAAAATGGCCTGTGAAATCCTAAAGGTACTCATTGGTTTTAGGGCCCCTTTGTGCACCTTGGCTGCAAAAAGTGCCACTCATGTGGTATCGCCGAACTCAGGAGAAGTAGGGCAATGTGTTTTGGGGTGTATTTTTACATATACCCATGCTGCATGTGAGAAATATTGCTGTAAACGACAACTTTTTACATTTTTTTATTCAAAGTTGTCAATTTACAGAGATATTTCTCACACAAAGTATGGGTATATGCAAAAATACACCCTAAAACACATTGCCCTACTTCTCCTGAGTACGGCGATACCACATGTGTGACACTTTTTGCAGCCAAGATGCGCAAAGGGCCCTAAAACCAATGAGTACCTTTTAGGAGGGCATTTTTACGCATTTTCTTCTCACGCTTTAGGGCCCCTAAAATGCCAGGGCAGTATAAATACCCCACATGTGACCCCATTTTGGAAAGAAGACACCCCAAGGTATTCTGTGAGGGGCATGGCGAGTTCATAGAAGATTTTTTTGGCACAAGTTAGCGGAAATTGATTTTTATTGTTTTTTCTCATAAAGTCTACCTTTCTGCTAACTTTTGACAAAAAGTTAAATTGTTCATGGACTCACTATGCCCCTCAGCGAATACCTTGGGGTGTCTTCTTTCAAAATGGGTCACATGTGAGGTATTATACTGCCCTGGCATTTTAGGGCCCTAAAGCGTGAGAAGAAAAATGCGTAAAATGCCCTCCTAAAAGTACTCATTGGTTTTAGGGCCCCTTGCATCTTGGCTGCAAAAGTGGCACACATGTAGTATCGCCGTACTCAGGAGAAGTAGGGCAATGTGTTTTGGGGTGTATTTTTACATATACCCATACTTTGTGTGAGAAATATCTCTGTAAACTGACAACTTTGAATAAAAAATGTAAAAAGTTGTCGTTTACAGAGATATTTCTCACACCCAGCATGGGTATATATAAAAATACACCCCAAAACACATTGCCCTACTTCTCCTGAGTACGGCGACACCACATGTGTGACACTTTTTGCAGCCAAGATGCGCAAAGGGGCCCTAAAACCAATGAGTACCTTTAGGATTTCACAGGGCATTTTTACGCATTTGGATTCTCATGCTTTAGGACCCCTAAAATGCCAGGGCAGTATAAATACCCCACATGTGACCCCATTGTGGAAAGAAGACACCCCAAGGTAATCCGTGAGGGGCATGGCGAGCTCACAGAAAAAAAAAAATTTGGCACAAGTTAGCGGAAATTGATTTTTTTTTTTTTTTACAGTCTCATATTTCACTAACTTGTGACAAAAATAAAATTTTGCATGAACTCACCATACCCCTCACGGAATACCTTGGGGTGTCTTCTTTCTAAAATGGGGTCACATGTGAGGTGTTTGTACTGCCCTGGCATTTGAGGGTCTCCGCAATCATTACACGTATGGCCAGCATTAGGAGTTTCTGCGATTCTCCTTATATTGAGCAGACGAGTAATGAGATTTTTTCCCGTTCAGCCTCTGCACTGAAAAGAAAAAAATGAACGGCACAGATTTTTTCATTCGCATCGATCAATGTGGATGAAAAATCTCTGCCCAAAAATGTGCAAAAAAACAAAACGGCACAGATTTCCTCATTCACATCGATCAATGTGGATAAATAAATCTCTGCCAAAAAATGTGCAAAAAAAAAGTAGTAAGGCCCCATTCACACGTCCGCAAAAATGTCGCATCTATTCCGCAATTCTGCGGAATAGATGCGACCCATTCAGTGTGAATGGGGCTGGCGGTGATGCGGAGAGCACACTATGCGCTCGCCGCATCAGCATTTGCGGAGCTGCGGCCGCAAACTTCCGGGTTTCGGCCCCCAAGCATCCGGCCGCAGCTCCGCAAAAGATAGAGCATGTCCTATTCTTGTCCGCAATTGCGGACAAGAAAAGGCATTTTCTATATAGTTCTGGCAATGTGCGGATCCGCAAAATGCGGAAAGCACATTGCTGGTGTCCGTGTTTTGCGGATCCGTGGATCCATGGATCCGCAAAACACATACGGACGTCTGAATGAACCTTACAGTGGGGTAATTAGTGTCAGGGGGTGACAGGGGGTGACATGGGGTGATCAGGGGTTAATCAGGGGTTAATCAGTGGGGGGTGGGGTGGATGGGTGGGGGGTCTGTGTGGTGTTTTGGTGCACTTATAAAAGTTTCTTTGGTGGTCCCAAGCAAATGGGACCACCAAAGGAACGATCAGCAAGCATATCAGACGCTGTTAACAAAACAGCGTCTGATATGCCATTTTTAACTTCTACAGCCTGCCAGCGCACGATCAGCGCTGGCAGGCTGTAGCTTACCTTCTCCCCGACGTGATCCTGTGAACGCGCGCACGTGCGCGCGCGCGTTCACAGGAAATCTCGCCTCTCGCGAGATGACGCGCGGGCGCGTCAAGGAGGAACAGACCGACCGCCCGCAGGACGCAATCCTGCGTGAGGCGGTCGGTAAGCGGTTAAATAGAGGCTGGGTCACATGCTGCACTTGGCCAATCACAGCCATGCCATTAGTAGGCATGGCTGTGATGGGCTCTTAGGGCAAGAAGTAAAACGCTAGCTGATTGGCTGCTGTGCAGCCCTTCAGAAAGCAGGAAGAAATCGACGAACAACGGACCCGAACCCGAACTTTTTTGAAAATGTTCGGGTCCGGGTCCCGGACACCCCAAAATTCAGTACGAACCCGAACAATGCTCGAACTGTTCGCTCAACACTAGTCTTAAATAATTAAATCTTGGTAGGCTTCTTCATCTTATCTATGCAGATATTGCCTATAATAACCTTGCCTAAGTCAAGATATTGTGCAAATGGAGCATCATGAGGTCCATTAATTTGCTACCATACCTTATGCATACCAAGCATAAGTAGGATGTCTGCATTCTTGTTAAGGGCTGGTATTTCACGGGCTATAGCCCTTAAGTGAGTGTGATGAAGAGTAGCCTCTGGCATAGGAATCTCCTCTCCGTTGGATGGTATCTGGTTGCACTCAACAAGTGTGGGTAAGGGTATCTGGACATTTCCCTTCAGAGAAGCTATGACAAGCCAGCTGGCTCTTCTTCCAGAGGCCTCTGTGACACCACTGCAAGTGCCCAAGGTGTAAGGGTATGCATCTCCCTTTTACGTTAAGCAGATTGAAGAGTTCTTATAATGCAAATGATCGGTTACTCCCGGTCATCTAGGATAGTGTACACCTTTTATAGCCCTTTCCCGTTGGTCCTTGAGGTACACATTTACCAAACATATCGTTGCACATGACTTATCACAAAATCCTTCTCCTCAGACTTCTGTGCATGAAGTTGACACAGTAGTAGAGTTTTCTGCTTGATCTATAATTAGTGTTGAGCGCGAATATTCGAATACCGAATTTTAATCGCGAATATCACAACTTTAAGAATTCGCGAATATTTTGAATATAGTAAAAACGAATATTCGGCTATTTTTTTAAATCTGAACCCATTACCTGCCTGCTTCTTGCTTGTGGGCCAATGTGAGAAGGCTGCAATATCTAGTGAATTAGAATATTCTTCATTATTTTATTTATTTTAGCTTATGCGAAAAATTGGCAATGTAATATGCGCATTAATCGAGTAAGGGCGGGTTATAGGCAACTTTCCTATTGGGTTGGGTTGCTAGAATTTGCGAACATGTAGAATATAGTGTGATATATTTGCAAAAACGAATATTCGTTTTTTGTTTTTTTTTCATCTGAACCCATTAGAGTAGTAAATGTAATGGGTTCAGATGGAAAAAAAAAAAAAAAGGCGAATATTTGTTTTCACGCACACAGGCCATTCTGAGACTGTTTTCTCGTTACATATTGTACTTCATGACAGTGGTAAAATTGAGTCAAATTTTTTTTATTTTTAATTATAAAAAAACTACCAAATTTACCAAAAATTTGGAAAAATGTGCACATTTTCAGATTTCTATTTCTCTACTTTTATAATAGTAATAATAAAAAGTATATAGTAATACATCCAAAAATAGTTATTACTTCACATTCCCCATATGTCTACTTCAACTTTGGATCATTTTGTGAATGTTATTTTATTTTTCGGGGGAGGTTAGAAGGCTTAGAAGTTTAGAAGCAAATCTTGAAATTTTTCAGGACCAGTTCAGGTCTGAAGTCACTTTGTGAGGCTTACATAATAGAAACCACCCGAAAATGACCCTTTAAGAAACTACACCCCTCAAGGTATTCAAAACTGATTTGACAAATGTTGTTAACCCTTTAGGTGTTCCACAAGAATTAATGGAAAATGGAGAGGAAATTTCAGAATTTCACTTTTTTGGCAGATTTTCCATTTTAATCATTTTTTCCGCTAACAAAGCAAGGGTTAATAGCCAATCAAAACTCAAGATTTATTGCCCTGAATATGTAGTTTACAGAAACACCCCATATGTGGTCGTAAACTGCTGTATGCGCAAACGGCAGGGTGCAGAAGGAAAGGAGCGCCATATGGTTTTTGGAAGGCAGATTTTGCTGGACTGGTTTTTAGATGCCATGTCCCATTTAAAGCCCCCCTGATGCACCTCTAAAGTAGAAACTCAAAAAAAGTGACTCATTGGTATTTTTATAGAGCAGGTTCTTACGGACGCTGTGATACATAATATGTATATTTTTTTATTTACTTAATTTTTACACAATAACAGCATTTCTGAAACAAAAAAGATTTACCGTATTTTTCGCCCCATAAGACGCACTTTTTCCCCCCTAAAATGGGGGGAAAACACTAGTGCGTCTTATGGGGTGAATACAGGGCAAACAAATAGCAAATGTGCGCCGCGTTTATTATGCGCGGTACATCGCAGGCTGCTCTGCATAGGAACAGCAGCCTGCGATGTACCCGATGAAGCCTGCGAGTTACCTGAAGAAGGAGAGCCCAGTGCCCGCAGCGCGGGCTTGCTGATGGGGACCGGCCGCGGCGTGCAGGGTGTAAGGCAGTGGGTGTACACTGGTAGAGACCGGCCGGCACTGTCTCGGCTGGTTGACAGGGACCGGCCGGCAGAGTTCAGTGACAACGTTGGCAGGAGTGCGGGAGAGGCAGATGAGGGGCGGAGCAGGATTTCCTGCCACACATGCCGCCTTTGTCTTCTCCCATGTACAAGCCATGTACAAGGTATGAGGGATGATGAAAGGCTGGAGGCTGTGGGGCTGATAAGAGGCTGTGGGGCTGATAAGAGGCTGTGGGGCTGATAAGAGGCTGAAGGGGATGATAAAAGGCTGATGGGGATGATCAAAGGCTGAAGGGGATGATAAAAGGCTGATGGGGATGATCAAAGGCTGAAGGGGATGATAAGAGGCTGAAAGGGATGATAAGAGGCTGAAGGGGATGATAAGAGGCTGAATGGGATGATAAGAGGCTGAATGGGATGATAAGAGGCTGAATGGGATGATAAGAGGCTGAAGGGGATGATAAGAGGCTGAAGGGGATGATAAGAGGCTGAATGGGATGATAAGAGGCTGAAGGGGATGATGAAAGGCTGAAGGGGATGATAGGAGGCTGGGGGGATGATAAGATGCTCTGGGGCTGATAAGAGGCTGTGGGGCTGATAAGAGGCTGAAGGGGATGATAAGAGGCTGGGGGGATGATGAAAGGCTGGGGGGATGATAAAAGGCTGGAAGGGGATGATAAGAGGCTGGGGGGATGATAAAAGGCTGGGGGGATGATAAAAGGCTGTAAGGGGATGATAAAAGGCTGGAAGGGGATGATAAGAGGCTGGGGGGATGATCAAAGGCTGATGGGGATGATAAGAGGCTGGGGGATGATGAAAGGCTGGGGGGATAATAAAAGGCTGGAAGGGGATGATAAAAGGCTGGAAGGGGATGATAAGAGGCTGGGGGGATGATGCAAGGCTGGGGGGATGATAAAAGGCTGATGGGGATGATAAGAGGCTGGGGGGATGATGAAAGGCTGGGGGGATGATAAAAGGCTGATGGGGATGATAAGAGGCTGGGGGGATGATAAAAGGCTGATGGGGATGATAAGAGGCTGGGGGGATGATGAAAGGCTAGGGGGTTGACAAGAGGCTGGGGGGCTTATGAGAGGCGGGGGGATGATCTGAAGTCTGAATGGGGGTCTCATTTATATTGGGGCTCTTATCTGAGGTCTGATTCGGGGTCATACACCTTGGGGTCTCAGCTGAGATCTGATTGGGGGTCTGATCTGAGGTTTTATTGGGGTCTTATTAACATTGGGGGTCTGATTGGGGCTGTCAGCTGAGGTCTGATTAATATTGGGAGTCTGATTGCTGGTTTGACCTTAGGTCAAATGAAATATATTTTTTTCTTATTGTCATCCTCTAAAATGTAGGTGCGTCTTATAGGCCAGTGCGTCTTATAGGGCGAAAAATACGGTATATTTTAGTGTCTCTATATTCTGAGAGCCATAGTTTTATTTTTATTTTTTGGCGATTGTCTTAGGTACTGTAGGGGCTCATTTTTTGCAGGATGAGGTGACTGTTAGATTGGTACTATCTTGGGAGGGCATACGCCTCTTTGATTGTTTGGTGTTGCACTTTTAGTGATGTAAGGTGACAAAAAAAGTTTTTTTTTTAGCACAGTTTTTATTAAATTTTTTTGACGGTGTTCATCTGAGGGCTTAGGTCATGTGACATTTTTATAGAGCCGGACGTGGAAATACCTAATATGTATACTTTCTTTTATTTATTTAAGTTTTACAGAATAATATCATTTTTTTATACAAAAAAATATCATGTTTTAGTGTCTCCATAGTCTGACAGTCATAGTTTTTATTATTATTCAGGCGATTGTCTTAGGTAGGGTCTCATTTTTTGTGGGATGAGATGACTGTTTGATTGGCACTATTTTGGGGTGCATATGACTTTTTGATCGCTTGCTATCACACTTTTTGTGATGTAAGGTGACAAAAAATGGCTTTTTTGAGAGCTGGTTGTTACGGACGTGGCGATACATAATGTTTTTTTTATTTATTTCACTTTAACAGAATAATAGCATTTTTGAAACAAAAAATGATGTTTTAATGTCTCCATGTTCTGAGGGCGATTTTCTTATGTAGGGGCTCATTTTTTGTGGAATGAGGTGACTGTTTTATAGGTTCCATTTGGTGGGACATACGCCTTTTTGATCATTTGGTGTTGCACTTTTTGTGATGTAAGGTGACAAAAATGGCTTTTTGACAGTTTTTATTTGTTATGGTGTGTATCGGTCAGGGTGGATCATGCGATATATTTATAGAGCCTGCCGTCACAGACGCAGCAATACCAAATATGTCTATTTTATTTATTTTTTGCTACTTTTAATTTTTTTTCTAACTACTTAATGGGGGGATTTTTTTTCTTTACATGTGAAACCTTTTTTTTTTTTTTATAAAACTTTACTTTTTTTATTTTTTATTTCACACTTTGTGTCCTCCATAAGGTCATACAAGACCTCTGGGGGATATTTTACTTAATTTTTTTTTCCACTATTGATTTCTCCTGTAACTGGGGCATGATATAGTAGCCCCAGTTCCAAGGGAAATACAATCCCCAGAGAGGCTGTACAGCAGAATACAAAGCTGTACAGTGCAGGGCTGATCAAGGTCTATGGAAGACCCGACAGCTCCTGCACTCCCCCGGCCCTCGCGATCACATGAGCAGGTCATGTTAAGCCACGCCTCTGATTCGGTAACCAGTGACGGAACCATACCACGTGAGCTCGACATAGTTGGTGTAAGGCAGGGCTGCGAGGGGCGGTATTCCTTACAATTTCCATATTGGCTTTAACTTGGAAATTACTGTATTGAATTTGCCTGGGTGTGGGCCCCTGGTGCACAATAGCTTGTGAAAAAAGGTCATGAATCTTGATGATGGATAGACAGTGCATCAGTATAGGAGCGTATTAAATCACAGAAAAAAACTATATATGAACCATCCTGCACGATATGGTATTAAATGCGCAGATGTATATGGCTACATTTGCAAAATCACAGAAAATAATGCACTATAATAATAGATGCAAGCATAACATATGAACATATGAAGTGTCTCAAATTTTATCAAGAGTGAGGGCTTGGTCCATATGTTATGCTTGCATCTATTATTATAGTGCATTATTTTCTGTGATTTTGCAAATGTAGCCATATACATTCGCGCATTTAATACCATATCGTGCAGGATGGTTCATATATTGTTTTTTCTGTGACAAAGTTGTACACTGCACAAAGCTGTCCTAGTGCTCTCTCTAGACGTCTCACATCATAATCAGGCTGAGAAATGGTGGACATATGACTATACAGTTTTTGCCATAAGCTTGAAACATGAGTAGAAAGTTCATGTTTCCTACTAGAGATGAGCGAATTTTACAAAAATTCAATTCGGCCGGTTCACCGAATTTTCCAGAAAAGTTTGCTTCGATCCGGGTGTAAAACACTGTACATTGCAGTAACGCGCATAGGAAGTGTGCTGCAGTAGTGAAATAATACAGTGAGTCAGTATGACATGCAGATGACGGGCGTCGCTAGTAGAATCACACTTCACTTATTTGGGCAGTCACTAGTGTTGAGTGAGCATGCTCGGCCGAACTTCAGTTCTGCTCAAGCAACGCTATTTTCGGCACATGGCGGCATTCGGCCGAATACTGGATGTGCTCGAGCGAAATGCTCGAGTTTTCTCCCCGCATGTTTCTTGGCTGCTGTGCAGCCAATAAACGTGCAAGTAAGTACTGCCCTCACTGTAATGAGGTAGCCATGTTGGATACCGGCATTCCAGTGATTGGCTGGCCGGAACGTGCCCGATGGCGCAGGTTTGGCTCAGTCTTAGTCAGGGTAGAGCTATGCATAGGAAGGGACAGATGGTGTAAGAAGTGATATTGGACTATTTGTATTAGAAAAACTTTTTCAGAGACCCAAAAGTCCTTTTAAGGACTATTGTGTGTGACAGCAGCAATATATATTTGTAGCGCAACCTGTGCTAAATTGATAAAACTTCACAGACCCAAAAGTCATTTTAAGGACTAGTGTGTGTGGCAGCAGCAATATATATTTTTTTAGCTCATCCTGCGCTAAATAGCGTCCAATAGGTTGCTGCGGACAGTTAAATTATCTGCACCACATCTCCTGTGTAAAGTGTGCGCATCCCAAAAATATCTGTGACATCCAGTGTACTTTTTCCGTAGACGGTGTCCGCTGCGGACAGTGACATTAGGTGCGCCACATGTGACATTAGGTGCTGTGTAACGTGTGCGCTAAAAAATTTATCAGTGACATACATTGTACTTTTTCAATAGATGGTGTCTGCTTCTGACACGGACATTACCAGTGCCACATCTCCAGTGTACCGTGTGTGCTGAAACAATGTATCTGTGACATACAGTGTACTTTTTCAATAGATGGTGTCTGCTTCTGACACGGACATTACCAGTGCCACATCTCCAGTGTACCGTGTGTGCTGAAACAATGTATCTGTGACATACAGTGTACTTTTTCAACAGATGGTGTCCTCTTCTGACAGTGACATTAACAGTGCAATATATCTAAAATGTAACTTGTGCGTTTAAAAAATTTATCTGTGACGTACAGTGTGCTTTTTCAATAGACGGTATTCTGACAGTGACATTACCAGTGCAAGGTCTCCAGTGTACCGTGTGCACTGAAAAAATGTATCTGTGACATACAGTGTACTTCTTCAATAGACGGTGTCCGCTTCTGACAGTGACAATACCAGTGCCACATCTAAAGTGTAACGTGTGCGCATAAAATTTTTATCTGTGACATACAGTGTACTTTTTCCGTAGACCCTGCGGACAGTGACATTACATGTGGGACCTCTCCTGTATAACATTTCCTCATCCCAAATACCTGTGACATTCCCTGTAATTTTTTATTAGGTGCTGGTGACAGCATTGACATTATCTGTGGAATATCTCCTTTGTGATGTTTCTACATCCCAAATACGTTTTTACATTTTTTGGTGCATACACTTCCAAATCCTACGTTACTGTACGTGTGACATACTTTCAAGTATATACAACATTTAAAATAAAGAAGGCAAGCAGTAAGGGACGGGGAAGTGGCCGTGATGCACGCAGAGGCCGTGGCCCTGGGCGCCTGCTGCCAGAGCAAAAGAAAAGCATATGATCCACGATACCTAGTTTTATGTCCCAGTCTGCAGGGTGGCGCAGTGAAGTCAGACCAGCTGGCCAGCTAAGACCTGTCCTAGGTTGCTAATATGGCTTATATGTTTATACTGCTAGACCTGCTAATAACCTTTAATGCAGTTCATATGTTTACATGTTAAAGACAAAAACAGAGTTGTTTACTATGACTTCATGTTTCTGAATGTCATATAACAGTCATATAACAGTTATATATAAGATGGTATGCCTTAAAGATTCATAATATGAATGTAAAGTAAGCTCAATGACATAACAGAAAGCATTGAGTTAAACAGTTTTTAATCCCCAGAAGTCTTAACCAATCACAGCCAGCCTCACACTGAGCAGGAGTCTTGGCCAATTACAGCCAGCCTCAAACTCAGCCTGTCTGGGAAACCCCCTAGCAGGAGCTGCTAGTATTTATTACACCAGAGGAGAGAAGCTGAACAGACATTCACTCCACTGAGAGTTCAATTTTATGAAAGCAAAGAGGCCAAAATAGGTATTTAATACAGTTATTGATGTTCCTATTGTTAATTAGAGATTAGAGCTATATACTAAACTAGTTATATGTGTTTACTTGCAGTTCCACCAAACTAACAGTATGCAAATAACAAATTGCAAATAGCAATCTCCAAATTGCAAACTATGCAAACTACAAACTACGTACGGTCTGCGAACTGCTCATACCAGATCATATAGAGCAAGTAAAACTATTGGTTAAGCCTCAGATATACCTCTCAGAGAGATCATAAAGTGCTTAAATAACTTAAAGTGATAGTATAGATACTGAAAAGAGAAGTATATCCACCATTTTATGTTAAATGACAAGATTGAATAGTTGAACCGCTATTTTGTGATACTTGATTCAACACGTGTTTTGTACATAGACTGTCTGCTACAGAGGCAGCAGCGTTATATATGAAGAAAAATTGAAGTTAATATAGAAGTTATTTCAAGCATTTGGTGTGCTCTTTAAACCTACTGCTTCCATAGAATGGCGCTAGAGGAATTACAGAGTAATAGACAGTCTAATTAGACTAAAAAGTCAGAGATATCAAAATTCAATTAATGACACAGCGCAAAAGGCACTTCATAGTGCTGCTCCTGCCACAAGTGAGACGAGGTGGTAGGTTGGATTGCAGCAGATGCTTCCAGTCACTTAAGCAACACCCTGTCTTCCACCAAGTCCAGTCTCAGGAGCCAAGGACCTCGCATATAATTTTTTAGAGGGTCAGCTCACCTACAGGCTATCGCATATAATGTATTATAGGGTAAGCTTACCTTCAGGCCCTCGCATATAATGTTTTACAGGGTCAGCTCACCTGCAGGCGCTCGCATATAATTTTTTAAAGGGTCAGCATACCAGCCGGCCCTCACCTACAATCTTTTATAGGGTTTGCTCACCTGTAGGCCCTCGCCTATAATGCTTTACAGGGTCAGCTCACCTGCAGGCCCTCAAATATAATGTTTTACAGGGTCAGCTCATCAGCAGGCCCTCACCTACAATCTTTTACAGGGTCAGCTCACCTACAGGCCCTCGCATATAATGTTTTACATGGTCAGCTCACCTCCAGGCACTCACCTACAACCTTTTAGAGGGTCAGCTCACCAGCAGGCCCTCATCTACAATCTCTTACAGGGTAAGCTCACCTACAGGTCCTCGCTTATAATGTTTTACAGGGTCTGCTCACCTGCAGGCCCTCGCAGATAATGTTTTACAGGGTCAGCTCACCTGCATGCGCTTGCATATAATTTTTTAAAGGGTCAGCTCACCAGCAGGCCCTCAACTACAATCTTTTATAGTGTTTTCTCACCTGTAGGCCCTCGTATATAATATTTTACAGGGTCAGCTCACCTACAGGCCCTCGCATATAATGTTTTACAGGTTCAGCTCATCTACAGGCCCTCACATATAATGTTTTACATGGTCAGCTCACCTGCAGGCACTCACCTACAACCTTTTAGAGGGTCAGCTCATCAGCTGGCCCTCACGTACAATCTTTTACAGGGTCAGCTCACCTGCAGGCCCTCGCATATAATTTTTTACAGGGTCAGCTCACCTGCAGGCCCTCACATATAATGTATTACAGGGTAAGCTTACATTCAGGCCCTCGCATATAATGTTTTAGAGGGTCAGCTCACCAGCAGGCCCTCACCTACAATCTTTTACAGGGTAAGCTCAACTATAGGTACTCGCATATATTGTTTTACAGGGTCAGCTCACCTGCATGCCCTGGCATATAATTTTTTAGAGGGTCAGCTCACCAGCAGGCCTTCATCTACAATCTTTTATAAGGTTTGCTCACCTGTAGGCCCTCGCATATAATGTTTTACAGGGTCAGCTCACCTGCAGGCCCTCACCTACAACCTTTTAGAGGGTCAGCTCATTAGCAGGCCCTCACCAACATCTTTTACAGGGTCAGCTCACCAGCAGGCCCTCACCCTTAAAGTTTTAGAGGGTCATCTCAGAAGCAGGCCCTCGCCCCTAATGTTTTAGATGATCAGATCAGCAGGCCCTTGCTCCAAATGTTTTTGATGGTCACCAGCAGGCCATAAATCATAATTTTTCAAGGGTGTGTATGATGCCCTCCTTTATGTGTAACAAAGGGCATTTCACTTAGTGCATATTCTTTTGGAGTGTCGGAGTCCCACTACATGAACAATTGTACCACAATGTGAATGAGGCCCTCCTTTTTGTAATATACAGGTTGTATCGGAGTGCCTCTGGCTTGTAATTTTTGGCAGCACTGGCACTTTATATACAAGTAAATATACAGGAAAGAATTTTTCCTAACAATTTTTCCTCTAAAATCGATTTTATCTTTGGTTTTGTACGTATTATTTTCAGTCTGTAAAAGTGGAGTACTACTCGGACAACGTCGTTCCCAGCAGTGACCTGGGAGTCCAAGATGCATCCAGACATCCTCCCCATGCTGTTCCCAAACCATTTTGGTGGTGTTTCCATCAATTTCTGACCTTTTCCTATGAACCAGACACTCTTCTCTCTTCAGAGCAGGGGGTGCCTGGTTTAATGCTCGAGTACTCCCATTGACTTCCATTATACTCGGGTGCTCTGTAAAGCACCCGAGCATCCCAATGTGTTCGGCCCGAGCACTCGAGCACTTGGGTGCTCAATCCACACTAGCAGTCACGTGGCCAAAACTGACCAAATAACTCAAGTATTAACTCAGCCTTATAGATCGATTTTAGCGTCAAAAAGAAGTGCACTTCTTTTACACCCTCGTCAGCTGATTCCACATAGATGTCTACAGAACCAGTTCTATTAAAAGCATATATAAGTAGAGCCACCCGACAGAGTGGAGAGGGTGTCAGCAGTAAGTTTGTGTTGACGTCACCGATTAATTTGCCCTTCCTCTGATCGGTCAGAACAATAACCCCCAAAAAAAACGGATCCTGTCTGTGGAGCAGCCGTCTTCGGTCGGTCAGCATTTGTTCAATAATCCATCAGTATTGCTAATGCCAAATAAAACAGGAGTGGATCTAAAACAGAGATTACAAGTGAATGGAATATTTGCATGTCTTCTGTGTTTTGTACACACTCCTGCTTTTGGCTACCAAATCATAAGCCAATTCTGATGGGACCATATAGGCCTTACAGCTGCTACATAGACAGGATCTGTTGTGCGTCTCCTTTTTCCTTCCTTCTGACAGATCAGAAAAAAGGTCAAAAATATGATGATGTCAGCCAGGCCAAAACGTAAAATAGTAGCCCAGTCATGAAGTGGGGAGGATGGGAACAGCATGAGAAGTCGACAGAGTGGGCCTATGACAAAGTGGTGAGGTGGAAGCAGCATGAGGAGTCCACAGAGTGGCCCAACGACAGTGTGGAGGTGGCGGCAGCATCAGGAGGCCACAGAGCAGCACAATGACAGATCCTGGAGGTGGCAGCAGCAGCAGAAGTAGCATCAGGATAAGAAAAGGATAATGCAACAGCACTTTGCAGACACAAATAAAGTACAATAATGCCATAATTATAGAGAACATTCTGGTGCTAATGCTACACTTATGGTCCCATTCACACGTCCGCATTTTAGTCCACATCTATTCCACAATTCTGCAGAATAGATGCGGACCCATTCATTGTAAATGGGGCAGGACGTGATGCGGAGAGCACACTATGTACTCTCCGCTTCCGAAATTTGCGGAGCCGCGGCTCCGCAAAAGATAGAGCATGTCCTATTCTTGTCCGCAGCCTGGGGAGTGCCAGCATGGTGTGTTGCGGATCCGCAATTTGCAGATCCGCAACACACCACGGACGAGTAAATGGGGCCTATTTTGCAAATTTGAGATTCTTGGCAAATACATTTTGTACAAAATTATTTGGGCTTGTCTGCCAAAACGTCAAGGAGATCTCTATCAGACCGGAACCTACAAGTTGTGTTCAAAATTATTCAACCCCCAATGCTGTAAAGGGTTTTAGGGAATTTAGTGTACGTTTGTAATTGTGTTCAGAATGAAATCTTACAAGGACTTTTTAAAGAACCAAATGCAACTAAAATGACATCAATTGTTTTTGTAATACAGTATTAAATGTTTTTTTTGCGATTTCTTCATTGACACAATTATTCAACCCCTTAAAGACTACCACTCTTAAGAACAGAGGTTCATTCAAGTGTTTTCGATCAGGTATTGAAAACCCCTGTGGATGTCAAGGAGCAGCAATCAAGCATAATAAGCACCAATTAGGCAGATTTAAAATTACTGTGATACTCAGCTCCTTCTAGACATTTACTGGTGTGTTTACAAACATGGTGAAGTCAAGAAAATGGTCCAGGAAGACAAGAGAAGAGGTGATTTCTCTTCACAGGAAGGGCAATGGCTATAAGAAGATTGCAAAGATGTTAAACATACCAAGAGACACCATAGGAAGCATCATTTACAAATTCAAGGCAAAGGGCACTGTTGAAACGCTACCTGGTCGTGGCAGAAAGAAGATGCTGACTTCGACTGCTGTGTGCTACCTGAAGCGCAAAGTGGAGAAAAGTCCCTGTGTGACTGCTGAGGAACTGAAAAAAGATTTGTCAGATGCGGGTACTGAAGTTTCAGCTCAGACAATAAGGCGCACACTGCGTAATGAAGGCCTCCATGCCAGAACTCCCAGGCCAACCCCCTTTGCTGTCTCCAAAGAATAAGAAGAGTAAACTGCAGTATGCCAAAAGTCATGTGGACAAACCACATTTGTGTTCTGTGGACTGATGAAACAAAATTAGAACTGTTTGGGCCCATGGATAAACGCTATGTTTGAAGGAGGAAGAACAAGGCCTATGAAGAAAAGAACACCTTGCCTACTGTGAAGCATGGCGGGGGGTCAATCATGCTTTGGGGCTGTTTTGCTTCTACGGGTACAGTGAAGCTTCAGCATGTGCAAGGTACCATGAATTCTCTTCAGTACCAGGAGATATTGGATGAAAATGTGATGCAGTCCGTCACAAACCTGAGGTTTGGGAGACGTTGGACCTTTCAACAGGACAATGATCCCAAGCATACCTCCAAGTCCACTAGAGCATGGTTGCAGATTAAAGCCTGGAACATTTTGAAGTGTCCATCGCAGTCACCAGACTTAAATCCGATTGAGAACCTCTGGTGGGACTTAAAGAAAGCAGTTGCAGCGTGCAAGCCTAACAATGTGACTGAACTGTAGGCTTTTGCCCATGAAGAATGGGCGAAGATTCCCTTAGATCGCTGCAAGACACTTGTGTCAAGCTATGCTTCACGTTTAAAAGCTGTTATAACTGGAAAAGGATGTTGTACTAAGTACTAAGATCTAATGTCACTTGGGGGTTGAATAAAACTGATAATGATGTGAGCAGAGAAAAGACCTTTGTGGTTATTTCAATATAAATGTTATGTTATATTTGTCTGTCTTACAAGTGCCTCTTTGATTTAATTGTAAACAAGATGACTGAAATGATCAAAATCAATGTCATACTGGCCAAAACACTCAATTTCAGTGGGGGTTGAATAATTTTGAACACAACTGTAACACTAAATACTACCTGTAATGTGCCAAAATGTCCACCATAAAAGTAAGGGAGTGCAGGTTCCACATGCATGCTGGATCCACTCTGCTTTTTACCATTTTTGGTGCCATAACGGCCTCCATTAAATCCAGGGATGAAGGTACCAACATGAATGCTGAGCCCACGCTATACTTCTCCTGGTGCCAAATGGCTTCTAATAAATTCAATGAGAGCAGGCTACAGCTTTATACTTACTCTAATTAAAATCAGCCTGTAGAGCAGACAGGCTAGTTAGGGGTGCAAGACAAACTGGAGTCAGCCACACCTCCAGCTCTAGTACAACCGCAAAAAAATAAGGGGTTCAGTCAGCACATCCCAATGTGCAGGTGTACGCTGCCATGGCTAGAAACACAAAGAAAAAAAAGGACAATGCAACAGCACTCTGCAGACACAAATAAAGTACAATAATACCATAATTATCGAAAACATTCTGTTGCTAATGCTATGCTTATTTAGCAAATTTGAGATTCTGGCAAGTGCCTGACTGTATAGGGAGGGTGCTTAGGGTCTAATGGTCCCCCCTTTCCCCCCTTAGAGCGTTTAGGGAGTCTGGCCCCGTCACGGTAATGGTGAAGTAGGTGGCATATTAGGGCCATCAAGGGTCACTGGGGATCCTCCTAAGTCAGGATGGGGGCGGTGCAGGAAGTCCTGAAGGTTACATATACCCGCTCCCTGTTCCGGTCACTTCCTCTTGCCAGTAGAAGCAAATTGGTGTGGTACGTACTCCTGTTCTTGCTCTGCCCAAACCAAAATGTCTGCGGGAGATGCGGCCCTCAGGGAGTCCCTCCTGGTGAGTTTTCATGCAGAGGGTGAGGGTTTGGCTGTGCTAATTTCTGAGCAGTATAAAACTTCCCCAGGCACCCCCGCCCCCCCCGCTCCATTTCTCATACCCGGTTGGGATCTGCCGCAGCATGTGAGCAGCTCCAGCACTTTAATTGGGGGGTAAGACCGGTAAGTTTAACATCTGTTGTTGGTAAACTGTTTGAAAGTTTTCTAAGAGATGCTATCTTGGAGTATCTCAATGAAAATAAGCAAATAACGCCATATCCGTATGGCTTCATGAGGCATCGGTCGTGCCAAATAAATTTAATCAGTTTCTATGAGGAGTTAAGTTCTAGACTTGACAGCGGCGAATCAATTGATGTCGTATATCTGGACTTCTCCAAAGCATTTTACACTGTACCTCATAAAAGGTTAGTATATAAAATGAGAATGCTCGGACTGGGAGAAAATGTCTGTATGTGGGTAAGTAACTGGCTGAGTAATAGAAAACAAAGGGTGGTTATTAACGGTACACACTCAGATTGGGTCACTGTCACTAGTGGGGTACCTCAGGGGTCAGTATTGGGCCCTATTCTCTTCAATATATTTATTAATGATCTTGTAGAAGGCTTGCACAGTAAAATATCAATTTTTGCAGATGACACTAAACTGTGTTAAGTAATTAACACTGAAGAGGACAGTTTTCTGCTACAGAGGGATCTGGATAGATTGGAGGCTTGGGCAGAGAAATGGCAGATGAGGTTTAACACTGACAAATGTAAAGTTATGCACATGGGAAGGAATAATGCAAGTCACCCGTACATACTAAATGGTAAAACACTCGGTAACACTGACATGGAAAAGGATCTAGGAATTTTAATAAACAGCAAACTAAACTGTAAAAGCCAGTGTCAGGCAGCTACTGCCAAGGCCAATAAGATAATGGGTTGCATCAAAAGGGGTATAGGTGCCCGTGATGAGAACATAGTCCTACCTCTTTACAAATCACTAGTCAGACGACACATGGAGTACTGTGTACAGTTCTGGTGTCCTGTGAACAAGGCAGACATAGCAGAGCTGGAGAGGGTTCAGAGGAGGGCAACTAAAGTAATAACTGGAATGGGGCAACTACAGTACCCTAAAAGATTATCAAAATTAGGGTTATTCACTTTAGAAAAAAGACGACTGAGGGGAGATCTAATAACTATGTATAAATATATCAGGAGTCAGTACAGAGATCTCTCCCATCATCTATTTATCCCCAGGACTGTGACTGTGACGAGGGGCCATCCTCTGCATCTGGAGGAAAGAAGGTTTGTACACAAACATAGAAAAGGATTCTTCATGGTAAGAGCAGTGAGACTATGGAACTCTCTGCCTGAGGAGGTGGCGATGGTGAGTACAATAAAGGAATTCAAGAGGGGACTGGATGTATTTCTGGAGTGTAATAATATTACAGGTTATAGCTACTAGAGAGGGGTCGTTGATCCAGGGAGTTATTCTGATTGCCTGATTGGAGTCGGGAAGGAATTTTCTCCCCTTAGGTGGGGAAAGTTGGCTTCTGCCTCACAGGTTTTTTTTGCCTTCCTCTGGATCAACTTGTAGGAAACAGGCCGAACTGGGTGGACAAGTGTCTTTTTTTCGGTCTTATATACTATGTTACTATGTTGCGGCTGTCCATACGGCATTCTCGCATCCCCCCCGCCTGACTCGGTCACAGGTCCAATGTCGCCCGCTCCTACCTGCATCCCTCCAGAGATCCCGCAACATATGTCTTGATTTCCCCTACCATTAGTGGGCACTATAGATCCATGTAAAAAGTTTTGCAATTAAAGCTATTTTTCCTTTTTTGTCTATCATTCGAAATAGGGATAATCTTTAACTAGGATTTTAGACAGACCTTGATGAAACCTTAAAGAGACAATGTCTCTTGTATCTGTACAAATATCTAGTCTTTCTCTTAATCTCTGACCAGACCTAATTAATTCAAGGTACACACTACAGCACCCAGGTCATTGTTCTGGGGAAAACTCAGTATTCGCTTTTAACACCTGGTTCCACATTTCTCCATTTAAGAAATCCTCAAGGAAAGAGATCATTAACCTGTATTAGTCTCTTTCATGCATTCTAAAACTACATAGGAATTTCTACCTCAATTCTAACCTTAAAAATGAATATATCTATAATGACCATATTCTTACATATATAAAGCACACATATTTAAATCATTTAAAGCATACAATTTTAGGATGTATCATATAAAACCCAGAAACCATTTACCTATTCATTAATAGAAACATTACATTGAATAGTAAAATGAAATCCTTTCTATCCAGTGTGGGGATTTTCTCTGGTAGACAGGTTAGTGGTCGCGGTATAGAGGCAAGTAACCAGGTTGTAAATCAAACTTCAGTGTTTTATTCACACTCAGGAAAACATAACAGTCCTTGTGCTTGTTCTTGCACAGCAAAATAAAACAATGTTCACCTGGAATCCCAAGTGTCGGTTAACACCTGGCTGAAAGCTCAGCAACACCAAATTTCACTGGCAGGCTTCCAGGTGGCCTGCACGCCTGTTTGCAGTCTTCAGCTTCAGCCCAGAGGACTCCACATGTAAGGAAAAAGTAATTTCGTAGCTTTTCGTAGTAATTTTATACGTAGCCTGTCCTTATAGGTCGCAGCAAGTCCTTCTTATGAGGTGGGTGATCTTCTCACGAAATCGTTCAGTTTTATATATACGGACCGCGCAGACAAATATTCTCCTGGAGGTTAGTCTGAGGAACAGACTCTGGATCCCGTTCAACCAAACATACGCCGCCTCGTCCTGTGTGCGATGTTCTATATGAATCATAAAGACACATACATAGTGAAGTACCGCCGGATTGCTCACCAGCTTTTACTTATAACTCACTCACAGGATTCACAGATTTTTTAGGCGCATCAAAGGATCATTCAAACACTGGCGATGTTTACTTCTCTTCTCTCCTATGCATGGGTTAAATTTCTCCAATAGTGAGTACCGCAACACACCATTAAAGTACTTTGTGTTTATTATACTCAAACAATTCTATAAAATTGTGCAATGTATAAAACAACTCGATCTGCCCGGCTCGGGATTCGCTCCACAGCAGCTTCGTCAGGGGCGTAATTTCCTACTATTTTCCCACAGTTTTAAAACCCACCCATCCACTTCCTCCTTCAACAATTAACCTGTTGCCGAACGCAGGATTGCGTCCTGGCGGCGGTCGGTTTGTTCCTCCTGGACGCGCCGGGGCGTCATCTCGCGTCGGGGAGAAGTTACACTACAGCCTGCCAGCGCTGATCGTGCGCTGGCAGGCTGTAGAAGTTAAAAAAAAAAATGCCATATCAGATGGTGTTTTGTTAACAGCGTCTGATATGCTTGCTGTTCGTTCCTTTGGTGGTCCCTTTTGCTTGGGACCACCAAAGGAATCTTTTGTAAGTGCACCAATCACCACACAGACCCCCCCCCCATCCACCCCCCCCGTCACTGATTAACCCCTGATTAACCCCCAATTAACCCCTGATTACCCCATGTCACCCCCCTGATCATCCCCTGTCACTAATCACCCCCCTGTAAGGCTCATTCAGACGTCCGTATGTGTTTTGCGGATCCTTTGTTCCGCAAAACACGGACACCGGCAATGTGCTTTCCGCATTTTGCGGAACCGCACATTGCCAGAACTATATAGAAAATGCCTTTTCTTTTCCACAATTGCGGACAAGAATAGGACATGCTCTATCTTTTGCGGAGCTGCGGCTGGATGTTTGGGGGCCGAAACCCGGAAGTTTGCGGCCGCAGCTCCGCAAATGCTGATGCGGCGAGCACATAGTGTGCTCTCCGCATCACCGCCTGCCCCATTCACACTGAATGGGTCCGTATCTATTCCGCAGAATTGCGGAATAGATGCGGACATTTTTGAGGACGTGTGAATGGGGCCTTACTATTTTTTTTTTTTTGCACATTTTTTGGCAGAGATTTTTTCATCCGCATTGATTGATGCGAATGAGGAAATCTGCCGTTCCTTTTTTTTTTTTTAAGCCCAGAGGCTGAACGGGAAAAAAAATCTCATTACCCGTATGCTCAATATAAGGAGAATCGCAGAAACTCCTAATGCTGGCCATACGTGTAATGATTGCGGAGACCCTCAAATGCCAGGGCAGTACAAACACCCCACATGTGACCCCATTTTAGAAAGAAGACACCCCAAGGTATTCCGTGAGGTGTATGGTGAGTTCATGTAAAATTTTATTTTTTGTCACTAGTTAGTGGAAATTTGAGACTTTGTAAAAAAAAAAAAAAATCAATTTCCGCTAAGTTGTGCCAAAAAAAAAAAAATTCTGTGAACTTGCCATGCCCCTCACGGAATACCTTGGGGTGTCTTCTTTCCACAATGTGGTCACTTGTGGGGTATTTATACTGTCCTGGCATTTTAGGGGTCCTAAAGCGTGAGAATCCAAATGCGTAAAAATGCCCTGTGAAATCCTAAAGGTACTCATTGGTTTTAGGGCCCCTTTGCGCATCTTGGCTGCAAAAGTGGCACACATGTGGTATCGCCGTACTCAGGAGAAGTAGGGCAATGTGTTTTGGGGTGTATTTTTATATATACCCATACTTTGTGTGAGAAATATCGCTGTAAACGACAACTTTTTAATTTTTTTTATACAAAGTTGTCAGTTTACAGAGATATTTCTCTCACCCAACATGGGTATATGTAAAAATACACCCCAAAACACATTGCCCTACTTCTCCTCAGTACGGTGATACCACATGTGTGCCACTTTTTGGCAGCCTGGGTGCGCAAAGGGGCCCAAATTTCAACGAGTACCTTTAGCTTTTACATGGCTGCTCACAATTTAGCCCCGCCCAAAATGCCAGAACAGTACAAACACCCCAAAAATGACCCCATTTTGGAAAGAAGACACCCCAAGGTATTCGCTGTAGGGCATAGGGAGTCCATGAAAAATGTAACTTTTTGTCAAAAGTTAGCAGAAAGGGAGACTTTGTGAGAAAAAACAATAAAAATCAATTTCCGCTAACTTGGGCCAAAAAAAAAACTTCTATGAACTCGCCATGCCCCTCACGGAATACCTTGGGGTGTCTTCTTTCCAAAATTGAATCACATGTGGGGTATTTATACTGCCCTGGCATTTTAGGGACCCTAAAGCGTGAGAAGAAAAATGCGTAAAAATGCCCTCCTAAAAGGTACTCATTGGTTTTAGGGCCCCTTTGCACATCTTGGCTGCAAAAAAGTGTCACACATGTGGTATCGCCGTACTCAGGAGAGGTAGGGCAATGTGTTTTGGGGTGTATTTTTACATATACCCATGCTTGT
The DNA here is from genome assembly GCA_033119425.1 of Bufotes viridis. Taxonomy (NCBI): domain Eukaryota; kingdom Metazoa; phylum Chordata; class Amphibia; order Anura; family Bufonidae; genus Bufotes; species Bufotes viridis. The sequence continues at coordinate 201,340,876 of CM065593.1, read as the reverse complement.
GTGAGAGAAATATCTCTGTAAATTGACAACTTTGTATAAATTTTTTATACAAAGTTGTCAGTTTACAGAGATATTTCTCACTCCAACATGGGTATATGTAAAAATACACCCCAAAACACATTGCCCTACTTCTCCTCAGTACGGCGATACCACATGTGTGCCACTTTTGGCAGCCTAGGCTGCAAAAGGGGCCCAAATTCCAACGAGTACCTTTAGCTTTACATGGCTGCTCACAATTTAGCCCCGCCCAAAATGCCAGAACAGTAAGCAAACACCCCACAAATGACCCCATTTCGAAAGTAGACACCCCAAGGTATTCACTGTAGGGCATAGTGAGTCCATGAGAAATTTTACTTTTTTGTCAGAAGTTAGCAGAAATGGAGACTTTGTGAGAAAAATCAATCAAAAATCAATTTCCGCTAACTTGGGCCAAAATGAAAGGCTTCTATGAACTCGCCATGCCCCTCACGGAATACCTTGGGGTGTCTTCTTTCCAAAATTGAATCACATGTGGGGTATTTATACTGCCCTGGCATTTTAGGGACCCTAAAGCGTGAGAAGAAAAATGCGTAAAAATGCCCTCCTAAAAGGTACTCATTGGTTTTAGGGCCCCTTTGCACATCTTGGCTGCAAAAAAGTGTCACACATGTGGTATCGCCGTACTCAGGAGAGGTAGGGCAATGTGTTTTGGGGTGTATTTTTACATATACCCATGTTGGGTGAGAGAAATATCTCTGTAAATTGACAACTTTGTATAAATTTTTTTAAAAAGTTGTCATTTACAGAGATATTTCTCACACCCAGCAGGGGTATATGTAAAAATACACCCCAAAACACATTGCCCTACTTCTCCTGAGTACGGCGATACCACATGAGTGACACTTTTGCGCACCCAGGCTGCAAAAAGGGGCCCAAATTCCAACGAGTACCTTTAGCTTTTACATGGCTGCTTACAATTTAGCCCCGCCCAAAATGCCAGAACAGTAAGCAAACCCCACAAATGACCCAATTTCCGAAAGTAGACACCCCAAGGTATTCACTGAGGGGCATAGTGAGTCCGTGGGAGATTTTTATTTTTTTTTGCCAGAAGTTAGCAGAAATGGAAACTTTATTTTATTTTTTTCCTCAAAGTGTCATTTTCCGCTAACTTGTGAAAAAAAATGAAAGGATACATGAACTCACCATGCCCCTCCGCGAATACTATGGGGTGTCTTCTTTCTAAAATGGTGTCATATGGGGGTTATTTATACTTTCCTGGCATTCTAGCACCTGAAGAAACATGACAGGTGCTCAGAAAGTCAGAGCTGCTTCAAAATGCCGAAATTCACTTTTTTGCACCATAGTTTGTAAACGCTGAAAAATAATACATTTTGCGAAAAATTTATATAGAAATGTAGTTTAAAAAAAAAAAAAAAATACAACAGAAAGTGAAAAATGACATTTTTTTGCAAAAAATTCGGTCATTTTTGATTAATAGGTAAAATTCATTTGGGTGGTAAGTTGTATGACGGAGCTATAAACGGTGAAAGTAGTGTAGTGCAGAATTGTAAAAAGTGGCCTGGTCATTAAGGGTGTTTAAGCTAGGGGGGCTGAAGTGGTTAATTAGCTCCCACTTGAGCAACCTGTGTCAGGCTACCACCCCTTGGATCAGGACAAGACATTTTCCCTTTTGGTTATTTTCTAAAATCACAATATAATACATATAATCCTATTCATATACAGCATACATTTTAACCCTATACCATACTTTTTCTATGTATAACCCCATTAGCACATTGCATGCAATCATAATGTACACACCCATTCACATATTGCATTAATTTTCACCATAGAACATGTTGCGATAATTCTCACCATTTGCATTTTCACTCCTTTTCACCACAGAACTACACCACACCCCTTCCATGAAGATATGCAACACCCTTCACACATTGCATTGGTTAGTTGTCTTAAAAATATTCGTTACCCTTCTATATGCCTCTGTTCTCATTACGGTATAGTTTTTAATTCTCAGGTTCCTCACCCACAGGTGTTTTCTTTTTAACATCAGGAGAACTTTGTATCTCCGAATAAAAAATTCATTGATACCTTCTATTCATCCACCAAACATGATTTGAGGTCTAGCTCCACATTTAATCCTTGTGGTTGCAGGCTTCCTATATTCTAAATCCATTCCACTGCCACTCGATTTATTTTCTTTTTTGGGGGGGTTTAAAGCTGTGGGAAAATAGTAGGAAATGACGCCCCCGACGAAGCTGCTGTGGAGCGAAACCCGGGTTGGGCAGATCGAGTTGTTTTATACATTGCGCAATTTTATAGAATTGTTTGTGAGTATAATAAACACAAAGTACTTTAATGGTGTGTTGCGGTACTCACTATTGGAGAAATTTAACCCATGCATATGAGAGAAGAGAAGTAAACATCGCCAGTTTTTGAATGATCCTTTGATGCGCCTAAAAAATCAGTGAATCCTGTGAGTGAATTATAAACAAAAGCTGGTGAGCAATCCGGCAGTACTTCACTATGTATGTGTCTTCATGATCCATATAGAACATCACACAGGACGAGGCGGCGTACGCTTGGTTGAACGGGATCCAGAGTCTGTTCCTCAGACTAACCTCCAGGAGAATATTTGTCTGCGCGGTCTGTATATATAAATATAAAACCAGAGGACTCCACAGCTTCACTGTCAGATGGAAGAAAATCCACACCACCTGACAGTGCTGCCTGTGCTTTATAGCTCAGCCAAGTCCCGGCCTGGAACATGGGCGCTGGGTTCACACTTGAGCGTACTTGTCATGCGCATTTTACGCACGTTTTTGTCGCGCGTATTACAGCGTGTTTGTGGAAATAGGAAGTGCGCGTCGTACGCGCGTTCGTGTGATTGACCACTCTGGCGTCAATCACAATACATGCAACAATACGCCCCAAAGAAGCTCCTGTACTTCTTCGGGCGTTTTACAGCGCGTTCGTATGCGCTGTAAAACGCTCAGATGAGAACCATGCCCATAGAGACACATGGGTTTTCGACTGTTTAGCGTTTTACAGTGCGTAGGAACGCGCTGTAAAACGCTCAGGTTTGAACCCAGCGTGGGAGTAGTCACCCACCCAGCACTTTGACTACTCCCAGTAAAAGCCGTCCCGGATCAGCTATTATAGCCACGCTACATATCAAAGTGTCAAACAGCTACTGCTGCTGACACATAAAAGTGGCTCTTACTCCACCGAGGCCAGGAACCTCGGTGACACGTACCTATCATCCACAATGATTCCCCGTACCTTCTTACATACCCCCCCTCTTTGTTCAACCCTGAGGGGTTGAACACACGTCAAACAGTGCACTCGGGACAGGGCATCTGCGTTTCCCTGCAAGCAGCCTGCCCTGTGTTGTATGGAGAATTTAAAATTCTGTAAAGGACAGGAACCACCGGGGGACTCGGGCATTTCTCTCTTTGGCCTGGCTCATCCACTTGAGAGGGGAGTGGTCAGTCACCAGACGGAACTTCCTCCCCAACAGATAATAGCGGAGAGACTCGAGTGCCCACTTGATAGCCAGGCACTCTCTCTCCACTATACTGCACCTAGTCTCGGCTGGGGTGAGCTTACGGCTGAGGAAGACAACTGGATGCTCCTCCCCGTTGACTTCTTGAGATAGTACAGCACCGAGGCCTACTTCAGAGGCATCCGTCTGGACTATAAACTCCTTTTTGAAGTCAGGCGTCGCCAAAACCGGGGACCCACACAGGGCCGACTTCAAAGCGGAGAAAGCCTCTTCCGCCTGATCACGCCAGTGAACCACTACTGACTTGCGTCCTTTCAAGAGGCCTGTCAATGGTGCTGCTGAAGTGGCAAAATGGGGAGCGAACCTCATGTAATAGCCCACCATGCCCAGGATTGACTTTACCTGCCTCGTGGTGACAGGTCGGTTCCAACTCCGTATTGCCTCTATTTTGTTTACTTGGGGTTTGATGACTCTGCGCCCAATGACATACCCGAGATATTTTGTCTCCTCTAACCCTATTGAGCACTTCTTTGGGTTAGCGGTCAGTCCTGCCTTCCTCAGGGCGTCCACTACAGCCTGCACTTTGGGTAGATGACTTTCCCAGTCGACACTGTGGATGATAAACGGACGTCCGTAGCTGTTTAATGTGCAGCAACTTATAGAGTTCCCTCATGACCTGGGACATAAAAGAAGTCCCCTGGTCAGTCAGAACCTCTTTAGGTAGCCCCAAGCGGGACAACATCTCCATCAACTCCTTTGCTATCAGTTTAGCTGATGTATGTCACAAGGGCAACGCCTCAGGGTACCTAGTGGCATAGTCTAGGATGACCAAAATATGTTGGTGCCCTCTAGCGGACTTCGGTACGAGGCCTATAAGATCGATGGCTATTCTTTCTAACTGAACCTCGATAATCGGGAGAGGCACCAGGGGACTACGGAAATGTGGCTGGGGGCTAGTTATCTGGTAGGTTGGGCAAGAATTACAAAATAGTTCTACCTCTTTGAACACACTGGGCCAGTAAAACCTCTGTACTATCCTGTCTTGCGTCTTCTTCCATCCCAGGTGTCCCCCAAGAACATGTTGGTGGGCTAGCTCCAACACGAGTTTGCGGTACGCTTTGGGCACCACCATCTGTTCAATATGCTCACCTCGCCGCTGGTTTACCCGATACAGCATTCCCTGGTGAACAACAAAACGGGGAAACACTGACTCAGCCCCAGGTTTTTGTGGTTCACCATCAATTATTACCACATTCTCCCAAACCCGGGATACGGTGGGATCCCGGTGTTGTGCGGTTCCGAAATTTTCTCCAGAGACATTGAGGTCTGCCAACTCAGGACCCGATGGCAAAACCTCCATGTCTCCCACCATTACATTCAGTGGGGTTGTCTCTCCCTCTTCCACCGAAGTGGCGGTCACATCTACCGCTGGCCCTTCGGTCTGGGGTTCCCAGGGTTCTGGTCTCCCCACTAAGCCAGGCCACTCTGCTAGGGTTACATCTGCCTCCCGTGTAGTGGTGACTTTCGTATCCGGCCATAGTGCTGGGAAACTAGGGAAGTCTCTCCCAATTATAAGTTCATACTGTAATTTCGTACCGACGGCCACCTCATGAATCCACCTGCCAGCCACCGTTGATAGAGAGACCAGGGCGGTGGGATAGTCCTTTAAGTCTCCATGAATACACACCACACCGACCTTTCGGCCAGTATATTCTGCGGGCCGCACGAGTGCAGCTCTTACCAGAGACACCAGACTCCCTGAATCGAGCAGTGCCACCGCCAGAGTGTCCCCTACTTCCACCTGACACAGGTGGCTATTGTCTATAGGCTCAGAGATACCTGTGGCACACAGCTTCTGGGCATACAATGAATGGCGGTAATCATAGTTCGTATCCATAGGTTCAACCCGATGAGGACAGTCGGCCCTTATGTGTCCAGGCTCCTGACACTGCCAGCAGACCACCGGGGCTGGATCTGCAAGGGGTACGTCCCGGACGGGTTTGGCTGGCCACCGGGTCTGGGGTGGAGATTTCCAGGGTTTGACTGGCCCCCTCCCAAAAGAACCCCCCTGCAGGTTTGTGGTGGCCTCATAGCTCTCCACCAGGTCGACCATCTCTAAGGCATTACCAGGAGACACCTGGCCGATCCAGTGCTGGAGAGGGTATGGCAAAGCCCTCCAGAATACATCTGCTAACAGACAGTCTAGCATAGCAGTAGGAGTCAGTATGTCTGCCTGCAGCCATCAGCCATTTTTGCAATCGATGTAGCAAGTCATAATATTGTGGTCTGGCGGGTTCAGCCGGGTTAAACTCCCACTGATGCACCCGCTGGGCCCGGACCAACACATTCACCCCCAGTATTGCCAGGATCTCACCTTCCACGGTCAGGTAGTCAGCTGCTTGATCATCTGGGAGATCAAAAAACACTTGCTGGGGTCCAGATGCCAGGAACGAAGCGACGACCTCAGCCCACTGTTCTCGGGGTAATTTCTCCCTCACAGCCACCTTCTTGAACACCTGCCAGATAGGTCATCTTAGCAATCGCTGCACGGACAGCTTTCCGGGCATCGTGGACATTCTGGGAAGCTCCTGCCGTTTGTAACGCCATCACATGCTGTAGTAGTAGCTGGTTGGTCTCCTGCTGCTGCTTGTTGGCCTCCCGCTGCTGCAAGTTAGCCTTTACAAGGGCTTTTACAACCGCCTCCATTTTGTCAGGGAACACTGGTTGCAAATATTTCGGCCTTCACGCCAGCCTCACTGCGCTTTGCCCGCATCCTCCACCAAATGTGGGGATTTGCTCTCGTAGACAGGTTAGCGGACGGGGTGTAGAGGCAAGGAACCAGGTTGTAAATCAAACTTCAGTGTTTTATTCACACTCAGGAAAACATAACAGTCCTTGTGCTTGTTCACACACAGCAAAACAAAACAATCTTGGTGCTTGTTCTTGCACAGCAAAACAAAACAATGTTCACCTGGAATCCTAGGTGTCGGTTCACACCTGGCTGAAAGCTCAGCAACACCAAAGTTCACTGGCAGGCTTCCAGGCTGCCTGCATTCCTGTTTGCAGTCTTCAGCCTTCAGCCCAGAGGACTCCACAGCTTCACTGTCAGATGGAAGAAAATCCACACCACCTGACAGTGCTGCCTGTGTTTTATAGCTCAGCTAAGTCCCGGCCTGGAACATGGGGAGTAGTCACCCACCCAGCACTTTGACTACTCCCAGTAAAAGCCGTCCCGGATCAGCTATTATAGCCATGCTACATATCAAAGTGTCAAACAGCTACTGCTGCTGACACGTAAAAGCGGCTCTTACTCCACCGAGGCCAGGAACCTCGGTGACATGTACCTATGATCCACAATGATTCCCGTACCTTCTTACACCACTGAGAAAACTCAACATATTCCTTTATCTGGGCAATTGTCTTTTATTGAACCTGGCAAATCTTCTTCTTCCAAGACTAGACTGTGTAAATATTTTTGCACAGACTGCTAATTTTTCAGTTACAGATTTTAAGTCCAAGGATACTGAACTCCCCTGCCCTTCAAGATCAGACCAAAAATGGCTTCTCTTAATGTCCTTGTTCAGACATCGGTATAGGCCTTATATAATGGACCCTTTTTATCCTTAAAAGTTCTGACAAACCCCCCTTTTTCCGGTATTGCAGTCGGTACTGGACATAACCGGGAAAAAGGTTAGAAGAATTTTTATGTCCATCAAATAATATTTCACTTTGGAATAGATTTCCTTCCTTATCAAATGTTTATATTCTTGATAGGTATATTATCACAGAGATTCTGTGTCCAATGACTTTGGCAGGCATGTTAGAGCAACATTTGGCACGGATCATGCCATTATTGTCGTAAACTCTGCTTCCAATGCACAATAACCCGTTCTGACACTTTTCCAAATAAAATGAAGATATCCGGTAGGTTTCATCCAATGAATGTCTTTGGATCCAACTTCGCAAAGATTCCTGAAGTAAAATCTTCTTCTATCTTCATAATCCTGGGACATCTGGGAAAATGACTCCTGATTATAGATTCGGGTTGATGATTGTTTCTGTCTTTAATGGACCTCTCGGATCAACACCATCCGCACGATATCCACATCTTCGGTTGTCATCATCATCTCCAGGAATCATATCTAGTTCCAGATCTTCATTTTTCTAGTAAAGAAAATAAGAGTATAAATATATACATTCATATCAACTTACAGTCGTGGCCAAAAGTTTTGATAATTACATAAATATTGGAAATTGGAAAAGTTGCTGCTTAAGTTTTTATAATAGCAATTTGCACATACTCCAGAATGTTATGAAGAGTGATCAGATGAATTGCATAGTCCTTCTTTGCCATGAAAATTAACTTAATCCCAAAAAAAACTTTCCACTGCATTTCATTGCTGTCATTAAAGGACCTGCTGAGATCATTTCAGTAATCGTCTTGTTAACTCAGGTGAGAATGTTGACGAGCACAAGGCTGGAGATCATTATGTAAGGCTGATTGGGTTAAAATGGCAGACTTGACATGTTAAAAGGAGGGTGATGCTTGAAATCATTGTTCTTCCATTGTTAACCATGGTGACCTGCAAAGAAACGCGTGCAGCCATCATTGCATTGCATAAAAATGGCTTAACAGGCAAGGATATTGTGGCTACTAAGATTGCACCTCAATCAACAATTTATAGGATCATCAAGAACTTCAAGGAAAGAGGTTCAATTCTTGGTAAGAAGGCTTCAGGGCATCCAAGAAAGTCCAGCAAGCGGCAGGATCGTCTCCTAAAGAGGATTCAGCTGTGGGATCGGAGTGCCACCAGTGCATAGCTTGCTCAGGAATGACAGCAGGCAGGTGTGAGCGCATCTGCACGCACAGTGAGGCGAAGACTTTTGGAAGATGGCCTGGTGTCAAGAAGGGCAGCAAAGAAGCCACTTCTCTCCAAAAAAAACCCATCAGGGACAGATTTATCTTCTGCAGAAAGTATGGTGAATGGACTGCTGAGGACTGGGGCAAAGTCATATTCTCCGATAAAGCCTCTTTCCGATTGTTTGGGGCATCTGGAAAAAGGCTTGTCCTGAGAAGAAAAGGTGAGCGCTACCATCGGTGAGCGTCCTGTGTCATGCCAACAGTAAAGCATCCTGAGACCATTCATGTGTGGGGTTGCTTCTCATCCAAGTGGGCTCACTCATAACTTTGCCCAAAAACACAGCCATGAATAAAGAATGGTACCAAAACACCCTCCAACAGCAACTTCTTCCAACAATCCAACAACAGTTTGGTGAAGAACAATGCATTTTCTAGCATGATGGAGCACCGTGCCATAAGGCAAAAGTGATAACTAAGTGGCTCGGGGACCTTAATCCCATTGAGAACTTGTGGTCAATCCCCAAGAGTCAGGTGGACAAACAAAAACCCACTAATTCTGACAAACTCCAAGAAGTGATTATGAACGAATGGGTTGCTATCAGTCAGGAATTGGCCCAGAAGTTGATTGAGAGCATGCCCAGTCGAATTGCAGAGGTCCTGAAAAAGAAGGGCCAACACTGCAAATACTGACTCTTTGCATAAATGTAATTGTCGATAAAAGCCTTTGAAACGTATGAAGTGCGTGTAATTATATTTCACTACATCACAGAAACAACTGAAACAAAGATCTAAAAGCAGTTTAGTAGCAAACTTTGTGAAAACTAATATTTGTGTCATTCTCAAAACTTTTGGCCACGACTGTACGTCAACAGTTCCTATCTTTGCTAGGTAAAATATTTTTCAAAGAAACACAGAATCAGAATATTTGTGAACTGAGAGAACTTGGAATAGCACTATCCTTATTCATTCTCTATTTCAGCATCACCTTCCAATATTCTCAATTGTGATCTAGGATGACACACTCGCAGTTGATTCACATGAACCCATTTCTCCATAAAACCGTCTTTTGTATTAATTCTCACCTTATACACTACAGGTGTTATTTTATCAATGATGTCATAAGGACCTTTCCATGATGGGAGAAATTTTCTCTCTTTTACCAGATCCTGGGGAAAGTTATAGAGATATACGCTATCACCGACTTCATATTCCTTTTTAGTAGTCTTTAAATCGAAATATGTCTTGTTACTTACCGCAGCTTTCTCAAGATTCTTCTGCGCGAAAGCAAACGCATGTTGAAGATACTTACGAAGGTTCTCCACATACTGATGTGTCGTGGCTGCATTGATCAGGTTATGATCGGATGTGCGATACAACAGATGTTGCGGAAGTACTATTCTTTTCCTTGCCATCAGCTCGAAGGGCGACATCTTGGTAGACATGCTTGGAGTAGCTCTAATGGCCATGAGCACTAATGGCAACTTTATGTTCCAGTCTTTACCTGACTCCTTAACATACTTCTTAAGGATGTTGACTATCGACTGGTTATATCGCTCAACAGATCAGCTGGATGCTGGATGATAGGCAATATGTAATTTTCTCTTCACACCCAAAATCTTCCACATCTTAGCCATCACCTCACTTACAAAGTGTGATCCACGGTCTGAATCGATCCTTATTGGTAACCCAAATCTGGAAAATACATGGGTAATCAACAAAGCAGCACATGTTTTGGCAGTGTTATTACGAGCCGGTAAACACTCTACCCATTTGGTAAACACGCAAGTGACTGTCAACATGTATTTGCTCCCTCAAGATGACCGGGTAACAGGAACAATAAAATCAATTTGAATATCAGACCATGGTAGGGAAAAACCTTTCTTCTGAAGTGGAGCACAATGTTTAGGACCTTGAGTTTGAAATTGCGCACATACCAAGCAACCTTGACAATAACTCTGGACATCCTTTAACATATGAGGCCAGTAGGCATAATCACTTAGTGACTCATATGTAATCTTTTCTCCATGATGACCAGCTGTTGGTGCATCATGGGCATGTTGCAACATGAGCCCCCTAAACATAGTGGGAACTACCCATTGTTGAATTCTGTTTTTAGAGGTTCTCATCAACAACCCATCTTGAAGACTTAATTGGGATTTAGTATTCATAAGTAATCGGAGATCTTCCTTTTGGGCATAATCATCTTCCGATATGGGATTATTATTAGGATACTCAATATGTCTATAGAAGATTTCCAGTATAGTATCTTCCTTCTAGCTTTTGATCAGGTCCTCACTAGTAGATTCTTGGCTCCATTGAGCTACAATATTTTCTGTTTGTATCCTAGCTTGTTGTCTAGTGATAGCGTCAATGGGAACCATCTCTAATAAATGATCGATCTCCACACGATCACCATTTGTGGCATCTTGTTTAGTCAGTTTATCAGCGGTTTGTTGTTGGACCGTAACATTTGATTCCTCTACCATGTGGGCATATATTCTATAAAACTGTTCCAGACATAATTGGAATCAGTAACTATGACAAATTCTTTGATATTGTGCTCTATAGCAATTTTAACAGTATGGTATACAGCCATTAAATCTGCCACCTGGCTACTTTTAGCCCCTATAATGTAACATATTGAAATGCTAGGGCACTCATTTGTCCAAATAATGCCAATTCCGGCCACCAGTTTTATTTCGTCTGCAACAATGGTGTGGTAAGCGCAACCATCTATATTCCCACAGGGGAGTGGAGAGCAATAATCTTCATCATATACCGTATTTTTCGCCATATAAGACGCACCGGCTGATAAGATGCACCTAGGTTTTTGGGGAGGAAAATAAGAAAAAAAATATTTTTGGTGGGTCTGGAACTAATGGTGGTTTGTGGATGGCACTGTTAATGGGGGGATCTGTGGATGTCACTGTTAATGGGGTGATCTGTGGATGGCACTGTTAATGGAGGGATCTGTGGATGGCATTGTTAATGGGGGGATCTTTAGATGGCACTGTTAATGGGGGACCATCTGTGGATGGCACTGTTAATGGGGGCCCATCTGTGGATGGCACTGTTAATGGGGGCCCATCTGTGGATGGCACTGTTAATGGGGCCCCATCTGTGGATGGCACTGTTAATGGGGGGGGATCTGTGGATGGCACTGTTACAAATGTGTCATCCACAGACCCCCCCATCCCATAACAGTGCCATCCACAGACCTCCCCCCCCCCTGCAGCTCCAATGTTGTACTATAAAATCATAAAATATCTCCAAGTACAAATAAATTATATATACTGTTGAGAGGGCACTCTTATATTTGGAGCATGCTGTATATTCTTTATTATATCAGATATAAAAGTAAGTAGATAAAAGAGAATAAATAGTATAAAAAGGATTAAAAACACAATGTGAATATAGACACAGTATTCAGTTTGAATAAATCAATTTAGATAAATCAATTAATAGTTGCCTGCAATAAAAAATCAATTAATAGTTGCCTGCAATAAAAAATTTGCCTGATATAAAAGATTTTCATAATCCCTCTAAAAGGACATTATAGTTCATTGAAGTTCATTATGAGCAGTTAGTCTCAGTTGTTTGTTCAATTGTCTCTTTGCTGTTGGTTCTAAAAGATGATCTGATCATAAATGAAAGGTATGACCATAGGATCTTTCAGAGGCAGAAATGCTTTATCTATTAATGGTACAGTTCTGTATAGTCCGGTCCCTCATAGATCAAGTAAGTTTGTAATAAACTGTAACAGACTCAATAGTTGATGCAGTTACTAGTATATCATAGTAAAGTGAAAGTAGACCTTAATGAGGGTTGCAGGTTCTAGTGCGTTGTTGTTGCACTATTGTATTATGGAAGGGGTGCCACACTGGCTACATTACCAATCCTGCTGGGGTACGTGGTGCTTTGTTCAGTTCTTCATTCTGATACTATGAGTATCAGTGCGCTTTCTTACTGTGTGCCGGAGTATGCCGCTATCCCTCTGGGATGATCTGTGAGGTTTTCTCCTTTTCAGTCGGACGCTGTATCTCCTCGTGCGCGCGGGTCTCCTGTGTGAGGCTGGTCCCGGCTCGCCTCACGTGTCTTGCGTGCTGTCCGGAGCGCGGTATTCCCGGACTTCGTTTAATAGTTTCTTTTACTGAGCGCTCAGTATTATTTGCTGTATATTATTGTATGTTTAGAGCTGGCATAATCCCCATACGCGTTTCGGGACTGACGGTCCCTTCTTCAGTGGGTGCCAGCTGTGTAGAAGATGGTCTTTTTTATAGACAGGTGATATTAGATGTATGGGTGACGTAAGTGATGACGTCCCCATTAGGGCTGAGTTTCTGCAGTTCTTTCTTTTTTTAACCCTTCATGTACTGTTTAAGGATTGATATATAGATCCATATTTCACTATGGTGGTTGCTTCTGATGTATTTATTATTAGTTTTCTTCATATCCAGTGGACACAAGTAACATTCAGGTGAATCAGATAGTCATAAAAAGAGATATAAAAATATGTAAAAATATGTATGCAAAAATACAAGAAGTATGTACAGACTTCTGAAAAACATTGAGATGATATAGAAATATAATAATAGTAATGCGTGTTGAAAATATATATCTTAAGGGATAGGAGATGACCCAATTAGTTATTCATTGTTAATTTATCATGAGACTGCTTAGGGTATCTCTGTGTGTTATTGTTGTTATATTCCATATCCTCTTGTGGGAAAGGGAGGGGGGGGGGGTATAGTATAGATCCTCATATATGATCAGTTGTGTTGTGGTGATTTTATGTGTTGTTGATTCTTGTTGTGAATTAGTGATGAGTTTAGTGACTGTGATAATGTGGATAAATTCATATTTCTTCTTGGGGAATTATTCCCAATGAAGGTTAGTTTTTTCTGTTTTGGTTATAGAGCTACTGCTTTGTGTAAGAGCTTCTGGTTCTGTGTTGTTATGGGAGGTCTGGCCAGTAGGGAAGGGGGGGTCGACGCGCTGGTAAACAGCCTGGCAGTCGACCCCCCGTCTCCAACCTGGCCCGGCCCCCTAATGTATGTTCATAGGAAACCAAATATTTCCAATTCTGCATTGAGTCCATGTGGTATCATGGAATCAAAGTTAAAGATCATCCTGGATTCTGCTCTGGACATATTGGAGATGTGATCTCCTCCCCGCCAAGGTCTTCTTATTTTCATTAATGCTGTGTATTGTATTGATCTAGGATCTTGGTTATGATGTTGTTTAAAATGTTGGGATAGTGAATGCGTTTCTACTCCTTTTTTTATATTACTAATATGTTCTGCAATTCGTATTTTAAGTGGTCTTTTTGTGCGTCCTATGTATTGTTTGTGGCAGGGACATTTTATGACATAAATGACGTCAGTCGAGTTGCATGATAGACTGTCTTTGATTTTGTGGAGAAAAGAGTTACTGGTTGATTGAACTTCAGTGGTCTTTCTAGGGAAGTTTGTTTTTCTGCAATTTGTGCAGGTACCGCATCGGTGGAAACCTTTTGAGAACAACCAATTTCTTCCATTTTTTGTTGTTTTTAATTTTTTTACTGATGGGGCCACAATGATACCTAAATTCGGTGCTTTAGTGTAGGTGATTGCAGGTTTAGTTGTTAGAAGGGGGCCTATTGTCTTATCTTTTAATAGATGGTGCCAGTGCTTCTTTATTATCTTCTCTACACTCTTATATTGTGAGTTAAATGGTAAGATCACGCGTATTTCTGGCTCTTCATTTGTTATTAATTCTTTAGGTTTGAAAAAATCTTCCCTTTTCATATTTCTTACTTTCTCCAATGCTGTGTCTACGATTTTTAGTGGATAGTTTTTGTTTTCAAATTTTTTCTTCATCTCTAAAGCTTCTTTTTCAAAATCTTCTGTTTGTGTGCAGTTTCTTTTTAGACGTCTGAATTGTCCTGTGGGTACGTTGATAAGCCAGCGGGGGAGATGGCAGCTTGAATATAGGATAAAGCTATTTTTGGCTATTGGTTTTTGGTATGTGTTGCAAGTTAATTTTTGGTCCTTAATTTTAATTGTCAAATCTAAAAATTCTACACTTTCTTTACTTATATTGTTGGTGAATCTTAAGTTCTTTGTGTTACTATTTAGTTGTTTTATGAAGTCAATTAGGCTTTCTTCTGTACCCCTCCAGATGAGGATGATGTCATCAATAAATCTACGCCAGAGTACCAGGTTCGTCCCTAGTAGCGGAGTGATGTTTTCATCTTCCCATTCCGCCATGAATAGATTTGCATAGCTAGGGGCGAACCTGGTACCCATAGCGGTCCCTCGTTCTTGCAGATAAAATGTTGTTCCATACTGGAAATAATTGTGTGTTAATATAAATTCAATTCCCTCTTGTATATATTGTACTTGTTCCGTGTCCAACAATTCATATTTAGTAAGTTGTGACCCTACTGCTTCTATACCTTGTCTGTGGTCAATACTAGTATAGAGTGACTAATTGGGTCATCTCCTATCCCTTAAGATATATATTTTCAACACGCATTACTATTATTATATTTCTATATCATCTCAATGTTTTTCAGAAGTCTGTACATACTTCTTGTATTTTTGCATACATATTTTTACATATTTTTATATCTCTTTTTATGACTATCTGATTCACCTGAATGTTACTTGTGTCCACTGGATATGAAGAAAACTAATAATAAATACATCAGAAGCAACCACCATAGTGAAATATGGATCTATATATCAATCCTTAAACAGTACATGAAGGGTTAAAAAAAGAAAGAACTGCAGAAACTCAGCCCTAATGGGGACGTCATCACTTACGTCACCCATACATCTAATATCACCTGTCTATAAAAAAGACCATCTTCTACACAGCTGGCACC
Organism: Bufotes viridis; assembly: GCA_033119425.1. NCBI lineage: Eukaryota > Metazoa > Chordata > Amphibia > Anura > Bufonidae > Bufotes > Bufotes viridis. Next base: position 201,325,645 of record CM065593.1, on the reverse strand, counting down.
CACTGAAGAAGGGACCGTCAGTCCCGAAACGCGTATGGGGATTATGCCAGCTCTAAACATACAATAATATACAGCAAATAATACTGAGCGCTCAGTAAAAGAAACTATTAAACGAAGTCCGGGAATACCGCGCTCCGGACAGCACGCAAGACACGTGAGGCGAGCCGGGACCAGCCTCACACAGGAGACCCGGCGCACGAGGAGATACAGCGTCCGACTGAAAAGGAGAAAACCTCACAGATCATCCCAGAGGGATAGCGGCATACTCCGGCACACAGTAAGAAAGCGCACTGATACTCATAGTATCAGAATGAAGAACTGAACAAAGCACCACGTACCCCAGCAGGATTGGTAATGTAGCCAGTGTGGCACCCCTTCCATAATACAATAGTGCAACAACAACGCACTAGAACCTGCAACCCTCATTAAGGTCTACTTTCACTTTACTATGATATACTAGTAACTGCATCAACTATTGAGTCTGTTACAGTTTATTACAAACTTACTTGATCTATGAGGGACCGGACTATACAGAACTGTACCATTAATAGATAAAGCATTTCTGCCTCTGAAAGATCCTATGGTCATACCTTTCATTTATGATCAGATCATCTTTTAGAACCAACAGCAAAGAGACAATTGAACAAACAACTGAGACTAACTGCTCATAATGAACTTCAATGAACTATAATGTCCTTTTAGAGGGATTATGAAAATCTTTTATATCAGGCAAATTTTTTATTGCAGGCAACTATTAATTGATTTTTTATTGCAGGCAACTATTAATTGATTTATCTAAATTGATTTATTCAAACTGAATACTGTGTCTATATTCACATTGTGTTTTTAATCCTTTTTATACTATTTATTCTCTTTTATCTACTTACTTTTATATCTGATATAATAAAGAATATACAGCATGCTCCAAATATAAGAGTGCCCTCTCAACAGTATATATAATTTTATTGACACTTAATTTGAGGCGAGGGTGCTAGCCCAGAGAGAGTGAGCACCTACACCGTATTATCTGAAGGGAGAGCCATTGCAATAATTTAATTCTCCGTAATCTTTACCAAGTACAAATAAATGTATTAAAGATCACCCTTATTAATGTAACACAGACCCCAATACCTCCTTTACAATACGGGCAGGCCGGGCGGGAGGAAGCGTGACTCTCCGATGGCACATGCCTGCGCCTGCTTCATTCATAAAGCAGGCGCAGGCATGTGACGTCAGAGAGTCACGCTCGCCGCCGGCCGGCCTGCCCGTATTGTAAAGGAGGTATTGGGGTCTGTGTTACATTAATAAGGGTGATCTTTAATACATTTATTTGTACTTGGAGATATTTTATGATTTTATAGTACAACACTGTGAGCGGCGGGGCCGGACCGTCCCCGCTGCAATTGCCGGCCCCCAGCTCCTCCTCCCTGTCACTCCCCGCTCATACATCGCAGCCTGCGATGTAAAAAAAAGTCAGCATTCGCCGCATAAGACGCAGGGACATTTTCCCCCCATTTTGGGGGGAAAAAAAGTGCGTCTTATACGGCGAAAAATACGGTACTTTGTAAAGGGAAGATTTTTGTTCTTCTAGAAAATCATCTACCAGCTCTTCTTTATGAGAATGAGCTGCACAGTCATGAAGTTCGGCAAGTCCTTGGGCTACTGGACACTTTTTATTTTGCTTATACCGAACTTCCAACGGCCCTCCTTGTAAAGACAAGGTCCAAGCAGTGATTCTGCTATTAGACAAGTTACCATCCCTAGTCTTCTCACTTTGCAGATATTGGAGTGGGGTGATGGGATGTTTCAATGATGATTTTCTCACCCTGTACAAAACTTCTAAAGTTTTGAAGTGCCCAGACTGTGGCTAATAACGCTTTTTCACAACCGTTAAACTTTATTTCTACCTGTGGCAGGGACTTACTTGCATAAGCAATGACTTTATGTAATTTATCCTGTTTTTGGCATAGGACAGCATTAATACTAAGATCCGTAAACCCTGTTTCCAGATAAAAGGGTTTACCACCCTCTGGATAAGCTAAACATGGAGCTTGGGTGAGTCTTCTTTTAAGCTCAATCATGGCTTGTTCCTGATACTCCCCCCATGTCCATGGTACACCTTTCTTTAACAATGTTAACAACGGTTTACTAATCTCAGCATAGTTCTCAATGAATTTACATGAGTAATTTATCATACCCAAAAATGATCTTAGTTCACTGATATTGGTAGGGGTTTTAGATTTCATCACAGACTCCACCTATTTCTTTGGGGGATTTAAGCCTTCAGAGGTAACCTCATGTTCAAGGAAATTGACCTTAGTTCGACACCACTGGGCTTTCTGTAAAGAAATTTTCCCACCTGCCTCCCTCAATCGATTTAGCACATGCCTAATTTCCTGGATATGCTTGTCAAATGAGGTACTCCTTATCAAAATGTCATCCACATACGTCAAGTTTCCTCTTTCTATGGCATCAGGCATAGCCTTATGTAAAAACACTGCAAATTCCTGACCTGAGTTTATGTACCCAAAAGGTAGTCTGGTCCAGGTAAACTGTTCTTTACCAAAAGTAAAGGCCAATTTGTATTGGTCTTCAGGACTCACCTGGTCCATTATCCCTGAGCGCAATCTAAGGTGGTAAAGATCCTGGCGCCTTTCATTTGTACCAAGCACTGGTCTATATATGGCACGGGCCAGCCGGATATATATGCACGTTTATTGAGCTGTCGAAGATCAGCACATAAATGCCATTGACCATTCGGCTTTAGAATTCCAAGAATAGGATTATTATAAGAACTGTGCACTGGTGTTATAATAACTCTCTCCTTGAGATTTGAATTATTTCTGCTAGTGAGTTGTAACAAGCTAGTGGAAGACGATATTGCTTGATATAAACGGGAGATGCATCAGGATTGGACAAATGAACAAATGGACTTCATTTAGCATACCATTTTTCACGATTATTTGGGTTTTAAAGGTTTGTAAATTCACCATAGGGGTAGGATTTACTGAAATACCTAATTGTTGCATTTTGTTTGAAAAGCATATAAATGCATCGGAATTCTTAAATTTTTGGCCTTTTGATACCTGAATGGGTAACAGGAAATTATTAACACTTGGAGGTATGATTTTATCTTGTGGTACTAATATACTGACTGCATATGGCAGTATCTAGGATGACTTAAGAGCTTCAAATTGCATAAAATCATCAGGATTTCCTTTTAATCTTGTCCACAATGTGGAATTCACTATATCCACATGGATTGCAAAACAATGTAATATAATGTTGCCAATGTACATGGTATATCTGGGCTTATTAAGCACCAGAAATAAATGAGTTGCTGATTTACCTGCAATGGAAATAGTTAACATACATTTTGCAACCACATTATGATTATCAGAGTCAGTATCCAAGTCATGTATCCAATTATCCCGGGGATTTGGAAACCTGATTACTTTTGGATTGGCCAATTGATTTAGTAGATCCCTACTAATGTAACTATTTTCATGGCGGAAATCCAATTTAGCCTTTTTAGTTCTTCCGAAGTCAGTCACTTGTACTGGGAAGAACACCTCATCATCCACCTTTTCAATCCCCACTAGGAATTGTTCATGTTCAGTAAACCCAGTAGGGACAGTAGTTTCTGGGTGTAGGTGGATTGTAAGAACATCCCCTTCCAAACAAATATCTTTGACTCGTTCAGGAGATACACATATGGTGTTAATCTCCTGTTCACCTACAGTGGAATTCAGGGTTGTTTTCAGGAAAGAGACATCAGGGACTTGGCTGTTTCTGAAATGTACCTCAATGGAATCTGGCCTTTCCTCTATCACATGGCAGGTACGCCGACTGTGATAGGGTTGGGACTGTTCATAATTGATGGGCATCCTCACTTAAGACCATATAATGTTGTTAACGAAATCAATAACAGGGCTTAATCTTTTAAGGAAGTCAATGCCAATAATCAGACGATCAATGTGGCATGGCTGATTATTTTATTTCCCACTTTAAAATCCAGCCAAGCCTTACCTATAACCTTGAGGGCATTGCCTGAGACACTTACCAGGTTAGCATTAAAACTTTTCAATTTTTGAATTTATACCTCTCAAAAGATACCTCCTGTAATTGTTGAAAGTACTTTAAAGATAATAAAGTTCCTTGGCTACCTGTATCCATCAAGGCTACTTTTATGTAATATCGATGTTCTATTTCCTGTAAGGAACAAAGATATTTGGAATAAAAAGTGAAATTGTTTTCCTGCTCTGCAGTCATACTTAGCCTTTACTCCTCCTTCTTTTTATCTGCACAGCTGAAGACTTTATGGGCTTAAAACAGAACAAACAGGTTTTCCCTCCCCCTTGCCATGTGGCTTTGGAAGAGTTAAAGTCCTTTCATGGGGAAAGACAATTGCATTAGTTGGTTTCTTTATGCATACTCTTAAGTCATAAGCATTTGCGACATTTGACATACCCACCTGCCTCTCCCCATCTATAATTGGGGAGAGCTTTCTACAGGAGGAGTTGCTCCTAAAAAAGGATTTTTAGGGTTAGCAGTGATGGTTTTGGATAACTCTTCCATCGGTTGAATCAACATACCAAACTGGTTCTGGATTTGATCCATACGATCATATAAATCATTTCTCTTTTTCCCATAACCTGGGAGATTGATTTTGGGGCCTATATAATTGGGATCTCCTAGAACCGTCTGACTCAGAACCACTTTGAACCCTTTCTGGCCTACGCTAAAATCCCCTCTATAATAATTTGTTTTGTATCTTTGAAAAGAAGGGAACCGCCTATTTCTCAACTCATTATTATAATTATTTGGGTTATTTTTAGCAACTTTTGGGCCCTTTTCTCATCTGGCCTAGGCTGACTTTCTTTTGGCTGGGAAGGCCTAGAAGCTTTTACAACCTCAGCATAAATTCTTTTAGGGCTTTCAAATTTTACCTGCTCTCTCTTTATCTGACTTTCAGCTATCTCCTCACTAACTCTTTTAGTTTTTCTATCAGGAGACTCATCACTATTTTGTATTGCAGCATACAGAGTTGTACTCTCTGTTAGTAACCAGTCCAGATTTCTTCTGGGATGGTAATCCCTAGCCAAAATAAATTTTATTTTATTGGGCAATGCGTCATAAAATAACAAAATAAATTCACGACATTCAAAATTGGGATCTCTTTCAGACAAACTGTACGTATTTTAGAGAACTGACAAAAATTCCCTAGGACTTTGATTGCGTCTACATTTCAGGGTAAATAAGGTCCTCCTTGCAGCAGTAGCCGACTTATAGGGACCAAATTCAGTTTTTTTCTGCTACCACTTCTGACCTAGAATCCTTACCCATATCTCTAAGGGAATTAAAGAAGTATCAGTGTTTTGGCTCAAATACCCAGGTAATAAACTCAATTTTCTGTCTGTCCTGTTCTAAATGTAAAGTTTTCATGTCCTCCTCAAAGGTTTCCAGATGACTTATTATGGAGGGTGATCCTTTTTAGTGAATTGACCTACAGTTTCTTTGAGAAACTTGATCATTTTAGTAGTGTCTATCATGGGTTGAGAAGTTCTCTGTGATGAATTATTTTTTTAAACTCGCTTTATTAAAGAGTAAGAGCATAGCATGTTACACAAAGAGCAGATATTTAAAACATAGGTGTACATCGTCCACTTGATGATACAGAAGACTACACAACGTGGTCTCAAATGTTAATATCAGACAAGGTACATGTCACATTTAGCACAATAGCAACAGATAACAGTCCAGGTGTGAGAGTGGTTACATATATTCAACGTGAAGGTGAAGGCACATATATATTTCTAGGGAATTGACGTCAAACTTCGCGAAGTAATAGTGTGTGGGGAGGTAGACCATGGGCCCCAAATCTTTTCAAATTTAGTAGGGCAACCCCTGCGTGCATATATAATTCTCATAAAAGGGAGAACATTATTCACTAAGATTTTCCATTGACTTAGAGTTGGGGGCCTGTCCGCCATCCAGTGATTCCCTCAGGAAGGTGAGCTCCCAATGTGTCCTAGTGTCATTGTCTACAGTGCCTAAGAGGCAGACCTTGGGGCAGACTGCTAAGTGACCAGGCACTAGGGAGGATAAGACATCAACTACTGCTTCCCAAAATCGTTGAATATACCTGCAATCCCAGATGAGATGCCAAAAGTCAGCGCCGGTCTGTGCGCACCTGTGGCAACCCGTATGGGAAAGTCTCCCCATCTTGTGGAGTCTTGTTGGGGTGATGTAACATCTATGTAAGATGAAAAGTTGAGTCAGCCTATTGGTTAAGGAGGGGGACACCACTAACGGGCTCTCCAAGGCTTCAGTCCACTCCTCAGCTGTGAGAGTGGGTATATTCCCCTTCCATTTGGCTTCAGAACCTAATGGGGAAGATGAGGTTTTGAGATTAAGCAAGTGTGTGTAAAGTGCAGTTATAAGCTCTCTCGGACCTTGAGTCCTGAAAATCCCAATAAGCGGGTAAACAGATACTGATCGCTTGAGCATGCGCAGTTGAGTCTGCAAAGCGTGTCTTAATTGCAAGTATCTGAAAAAACGGGAGCGTACTATCCCAACCTTCGTCTGCAGCTGAGAAAAGGAGTACAGAGTACCTGCAGCATACAGGTCTTTTAAGTAGCATATACCATATTCCTTCCATACTCTTTCTCCTTCACCTCCCAACAAATGAGGGAACAGGGGGTTGTCCCATAACGGGATCTCATCAGGCAGATCAGTGTATTGTTGCAGTTTTGCCGCACTCCACACTTGGCGTTCAAGTTTATGGGTCTGTAGAGGCTGTGCCAAAACGGAAGATGCGCCCTCCAGAACCGGCCAAAGGGTAGATAGCCTCAAATACGATTGAAAGTAGTATTCAGAATTGGGGAGAGTGTCCTGAGTCACCCATGGCACCAAGTACCGGAGCTGTCCTGCTATAAAGTATAGGTGTAAGTCAGGTAGCGCCACGCCCCCCTTGTCCCAGCTCCTCTGCAGAGAGTGAAGGGCTAGTTTTCTTCTATTCTTTCCCCAAATAAATGTTGCCATGCTGGAATGTAGTTTGTCAAAGAATGCACGAGGTACTGGAATACAAGCATGTTCCAGAAGATACAGCGCCTTGGGTTGAAGGACCCATGGTGTTGAAAGGAAGAGTATTCCAGGAAAGGAATTTATCCCTGAAGTAGCGCTCAATGGGAACTATATTAAGGTCGTGAGATAGGAGAGGATCTTTTGTTATAATGACCCCCAAATACTTGAACCTATCCACTACTATCAGGTTATGGTAGATTGATGGCCAGTCAGGGGACCACAGGGGCATAAGGGCTGACTTTTCCCAGTTTATATGCAGGCCGGAAAAGGAGCCAAATTGCTCAATAAGAGCTATTGCTCTGGGCAGAGATGTTTCCACATCGTCCAAGTAAAGGATGAGGTCATCGGCATATAGTCCCAGATGGTCCTCCCTATCTCTCAGGGACACCCCCCTATATATATTGTCTTGCCTGATCCTAAGGGCTAGGTGTTTAATGGCTACCGCAAATAGAAGGGGAGACAAAGGGCACCTCTGTTTGGTGCCCCTGTACAGACTAAAAGTATTGGAGAGTGAGCCATTTATTAGAATATTTGCAGTGGGGGATTTGTATAGAATAGCAACCCATTTGATAAATGCAGGACCGAAACCAAAGCATCTAAGAGACTGAATTAAATATGGCCATTCTACAGAATCGAATGCCTTAGCTGTGTCCAGTGCAGCCAAGGCCCAGTGTTTCTGTCCTGCAAAACCAATCTGGGCCACAACCTGAGCTTTCCTGATGTTACTGGATGTGGAACTGCCCGGTATAAATCCTGTTTGATTGTCATGTATAATTGAAGAGATCACACGATTTAGTCTATTTGCTAATATTTTGGCTAATATCTTATAGTCTAGATTGAGCAGTGAAATAGGCCGATACGAGCCACAGTCCAGGGGGTCCTTGTCTGGTTTCAGCAGAACCACTATGGAGGCCTCATATAGCGATTCCGGGAGCACCCCGCTATCAAAAGATGCCTGAAACATCTGCAGCAGCTGTGGTCCCAGGATGTCTACATATTTAGAGTATACTTCCATCGGTATCCCGTCCGGACCGGGGGCCTTGCCCAAGTTTAGCCCCTTGACTGCGTCCATCACCTCCTCCAATGTAAGGGCCCCATCCAGGAGCTCCCTATCTGACATGGTCAGCTTTGGACAGAGATTTCTCGCATGTAGCTCTCCAGTGTAGAGATTGAGTACTGGACATTGGAGCTATAAAGGTCTTGGTAAAATTCTCCAAAGCGGTCAAGTATCCCTGCCAGGTCAGAGACCACCCCACCTCCCAGATCCGCTATACGGAGTATCGGGGGAGCCATTGCGTTCCTGCGCACCACTTGAGCTAAAACCCTACCCACTCTGCTGCCCTGCTCAAAGGTCTGTTGTTGTAAGAATAGCATCTTGAGGTTACTTTTTTCCTGCAAGTAAGACATGTATTGTCTGCCCTTAAGCATCCAGGACTCCCTATTCTCTTCTATAGGGTTAGTAGTGTAGGCAAGTTCTGCGTTCTTGCACTCCGTGCCTAGATCCTCCTCTTTGGCTCGGGCCACTTTTTTGACATAAGATATAGAGGAGCGAAGGCTGGCCCGCAAGAAAGCTTTAAGAGTCTCCCATAATATATTCGGGTCCATGTCAGCGGTATTGAGGGCAAGGAACGTACGCAATTGGTCAGGAATACGATCGTTCAGAGGCAGCAGAGACAGCCAGAAGGAGTGTATATGCTGTTTGGGGGTACGGGTTACCAGGTCTGGGTTTGCTAACAAAACCATCAAGGATGCATGGTCAGAAGGACCCTGAGCGCCATATTGCACCTCCTTCAATGACATATAGGTGCCAGCAGTGCCTAGGACATAGTCAATTCTGGACAAAGCTCCTCTGGACGGAGTAAAACATGAATACTCAATACGATCCGGATGCCGCGCCCTCCAAATGTCTAGCCAAAGCGGTACTATGCGGGTGCCGGGCAGATTTAAGTGTCGGATCACGAAACCTGTCCCTAGCTTCATCCAGCGGCAGATTAAGATCCCCCATGCCAAGAATTCTGGCGGAAGGGTACTGTGCTGCAAATCCTGCCGCTGTTTGGAGTAACGAGAGGTTGGCGGGAGGCGGATTGTACATGTTAAGTATTACATAGGGGATACCATTGATGTTAGCGTAGATAAACACATATTTTCCCTCTGAGTCGACAGTGGTATGGTGTAGTTCCCATCGGACTGATCGGTGAATCAGAAGGGACACTCCCCTAGAGTAGGAATTGCCATATGCGTTCCCCACCCATTGTGCCCAGGGTTTTTTCACTCTACCACCCGTTTCCTCAGTGAGGTGGGTCTCCTGTAACCCCAAGATGTGCGGTGAAAATATACTTATATGGGAGAATACTGCCATTCGTTTCCTGGGTCCCCCCAACCCCCTCACATTCCATTGTGGTAACATAGTTGGTGAACGCATTAGCAGAGATCATAAACGCTAACATTTGCACCCTGAACAACGGGTGAACTATCAAAACATTGGTAGAAACAAAACAATAGGTGACCATGTACTCGGACCTGCACGGTGTAGAGAGGTGGAATTCCAGTGCAGGTAGAGAAATAGGCTCCCGCATACAGAATAATAAAAATGTTCTATCAGTAATAAAGGCAAGGTCCTTGAAACCGGTGAGAGATGATCTACAGTGTCCCAGGGCTTGTAATAACATCAGAAATTATACATTAGCGGACTGAGCCCAGTCCCAAAAGGCCGTGCAAACGAAACGGCCCGGTGAAGTCTCAACAGGAGAAATCAAATCCCAACAGACTCACGACAATCCTTCTGAAAGGTTATCTTGGAGGTGGCCGGTGGGGTCTCCGGGAAATCCAGTCTTACGCTTCTGCAGGGCTGGAGAAGAAGAATGATTTGTCGCCATCCACGATCCGCAATCTCGCCGGATATGCCATGGAGTATTGAAGGTTGAGCTCTCTGAGGCGACACTTGACTGACACAAAGGTGGCTCGCTTTTTCTGCAGATCAGCCGAAAAATCAGGGTATAGAGATATGTTGGCCGAACCATGAGTGATGGTTTGCGCAATTCTGGCCTGCGCTAAGATGAGATCTCTGTCCCTCCAATTCAGCATGCGGGCCAAAAGAGGTCTTAGCGGTGATCCAGGAGGAAGCATCTTTGCTGGTACGCGGTGGGCCCTCTCTACTATGTAAGCCTACGAGAAGGGCGCGTTGGGGAATATGGTTTTAAACCAACCTTCCAGGAAGGCCGCAGGGTCCGCTCCCTCTGCTCGTTCAGGCATGCCGATGATACGCACATTGTTGCGCCGTGTGCGGTTTTCCAAATCGTCACACTTTTATCTCCACATTTCCACCGACGCCTCTACTGCGGCGATCCTCGCGGGCAGAGGTTTAGCCAGGTCCTCCAGGTCAGATATGCGCGTTTCAGTGATACGGACCTTCTCACGTAGTTGTTGCACGTCATGGCGCAGGAGGCCTAGGTCCACGCGCACCTCGTCTATCTTCCCGGTGAGGGAAGCCTGACACCAGTGATCACTGCTAGCAACTGCTGGTGCGAGGCTTGCAGAGTAAGTTCAGGTTCGGTCTCAGGGGCTGAGGAAGGCTGCTGAGACGTGAGACGCCTGGCCCCTGGTGCTGGGAGCTCTCGTCGGTGAAGAAGTCACGGCGCCATGTTGGGAGTCTTGCCTGGCAAAGTCTTTGAGGCGTTCAGCCACCATCTGGGCTTTGCTAGGACTCATGGTTAGGATCCTCCACCCGTGGGGGTCCAAGGGCACCTGTCAGGCTGGAGTATAGATGGTATAAAGATCAGGATGGCTCAGGATTCTGTGCGGGAGTCGGAGCCTCTCTCAAACATGACCGGCCATGACGGTAGTTGGCCACGCCCCCCCCTGTGATGAATTTTTAGATGGCCTAGGAGGCGAAAAAGGTTTTAATTTAAGAAGAGAATGTTCTCTCAGAGACATTAACTCTTCTCCTTAAGAGGAGTCGTAATATTTACTTTCTACATTTAATTCCCCCATGGAAAATTTTACCTTTAGTCTATTCATATCTGTTCGCTGTTTAACTTGTAATGGGGCGGATTCTTGGCTATCTATCTCATTTTGCAACTTCCTGATGTCATGATATAACCTTTTGCATTCCTCCTCTAGATCAGCCTTAGATAATTGATATTTAGACAGTTCAATAGTAGCTTGACTTAATTTCCATTCAAGAGTTCTTATTACCTCTTGCTGTTGATTGTCTCTGCCACTATATTCTGATAATTTAGCAGACAATTGTGCTAATTCACCAGAAAATGTTGCCGCTTTAATTTCCATTTCAGATGTTTCTTTTTGAAATTTATCAATTTCATCTACTTGTTCCTCATTTTTAAATTTCGCCTTTTCTAACCGTTTTGCAAATTCACAGATCACAAGCATAAATTCAGGCCAAGAATGGCCACCATCATATCCTTGTCCTTTTTGTGTTTAGCTTGAGCTATGTTACAGATATAATCAGCAAACCTGGATTCCTCAGCCCAAATATTATCAGGATATCTTGTAACTGTTCTTTCCAGAGCAGATTTCCATACTTTTAAATCTTCTTTAATATCTGCTCTATCCTGAATATGCAATAACACCTGATTTTTCATTGCTACTTGCCTTTCTTCATTATGCATATTAGGCTTTGCATCTGCACTCACCTGAAGGCCTTGCTTGCCTCACCATTGCCTTCAGACATTTTTCTACCCTGTTGCACTACAAGTACCACAATGACTTTATCAAATATATATTTTGCACAAATTTTTGTGTCAACTAGGCAGATCTCTGTGGGACCTCCAAAAATATATCGGGATATTTATACTGTCTCCGATTAACAGTCTATATTATTTATGTAAATAAATTAGAATCTGTAAGAAAGGAGATTCGAATTTATTATCATATATACCAAGCTACAACGAGCTTGTGATCTGCGCTAATTTAGACAACAAAAAGAAGGCAGTGGTAAATAGTAACATAGTAACATAGTATATAAGACCGAAAAAAGACATTTGTCCATCCAGTTCGGCCTGTTTCCTACAAGTTGATCCAGAGGAAGGCAAAAAACCCCTGTGAGGCAGAAGCCAATTTTCCCCACTTAAGGGGAAAAAAAATCCTTCCTGACTCCAATCAAACAATCAGAATAACTCCCTGGATCAACGACCCCTCTCTAGTAGCTATAACCTGTAATATTATTACACTCCAGAAATACATCCAGTCCCCTCTTGAATTCCTTTATTGTACTCACCATCACCACCTCCTCAGGCAGAGAGTTTCATAGTCTCACTGCTCTTACCGTGGAGAATCCTTTTCTATGTTTGTGTACAAACCTTCTTTCCTCCAGACGCAGAGGATGTCCCCTCGTCACAGTCCTGGGGATAAATAGATGATGGGAGAGATCTCTGTACTGACCCCTGATATATTTATACATAGTTATTAGATCTCCCCTCAGTCGTCTTTTTTCTAAAGTGAATAACCTTAATTTTGATAACCTTTCAGGGTACTGTAGTTGCCCCATTCCAGTTATTACTTTAGTTGCCCTCCTCTGAACCCTCTCCATCTCTGCTATGCCTTGTTCACAGGAGCAGGAGCCCAGAACTGTACAAATCAAAATATATATTTATTAAATAATAATACAGTGCAAATTTCTATATATAAAATCAGTGACCATATAATTATAACAGCAATCAATGATGTGCAAATCTAACAATATTCAAAGTACTCTAAAATATATATCAAAGTATATATCTATCCACTACAATGCCTTATATCGCTAATACCTTCTGATATATTTTAAATCAATTTGTTACCTGATTTCTCTCAGCCGACAAATGTCTAATTAAACCCAAATCTGGTTTATTTCAGATTTCCTTGTTCTATCTATCTATCTATCTATCTATCTATCTATCTATCTATCTATCTATCTATCTAATCAAATCAAACAGGCCTAGAACTGAATTCAGTCCCTTGGAGATGATACCGTTTTTTCACCAGTATATGCACCAAATGTCTGATTCGGATTGAAGATTAGAATGATACTGCAGCTACACTCCAACCTTATTCCGAAACAGATACTCTACACAAAGTATGGTTAATTATATAGAAATATAGAAATATATTATTAATTAATCCTCCTACAAAATATAGGTAAGGTTATACTATACCGGAATATCACCAAAAAAGTGATCCACGTTTTATAAATATATCACAAAATTTATTAAAGTTTATTAATTCTCAACATATTGAAAATAATATAAATTCATAGAGCAATCACAGCAGTTAAAAAACAAGATCCTTTGTTACAGCAATGAAAAAGCCGCTGACACACATGGGCATCCAGTCATAATAATTACATTGTCCAACCCTGCAATTAGAATTACATTGCATAGTATAACATAGTATAACACACCAAGAAAAAATATTGCCCGTTACCGAGAGAATAGAACCGCAAAGAGCTACAGGGAGAGATTCAAATCATACGCCGGGAACCTAGTGGCTACCGGTTTTATAGACACAAAATGTGTATCAAAAAATTAACCTTTAATGATATATAGAAAATAGTCTCGATTCAATCATTACAACGGGGACCAAATAATGGCCGCTGGTTACATAAATGAATTGTTACACTGCTATCGCTGTGGATTTACATTAAAGGACTAACTAGCCAGTCTTAAATGACTCACCGGGGAACCCCATGTGGCCGCCGGTCATCAGAACATATTTCCCACAGCGATAAGCAGGTGGCAAACAATTCCAACAGTGGAAAGCAACATCTAACAGATAAAGTCAAGTAAACTCAGTGCGCTGGTACACAAATGCAGGGAAAACAAATAAAACGCATAACAATATTAACAATTGTTACCCACGTGTAGAGGAGCGGCCCGTCTGCCCATTGCGTGTTTCGCCCTAGGCTTCTTCCTGGGGATGTAACTAATTGGATCATATGTGTGCCTTAGATACCCATTTCACATGACTAAGCCGGAGCTTCACTCCGCCTCCAAAAGACATCCCTACCTCAGGCATCAAACCTCCTACGGCTGTGTCTGTACAGGCGGACATGCACACTAAGCTTGGTTATCACATAAGCGCCATATTGCATAAGGGCAAACACGCCCTCAATCTACGGCAGTACACAAAACATCCCTTCCTCAAACATCAATCCTCCCACGGCTGTGTCTGTACGAACGGACATGCGCACTGGGCTTGGTTGTCACATGGCGCCATATTGTATAAGGGCAAACACGTCCTCAATCTACAGCGTTAACAATACCGATTATCGGCACGGGGCCCAATAAACTAACCCACCAAATGCTTAAATTAATTACATTAATTGAATAAAACCAAAAAAGGAAAAGTGAACCAACACTAATAAAAATGCTATTACCTAAAACATTATAATATAATAAAGGTGCATGAAAGTGAGTGCAAACCATGCTATCCATGCAAAAAGTGCAAGTGCGTTGCGTGAAGTGAGTAGAAAAGTGACATTCAATTAATATTAAGAAAAATAAAATTTTCATTTTCAAGTCTCAGATGATATCACAAATGGGCCCACGTGCTAATCCTAGGCACAGCACCTGGAGAGAGAAAGGAGGAGAAAAAAAAAACGAGGGAGGGAGGGATGAAATAATGAGAAATAGGAAAAGACAAAGTTAATATATGTCCAATTAACACACATGGTTGCAAAGACCAAAACCCAATAAAACCACATATAAAAAAAAGACATTAAAAATTAATAAATTAAAACCAATTGTTGGGTATAAACTACTAATTTGAGAAGGAACACAGAGTTCTCAAAAATTAATTATATACTAGAATTTGTCACAAAAAGGGAACAAAGGAATTCAAACCTTTCGGAGCCAAAGTGTCTAAAGTGTAAATCCACCTTGTCTCCCTTTGGAGTAGCTTGTCGTAATGTGGATAGGGCGACTTCTTTTTGGAATAGTGCAAAATCACAGGATTTTGAAATAACACATGCGATTACTTGTGCCACAACTGGGGTTGTGTATTGGGCTATGTGCCCTTGTCAAAAGATATACGTTGGTATGACTTCTAGACCATTAAAACGAAGAATACGCGAACGCGTCCTGGCCATCGAGGCAGCCAGGGATGTGGAAAATGTGGGTACATTGTTATCCATCCCAAGGCATTTCCTGGAGGTACACAATTCGGATTCATCAGGTTTAAGATTTAGGTGTATAGACCGGATTTTTGTGTCAGCGCGGGGTGGTGATTGGAAAAAATTGCTAGCCCAAAGGGAGACAAGGTGGATTTGCACTTTAGACACTTTGGCTCCGAAAGGTTTGAATGAGACTAATTCCTTTGTTCCCTTTTTGTGACAAATTCTAGTATATAATTCATTTCTGAGAATTCTGTGTTCCTTCTCAAATTAGTAGTTTATACCCAACAATTGGTTTTAATTTATTAATTTTTAATGTCTTATTTTATATGTGGTTCTATTGGGTTTTGGTCTTCTTTGAGACCGTGTGTTTTAATTGGACATATATTAACTTTGTGGTCGGGGCTAAACATGAAGGAATGACCCCTACCTACTGGATACCTAAAGCGGTTAGAATTATGCCGGAACCGCGACGCTGAAGGGACGCCTGAAGGGGGGCATCCCCTGGTGTGAAATAGTGAAAGTAAGGGTGGGTAGTGTGGGTACGCTGGAAACGACGTTCACTGTGGGAGGGGACGCCCGGCCAGATATAGTCATCATCGCCCATCCCACAAATACAGGCCAATAAACCGGCCTTAAAACTTGTGGTCGGGGCTAAACATGAAGGAATGACCCCTACCTACTGGATACCTAAAAGCGGTTAGAATTATGCAGGGACCGCAACGCTGAAGGGACGCCTGAAGCTTTATTACAACCTCCAATTGTGATTTGGCTACCAATGAGCGAGCTGCAGCCAGGGTAATTGGATCGGAAGAAGTGAAGCGTACTGAGGCATTGTGGCACCCTAGACGTCCGCTTCGGGAAACTTGTGAAAGAGAATTAGCTCGGGACAGGGCACCGGCTGCTATATTTTGGATTCGGGTACACAAACGTGTGTAATGAATTTGGTGTAGTAACGAGCGAAGTACCTGACGCCTAAAAAAATATATCAGTTGGACCAAGCCGTTAATCAAATATCCATGACCGCGACATTGACATAAACATACACCATGTAACCAGCCCATGCCGACCCCCTGTATGCACATTTGCCATTATAGGATAAAGTTCAAACAACGCTGAAATCTGAGGAACCCGGGATCAACCAACCTCACTCAGCCACCCACCAGCTAGCCAGTGGGGGCCAAAAATGGCAGCAAAACCTGAGTTCGACGTGACCTCAGGAAACTAGGAGAATTACTGTATACCTCTGGAATAAAAAAGAAATACCATACCAATGCCTGAGAAAGTGGTCCCACATGGAAAGTCAGCAATCGCCTGAACATCAAGGCATATATAAACACTTGATTCTGGAGAGATAAACGTAAGAAACCCTTTAATCTTTACCAATGCCACTAACGTGGTATCATGGCGAACTGATGAAAAAATGAGTCGAATACGTGTGCGTAAAAACGTGCGTCAAGCGTAACCCTATTCGGAATCTGGCGCCAAATCCGCAGTGCGGACCAACATCCTAACAGCACCCCTATACATATATATATGGATAGTCCACAATAGAATCAATGGCAGCACCATCAAAGGAAAAAAGCGGGTGCAATGTCCAACACTGGGTCCTGGCTGAACCCAATATTACAATAATGCAAAAGAGGGAGGACTGCACTCCAAATTTGTGAAAAAATGAAAAAAACTTTTATTCACCCATGGTGGAGAGCGACGTTTCGGCTCGTGTGAGCCTTTCTCAAGCATAAACACAAGTGAAAATTACAAGCAATTTAAAGGCATTTCAGCAGTGAGCGACCAATCACAATCAATTATGTGCCATTATCGAGCACGTGTATAAAACAAATATAAATATACCATACATGTGTGATAGACGTGATCACAACGATCAGTGCATTAAAACAGCAAATACATGTAAAGTCCATATAGTGAATATTAAATATACAAAAATTTGATTAAAATGTGTCCATGTGAAGTATTAAAAAACTCCAGGGGAAGAGACCGCAGTACCTGCCTCCATCCATAATGGCGCCCGTGGAGATACATTGAGCGTCCTTCATGATCCATTGCGCATGTTCGGGAAAACTCCCGAGCGGTCGCGCACAAGCCATGAGCGCATGCGTGCGCGTTCTATTACCTGTAATTGTATCCGACATATTTCTTATGGGCGAAAAGCCCCAACATAAAAACAAAGTTATTCAGCATATTTACATAAAGGATAGGTCAAAGATACACTCTGACACTGTGGATGGATGCCACAAACATGGTGCAGGAGCAGGGACCAAACTCTGCCGAGATGGGACCCATTCCAATGGATCATCGCTGTCAGATAGAGCCGTGTCAAAGGCTCAACTCACAGCGAAGAAACCTTGCACACCTTATTGAGCGGCCAGGAGGGATTCTCCTCCAGCATCTAGACCGTCCTATATATTAAGTAGATTTCAGAAAAATGCGCAAAAGAAAAAATAATAATAAATGATCTCCATTATCCGGGTCTTATTGTTGCTGTGGAGGTATGGTCTGTGGATCCTCCCCTGGTGTGATGTAGATATTTTCTAAAAAATAAAAGAAAAATTTAATGAATTACATATAAGAGTACTTTTTCTTTGTTTTCTTTGTATGTAGATTTTCACTTGTCCTAGCTTTATCTTACCCAATGGGGGAAACCGTACGTCTAGAACAGGGTTATCGCAAGGTGAGCTCAGACTCATGTTCCTACCTAAACTCCACATTAAGACCATTGGGATGTAAACTATTTAAAGTATATATCCATTGTAGTTCCTTCCTTTTTAGAAGTGAGGTACGATCACCTCCCCTTCTTGGTATCTTGACACAATCAATTATCCAGCACTTCAGATCCCGCTCAGAATGCCGTAGGGATATGAAGTGTCTGGATACTGGCAAATCCATACGCTTTTTTCTGATTGAATTTCTGTGATTATTTAATCTTAACTTAAGTTCCGTTGAGGTTTCCCCAATATAAAGAATATTGCAGGGACAAGATAATATGTATATAACATATGACGAAGCACATATAAGATGGAATTTGATGGGATAAGTTTTTCCAGTGCTGGGGTGTGTAAAGATTTTTGCCTTACATATATAGCGACAGTTGACACAATTCAGGCATGGGAAACATCACAATCCTGGCTGTGTCAGTGTTTGCTGTATAATGATTTTCTTAGGGCCAACATCTGCTCTTACTAGCTGATCTTTAATACTTTTATTTTTTCTGTATGATAATAGTGGAGGAGATCTAAACTCCGGGATATCCTTGATGCATCTTCCCAGGATACCCCAGTGCTTACCCACTATTCTACCTATTTCAGGGCTGGATTCTGAGTAAGTGAAAATGAAAGGTACCCTTTTCTCTTTCTTAATATGCTGTCTTTGATCATAGAGAATAACATCTCTGTCCATAGAGTGAACCTTCAGTTTCTGTTCCACTAACAGTTTCTGTGGATAGCCACGTTCTCTAAATTTGTCGACCATCTTATCTAGTGTATTGTTTAGATCTGTCTCATCTGACACAATACGTTTGGCTCTCAGAAATTGTGAGTAGGGCAGATGTTTGGTCATACCTCGGGGATGACAGCTCTCAAAACGTAGAATGGTGTTTCTATCCGTGGATTTAACAAACAATTCTGTGCCTATCATGTCACCCATTAATTTCACCTTTGTATCTAGGAATTCCAAACTGTGACCGGAAAAGGACATTGTGTACTGTAAATCTACATCTATACTATTAAGGTATTGATGGAATTCAACCAATTGTGTTTGAGTACCTGTCCACAGGAGGAAGACGTTGTCTATGTATCTCCACCACCTCAAAACATGTTGAAAGTGGTGGGACACATAGACGAAGTCCTCCTCCATGTGGCGCATATATATGTTTGCGTACGTTGGGGCCACATTGGACCCCATCGCCACACCACGCTTCTGATTGTAATAAGTATCCTGGAAAAGGAAGTAGTTGTTTTCAAGAATCAGTTTCAAAAGGGACACCGCCCACTCCTGAGCTTCAGCTGTTAAGGAAGACCCCTTCAAATATTTTTTAACCGAAAAAATACCCTTTTCGTGTCCAATAGATGTATACAATGATATTACATCAAAGGACACCAGAGTAATTGACTCAAATTCACAACTATTCACCTCTCTAAGTTGTCTTAAGAAATCACTGGTATCTTTAATGTAAGATTGTCCTGCCATAGCAAACTGACGTAAGATTTTATCAAGGAAAACTGCAATCCGACTGAAAACTGAATATGTACCGGACACAATAGGACGGCCAGGTGGGTCCACCAAACTCTTGTGGACCTTCGGTAATATATATATCACCGGGGTAATTGGAAATGGAGTAATTAAATACTCTTTTAAGTCTTCATCTATTATACCCGCCACCATTACATCAGATAAATGTTTTTTAATAATATTTATTATATGGAATTTTGGATCCCCTTGTAATATACTATATACTTCGGTGTCATTTAGTTGGCGCAGTATTTCTGCAATATAATTAGAGGTGTTCATCACTACAACCCCTCCCCCTTTATCAGCGGGTTTAATCATCAATTCGGGATTATTTTTCAGTTGTAATAATCCCTCCATTTCGGCAGAAGTAAGATTAGGGTGTTTAAGATTATTAGAATCCTCCAAGGAGGACTTTAAATGCATTATGTCTCTCTTAACTGCCGAAATGTAGGCATCAACCGCAGATTCATTAATATCTGGAGAAAAAACACTCTTATTAAACAATCCCAGCTTCTGTAGTGTAAATTCGCTGGTATTAGATTTTACATTATATTCTTTATTCCTAAAATGCACCTTCAATTTTATATTACGAAAAAAATCATTCAAATCCATTTCAAGATCGAACCAGTTTACCTTAGTGCTAGGGCAAAACTAAAGTCCTTTGGATAAAACACTGTTTTGTGCCTCACTCAACGGGACTGAAGATAAATTAAAGACTATTGTCTCTTTCTCTGTGTGGTTGATTGTAGCCGGGTCCTGTTTTTGCGTCGTCTTCCTCTGTGGTCTGTATCTCCGACCTCCCCTTCTGGTTCTTGCTCTTTTCTTTCTATCCAGATGGTTCCCTAAAAAAACCTTTTCTTCATCAGTAGAAGTCTGTGTGTTCTTTCTTTTCTTCTTGTTGTCTCTGTTCCCCTTGTAGGCAGAATCAAATTGCCATGTATACACATCACCCTTTCTGTAATCCTCAGAATCGCTACTCCACTTGTTCCTTTTCCCCGCGATTCTGAGGATTACAGAAAGGGTGAGGTGTATACATGGCAATTTGATTCTGCCTACAAGGGGAACAGAATTTACACTACAGAAGCTGGGATTGTTTAATAAGAGTGTTTTTTCTCCAGATATTAATGAATCTGAGGTTGATGCCTACATTTCGGCAGTTAAGAGGGACATAATGCATTTAAAGTCCTCCTTGGAGGATTCTAATAATCTAAAACACCCTAATCTTACTTCTGCCGAAATGGAGGGATTATTACAACTGAAAAATAATCCCGAATTGATGATTAAACCCGCTGATAAAGGGGGAGGGGTTGTAGTGATGAACACCTCTAATTATATTGCAGAAATACTGCGCCAACTAAATGACACCGAAGTATATAGTATATTACAAGGGGATCCAAAATTCCATATAATAAATATTATTAAAAAACATTTATCTGATGCAATGGTGGCGGGTATAATAGATGAAGACTTGAAAGAGTATTTAATTACTCCATTTCCAATTACCCCGGTGATATATATATTACCGAAGGTCCACAAGAGTTTGGTGGACCCACCTGGCCGTCCTATTGTGTCCGGTACATATTCAGTTTTCAGTCGGATTGCAGTTTTCCTTGATAAAATCTTACGTCAGTTTGCTATGGCAGGACAATCTTACATTAAAGATACCAGTGATTTCTTAAGACAACTTAGAGAGGTGAATAGTTGTGAATTTGAGTCAATTACTCTGGTGTCCTTTGATGTAATATCATTGTATACATCTATTGGACACGAAAAGGGTATTTTTTCGGTTAAAAAATATTTGAAGGGGTCTTCCTTAACAGCTGAAGCTCAGGAGTGGGCGGTGTCCCTTTTGAAACTGATTCTTGAAAACAACTACTTCCTTTTCCAGGATACTTATTACAATCAGAAGCGTGGTGTGGCGATGGGGTCCAATGTGGCCCCAACGTACGCAAACATATATATGCGCCACATGGAGGAGGACTTCGTCTATGTGTCCCACCACTTTCAACATGTTTTGAGGTGGTGGAGATACATAGACAACGTCTTCCTCCTGTGGACAGGTACTCAAACACAATTGGTTGAATTCCATCAATACCTTAATAGTATAGATGTAGATTTACAGTACACAATGTCCTTTTCCTGTCAGTTTGGAATTCCTAGATATAAAGGTGAAATTAATGGGTGACATGATAGGCACAGAATTGTTTGTTAAATCCACGGATAGAAACACCACTCTACGTTTTGAGAGCTGTCATCCCCGAGGTATGACCAAACATCTGCCCTACTCACAATTTCTGAGAGCCAAACGTATTGTGTCAGATGAGACAGATCTAAACGATACACTAGATAAGATGGTCGACAAAGTTAGAGAACGTGGCTATCCACAGAAACTGTTAGTGGAACAGAAACTGAAGGTTCACTCTATGGACAGAGATGTTATTCTCTATGATCAAAGACAGCACATTAAGAAAGAGAAAAGGGTAGCTTTCATTTCCACTTACTCAGAATCCAGCCCTGAAATAGGTAGAATAGTGGGTAAGCACTGGGGTATCCTGGGCAGATGCATCAAGGATATCCCGGAGTTTAGATCTCCTCCACTATTATCATACAGAAAAAATAAAAGTATTAAAGATCAGCTAGTAAGAGCAGATGTTGGCCCTAAGAAAATCATTATACAGCAAACACTGACACAGCCAGGATTGGGATGTTTCCCATGCCTGAATTGTGTCAACTGTCGCTATATATGTAAGGCAAAAATCTTTACACACCCCAGCACTGGAAAAACTTATCCCATCAAATTCCATCTTACATGTGCTTCGTCATATGTTATATACATATTATCTTGTCCCTGCAATATTCTTTATATTGGGGAAACCTCAACGGAACTTAAGTTAAGATTAAATAATCACAGAAATTCAATCAGAAAAAAGCGTATGGATTTGCCAGTATCCAGACACTTCACATCCCTACGGCATTCTGAGCGGGATCTGAAGTGCTGGATAATTGATTGTGTCAAGATACCAAGAAGGGGAGGTGATCGTACCTCACTTCTAAAAAGGAAGGAACTACAATGGATATATACTTTAAATAGTTTACATCCCAATGGTCTTAATGTGGAGTTTAGGTAGGAACATGAGTCTGAGCTCACCTTGCGATAACCCTGTTCTAGACGTACGGTTTCCCCCATTGGGTAAGATAAAGCTAGGACAAGTGAAAATCTACATACAAAGAAAACAAAGAAAAAGTACTCTTATATGTAATTAATTTAATTTTTCTTTTACTTTTTAGAAAATATCTACATCACACCAGGGGAGGATCCACAGACCATACCTCCACAGCAACAATAAGACCCGGATGATGGAGATCATTTATTATTATTTTTTCTTTTGCGCATTTTTCTGAAATCTACTTAATATATAGGACGGCCTAGATGCTGGAGGAGAATCCCTCCTGGCCGCTCAATAAGGTGTGCAAGGTTTCTTCGCTGTGAGTTGAGCCGTTGACACGGCTCTATCTGACAGCAATGATCCATTGGAATGGGTCCCATCTCGGCAGAGTTTGGTCCCTGCTCCTGCACCATGTTTGTGGCATCCATCCACAGCGGCCGAGTGTATCTTTGACCTATCCTTTATGTAAATATGCTGAATAACTTTTTATGTTGGGGCTTTTCGCCCATAACAAATATGTCGGATACAACTACAGGTAATAGAACGCGCACGCATGCGCTCATGCGCTCATGGCTTGTGCGCGACCGCTCGGGAGTTTTCCCGAACATGCGCAATGGATCATGAGGGACGCTCAATGTATCTCCACGGGCGCCATTATGGATGGAGGCAGGCACTGCGGTCTCTTCCCCTGGAGTTTTTTAATACTTCACATGGACACATTTTAATCAAATTTTTGTATATGATAAATATCAATTTAATATTCACTATATGGACTTTATATGTATTTGCTGTTTTAATGCACTGATCGTTGTGATCACGTCTATCACACATGCACGGTATATTTATATTTGTTTTATACACGTGCTCGATAATGGCACATAATTGATTGTATTTTGTGATTGGTCGCTCACTGCTGAAATGCCTTTAAATTGCTTGTAATTTTTACTTGTGTTTATGCTTGAGAAAGGCTCACACGAGCCGAAACGTCGCTCTCCACCATGGGTGAATAAAAGTTTTTTTCATTTTTTCACAAATTTGGAGTGCAGTCCTCCCTCTTTTGCATTATTATATATATGGATATATATATATATATATATATATATATACACATATACACATAAACTAAACACACATATATATGTTTTTTTTTTTTAAACTAACACTGGAGCCTGAACTCACACTCTGCCCCGCACTTCCAGCTGTGGCCACATAGAGGGCGCCAGAGCCACAAGTATGCGTGTCTGTGGAACCCAGCCAGCAGATCAGAGTGAGGGGCAGAGGTGAGTGCATGTCCGAATAGTGCGGGAAGAGAGACTGACTAAAACAGACACCGTGCATCCTATGCACCCCACCTCACTTGTAGCTCTGCGTGAGGAACTATATTTTGGAAAACACATGACAGCCAGCTGCAGAGCAGAGTTGAAAACATGGTCTAGTGACCCCTGTAAGCGACTCCTGTGACGTGTTTTCCACATACTGTAATCTTACACTAAAGCCATATTAAGAAGCCTAACATACCCTGTCTAGAACACTAGACTCAATGTCCCTACCCCATAATAAATGTATGTTTTATATTTTTTTTTTCCAGACATTTGATTTATTTTATAACACTTTTTTTTTTTTTTAAACACACACCCTTCCTGAACCTTACTACTCCCCCTTGCTGAGTGAATTCACCTGTGCACCCCCTGGATAGAAACAACATGCTGAAGCCTAATTTGTCTGCCCCTCCCCCCCCGCCTGTCTAACAGCACAGCGGCCTGTGCAATACTTTATCGCTCAGGCACACGCTGTGCCCTGCACCCTACGTGTCATGCCGCGTGGGGAGAAGAGCGAGTCTCCCTGGCAGACCGCTCCGGTGCGGTGCTGCTCCCCCTTACCCAGGGAGCCGACACACCGCCGGCCGGACTTAAAGCAACAATGCTGCTGGATGAGGCAGCTACTTATCTGGACCGTAAAAAGTCGGGGCCTGGAACTGCCGTGTAGCACTGCACCCTCCACAGTAAATCCACAGCGATAGCAGTGTAACACAGTTCATTTATGTAACCGGCGGCCATTATTTGGTCCCCGGTGTAATGATTGAATCAAGATATTGGTGGAGACTATTTTCTATATACCGTTACAGGTTGATTTTTTGATAAACATTTTGTGTCTATACAGCCGGTAGCCACTAGGTTCCTGGTGTAGAATTTGAATCTCTCCCTGTAGCTCTTTGCTAAGGTTCTATTCTCCCGGTAATGGACAATATTTTTTCTTGGTGTGTTATACTATGTTATACTATGTTATGTAATTCTAATTGCAGGGTTGGACAATGTAATTAATATGAATGGATGCCCATGTGTGTCAGCGGCTTTTTTATTGCTGTAACAAAGGATCTTGTTTTTTAACTGCTGTGATTGCTCTATGAATTTATATTATTTTCAATATGTTGAGAATTAATAAACTTTAATAAATTTTGTGATATATTTATAAAACGTGGATCCCTTTTTTGGTGGTTACTTTATGTGTTTTCCACGTGTCTCATTGAGGTGCTGCAGTATACCCGAATATCGGCTAGCAGAAATCAGTTTCAAAGGTTATAAGATGGCTGCCTTCAATGGCCGGAAAGTGGTCAAACGGATGTATCAGATGGATCAAGAGGTGGATCAGATGTGTCAAGATGTTTCAGGATGTTCATTCAAGAAGATCGTGCCCTCTTGTCAGCCCATACCATCTTTTTATCCCATTCAGGAAGGGGCTTGGCCAGGTTTAACCATTTACTAGGGACGTCACTAATAGGATTTCCCCCATAGATCTCTCAACATATGTCTTGATTTCCCCTACCATTAGAGGGCACTATAGATCCATGTAAAAAGTTTTGCAATTAAAGCTATTTTTCCTTTTTTGTCTATCATTTGAAATAGGGATAATCTTTAACTAGGATTTTAGACAGACCTTGATGAAACCTTTAAGAGACAATGTCTTTTGTATCTGGACAAATATCTAGTCTTTCACTTAATCTCTGACCAGACCTAATTAATTCAAGGTACACACTACAGAACCCAGGTCCTTGTTCTGGGAAAAACTCAGTATTTGCTTTTAACACCTGGTTCCACATTTCTCCATTCAAGAAATCCTCAAGGGAAGATCTCATTAACCTGTATTTGTGGTCGGATCGGCTATCCAAAAGGTGTACCTAACCTATCTAACCCTATCTACAACAAGCAGTAGAATTATGCCATAACTGCTGCGGTAGGGCAGCCTAAAGGGGGCCACCCTAATATGAAATGACTGTAAGATGGTGTGGGTGAAATCAGCTGAATCGGCGTCAGCCTGGGCTCACAGGAGCCTGTAAATAGCCTAGCAATCAGCCAGCCTAGGCCCGCAGGTGCATGTAACTAGTCTTGTGATCCGCCTCCCCTCCCACAAATGCAGCAAATATATTTGCTTAAAACTTGTGGTCGGATCGGCTATCCGAAAGGTGTACCAAACCTATCTACAACAAGCAGTAGAATTATGCCATAACTGCTGCGGTAGGGCAGCCTAAAGGGGGCAAAAAGAGCAGACCTTAGTTTAGAGCAAAATATATACATACCATTACTACACCCACTTTAAACGTAAAAGACATTCCCCGATGAAGGTGCGGAATATACCGTACATATCAGAGTGACTACCATCAACCTTACCTCTGTCATGTGCACCGGCACATCATTCTTGGAGGTGGCTAATGCTGATGCGATTGAAGGAGTGGCCGGTAACCAGAAACTATTTACTCCTATGTATACTAACAACATATGAACATATTACGAGAAGGTCTGGATCCTGAGAGCTGCAGACTGAAACAAACAATGGTGAATCTGTTGGAAGGCCTAAATGAATTCCAAGCATTCGCCGAGGGCCCTGACCGGGCACCAACTGTTCCTGGTTGCAAACTACTACACCTCTACTTATTCCCCAGGCCACACCATATATATATATATATATATATATATATATAAAGGCCCCAAAAGATAGAACATGGCGTATGTCTACTTACTCTATTAGTAGGTTAAGCGGAATATGTGAACACGCCAGGCCTGGGGAACCATCAACACGGATACATGGCTATTTCAATTAACGAGCTAATGTCGCCTGTAGTGAGGAAAGAGAACGTACACACCATACCTGCAGTTGTGACAGGAAATAAGCTAAAGGTCGTGATAACTATGAATGCTGTGCCTGTAGTCGTGATAGGACTTGTCGAGTCTGTAACTGTGAGACATTGTGAATTGCGCCTTATTACTGTACCTCCTACTGGAAGACTGACCGATACCCAGGACATAGGCCCGACACCAACACCCTCAGCCCGAGTGGCGAGCGAAGACATGGAAACTACTTGTAGTGGGGACACGAGGCCGACCTCAAATGGTGAAGTCATATATGAAAACATTTAATCGTAGAAGCCATGCGTGAGAGACTAATGGCGGTGCCATGCGTGAGAGACACTAACGGCGGAGTCATGTGTGTAAAACATGAACGGAGAAGCCATGCGTGAGAGACTGATGGCGGAGTCATATGTGTAACACTAAATCGGAGAAGCCATGCATGAGAGACTCTAATGGCGGACACTTAATTGGAGAAGCCATGCGTGAGAGACTCTAATGGCAGTGCCATGCGTGAGAGACTAATGGCGGACACTTAATTGGAGAAGCCATGCGCGGGAGACTGATGGCGGAGTCATATGTGTAACACTAAATCGGAGAAGCCATGCATGAGAGACTCTAATGGCAGTGCCATGCGTGAGAGACTAATGGCGGACACTTAATTGGAGAAGCCATGCGCGGGAGACTGATGGCGGAGTCATATGTGTAACACTAAATCGGAGAAGCCATGCATGAGAGACTCTAATGGCGGACACTTAACTGGAGAAGCCATGCGTGAGAGACTCTAATGGCAGTGCCATGCATGAGAGACTCTAATGGCGGAGTCATACGAGTAACACTAAATCGGAGAAGCCATGCGTGAGAGACTCTAATGGCAGTGTCATGCGTGAGAGACTCTAATGGCAGTGCCATGCGTGAGAGACTCTAATGGCAGTGCCATGCGTGAGAGACTCTAATGGCAGTGCCATGCGTGAGAGACTCTAATGG
Source organism: Bufotes viridis (assembly GCA_033119425.1). Taxonomy (NCBI): domain Eukaryota; kingdom Metazoa; phylum Chordata; class Amphibia; order Anura; family Bufonidae; genus Bufotes; species Bufotes viridis. The sequence goes on along the minus strand of CM065593.1, from coordinate 201,297,929 downwards.
CAGTGCCATGCGTGAGAGACTAATGGCGGACACTTAATTGGAGAAGCCATGCGTGAGAGACTCTAATGGCAGTGCCATGCGTGAGAGACTCTAATGGCAGTGCCATGCGTGAGAGACTCTAATGGCAGTGCCATGCGTGAGAGACTAATGGCAGACACTTAATTGGAGAAGCCATGCGTGAGAGACTCTAATGGCGGAGTCATACGTGTAACACTAAATTGGAGAAGCCATGCGTGAGAGACTGATGGCGGAGTCATATGTGTAACACTTAATTGTAGAAGCATTGCATGAGAGACTATAACGGCGGAGTCATGTGTGTAAAACATAAAACTGAGAGGCCATGCGTGAGAGACTAATGGCGGTGTCATGCGTGAGAGACTCTAAGGGCGAAGTCATATGTCAAACACTAAATCAGCGAAGCCATGCGAGAGGGACTCTAATGGGGGACACTTAATCGGAGAAGCATTGCTAGAGAGACTATAACGGCGGAGTCATATGTGTAACACTTATTTGGAGAAGCCATGCGCGAGAGACTTAAATGGCGGAGTCATATGTGTAACTCTGAATCTGCGAAGTCATGCGTGAGACTCTAATGGCGGAGTCATGTGAGTAAAACATAAACGGAGAAGTCGTGCGTGGGAGACTAATGGCGGAGCCATACATGCGAGACTAATGGCAGATTTATTATTATTATTTTTATTTTTTTATAAAGCACTTAAGCGGCACCAGTATGACTTGGGAACTCGCGTAACCATGAACCCCTCTGACAGGGAACCTAAGACGCTAAAAAGCCTACGACCATATGGTACCCCTAACGAACAACATGAAGGACGGTCAAAGGGCCACCCGGAGCCATGAGGCCGAAGCGATCATCGGGCCCCCCGAAGCCATGAGACCCCCTCGAAGCCAAGAGACTGAACTGAATGACTATACAGTGACGATAAGAAATTAAATGTGAGCCAGACCCGATGTGATATGCATAGACATTAGTGAAGCGAACCACGTGCATAAATAAACATAACCAATCGTGAATTTGAACAGACGGGAGACAACGAAGCCAGAGGCCTAACAATTCGCTAAGAGAGGACCCTTATCTTGACAAATAAAGGATTTGTAAAACATAGTAGGAAACGTACTCCAATTGGGCCACTGACCGCTGAAAAGCTATTTGGTTAACTGGGGCAAGGGACCAATCTGAGTGAATATGAACCAAAAGTAAAGCGGACCGGTCTAAGTAACCGCAAACCAGGACTGAAACACCAAAAATAATAAAAAAAAAAAAAAATTCTCAAAATTATTATTTTTTTTTTTTTAATGAAACAGAAAAAGTAGAAGTAGGCCTTCGGATTGTAACAAACCAACGAGAAAACAAGCAAGCCTGAAAAGAACGCAGCTATTATGTTTATCGGGAGAGCAGTGTCAGAGCGGTGTGCAGACTGTCCTAGTGAAAATACTGGCTTAACCATGATGTCAAAAAAAATAAAAGGAAAATGTAGCTATAGGCAGAAGCAGTGTATAACGCATGGTGTAAGAACAGGTGGGTGACTGCAGCTCTGGATGTGAGTAGTGCCCAACACATGGTATGGGCGCAGCTCTGAGTTTAAGCATGATATAAAGCAGCCGTATGAATGCAATCTAAAGTGAGTAGAGTATTAACGGTATACAACAGAAGCATGAACGCAGCTCTGGTAGTGAATGGAGTATAGGACAAAATGTAAATGCAGACACACAGACGTAGCTTTTGCAGGTAACGAACCTAGCCATGATCATTAGTGCCCAACCCCCTTCGCCCCAGAGCGCTACAAGTCACAGACCGTGTAACCAAGTCCGATCCCACGGTGAATGCCAGTACTCGCCTGGCACCTTCTGCCATTGCCCAGGTGCGAATGAACCTCGACATAATGCTGCAGGATTATTATTATTATATATTTTTTTTTAAATGATGGTCACCACAACACCACCTCGTGTTCCAGAGCATCAGCACTCAAATACAGGCGCCTTTATCAACCTGCTAGTGGCCCCATATATGGGCCACTGATACACATTCACCAACACCTTGCGTGTCTGGCGCTAACTGCGGACGTGCGCCCCACATGTACAACAGTGACAGAAACATTAACTTTTTTTTTTTATGACCCTTGATACACGACCCTTCCAGAGAGATAACTACGTAATACCAACACCAATAACTATATGCAATAGCCCCCAACAGTCCCCTAAACAGCTGGACAAAATACTAACAACAGTCACTTGACCATTAGCGCCCAACTTTGCTTCGTCCCAGAGTATTACGAATCACATACCGCAGTGTGGGTCTCATGCCAACAAGTGTGATTCTACAGTGAATGCCAGCGCTCGCCTGGCACTTTGTCGCTGCCCAGGCGTGAATGAGCCTGCACACGATGCAGCTGCGCTAAATGTCGCGGACCACAGCGTGGGTCCCGTGCAAACCATTCCGATCCTACCATGAATACCAGTGCCTTCCTGAGAGATTCTGCCATCGTCCAGCCGTAAGGAGCCTCCACACCATGCTGCAGTATCCTGGAGCTGACCCAGAGGTAGTGAAATCAGCTGAATCGGCGTCAGCCTGGGCTCACAGGAGCCTGTAAATAGCCTAGAAATCAGCCAGCCTAGGCCCGCAAGTGCATGTAACTAGTCTTGTGATCCGCCTCCCCTCCCACAAATGCAGCAAATATATTTGCTTAAAACTAGTCTCTTTCATGCATTCTAAAAATACATAGGAATTTCTACCTCAATTCTAACCTTAAAAATGAATATATCTCTAATGACCATATTCTTACATATATAAAGCACACATATTTAAATCATTTAAAACATACAATTTTAGCACGTATCATATAAAACCCAGAATCCATTTACCTATTCATTAATAGAAACATTACATTGAATAGTAAAATTAAATCCTTTCTATCCACTGAGAAAACTCAACATATTCCTTTATCTGGGCAATTGTCTTTTATTGAACCTGGGAAATCTTCTTCTTCCAAGACCAAACTGTGTACATTTTTTGCAAAGACTGCTAACTTTTCAGTTACAGATTTTAAGTCCAAGGATACTGAACTACCCTGCCTTTCTAAATATGACAAGATCAGACCAAAAATAGCTTCTCTTAATGTTCCTGTTCAGAAATCAGTATAGGCCTTATATAATAAACTCTTTTTATCCTTAAAAGTTCTGACAGTCCCCCGCCCCTCTGGTCGAGCTTGTGGCACCGCCGTACAGCAATAGCTTCATGTGTAGCATTCCTGGTTTTAAAACTTCTTTCAGTTCACAATATCAGTGTTTATGTTTGGAGCTGAGAGGTTCCCCAACATAGTTTAACGGAGCTTGTGCAACTGCAGGTTCAGCATTTGGGGTATCCATATTCTTTAGAAGAGGTTTTCTCCGATTATATGTCCATACAAAAAAAACTAAAAATAAAACACGACAAAACCCCCTCTGAGTCAGTTGCGTGACATCAGTTGCCTTCCAGCACGTTAGCATGAAGCCCCTTTAAATAAACTGTTGGTGCCTAATATATGGATTTCCAGGGTAGCATGGAAGTAAGGCCACAATTTCCCTTGAATATATGGTGTGACGAGTGTCACGGTGCCCCTGCCTGGATCCGGTTGAATTCCAAATGTGGTTGTCCGAAGCAGTGCAACGGGGTAGCTACTTGGATGGTGCAGAAATAAAGGTGAGTCCAGACTGGGTCATACGTTATTCGCCAGTTGCTTTACTTTGCATATACGATACTCTACACCAGGGGTGCACAACCTTTTCTGGTTGGGGGCCACATTGTCAGCCTGAACTAATTCCAAGGGCCGAAAATAAAACTTAAATGGCTATTACCAACTGAAATACTGTATTTTTGCCATATTGAACATACAGTATACACTATAAATGTCCAGTTACAGTTCTAGGACTCCCATCTAATAGGAGAATACATGAAAGATACATGTAAGAAGCCATAAGACATAGACCTACATGTCTTTTACCAGATGTTTGGGGGCCGCACAGAATGGTATCGAGGGCCTCATGTGGCCCCCGGGCTGCAGGTTGTGCACCCCTGCTCTACACGATAGAACTTTTCTTGGTCCCACTGGTCTTTCAGCAGGTCTTCTTGCAGCTGGTTTTGAGGGAGAACTCAATCCCTCTGGTTGAGCTCTCGCTTTTTCCTCTACAGCATGGAGTGCAGGAACTTACTTCTCCTAACTGGATCATATTTCTCCTTTTATACAACAGTAAATTACAAAAATAAATAAATAAATAAAAAGAGGAGAGTATAAGAGAGCGGTATATTCAGGTTTCTTCCTGTGTAAAGCAGTACTGCCTGGTATGCTCCTACCCGTGGGAACTAGGCTATGTAAAAAAATGATAATACAATTGCATATGATGAAATTTACGATATTTGGGCTTTCATTGATGACATATATGACATGGTTAGTTCATATATTGACGGAGGCAAGGTGCAGTAGTGGTAATTCCTCTGGCATTCAGCTCTATAGCCCGTGGTTAAGGATCTTGTCTTTATTGTAGATGGTTGTGAGTTCAAATCCTCACAGAAACATTTATGGTGTTTCTCCTGCTGAATAATACGGTACTGGCTGGACCAAGGTCCTAAACGGAGCAGGAGAACGGAAAGGCTGAATGGTGATGTGAATTTAGCCTAACATGTCAAGGCAGGCTGGTAGCTCAGTGGTAATGCAATTGTCTCATATCCAGTGTTATGGGAGCTAAAGTCGGGTGAAAGATGGCGAAAAGGTTGGAGGAGTGTTTAAACTAGGGACTGGGGGGAGGGTACTTACGTTATAGGGGGGGAAGATAGTGCGGATAGATACCGGGGGCAAGGTAGTGGGACTGGGGGAGGAATGGAAGGAGGGACTAAAACAGTTCAGAAGGAAAGGTGTAGGCTTAAATATATACAAAAACTTCTTAATTGTATGTACACTAATGCCAGAAGCCTGACTAACGAAAACGGTGGAACTGGAATTAGTGATGTGTGAGGAGGACTATGATATAGTGGGAATAACTGAGACATGGCTGGATGACAGCTATGACTGGGCAGTTAATGTACAGGGTTACCGTCTGTTTAGAAAGGATTGTCAAAACCGGAGAGGGGGAGGGGTCTGCCTTTATGTAAAGTCCTATCTAAAGCCCACAGTCTGAGAAGATATAAGTGAGGGTCATGAACATGTGGAGTCACTGTGGGTAGAGATACATAAAGCCAAAAACAATAATAAAATACTAATAGGAGTTTACTATAAACCGCCAAATATACCAGAGTCCACAGAAAATGTATTACTAAATGAGATAGACAAGGCCTCAAATCCTAATGGGGGACTTCACAATTGTTATTATGGAGGACTTCAACTACCCAGATATAGACTGGGAACCTGAAAGCTGTACATCACATAAAGGAAACAGGTTCTTGGCAATAACCAAAGACAATTATCTTTCCCAACTGGTTCAGGACCCGACTAGAGGGACGGCCATACTAGACTTAGTATTAACCATTAGACCTGACAGAACAACAGATGTGCAAATTGGGGGACACCTGGGAAACAGTGACCAAAAAGTAATAACCTTCCAATTATCATTCAAAAGAGCATTTCTACAGGGAGGAACAAAAATACCAAACTTCAAAAAAGCTTAATTTAGCCAACTAAGCGAGGCCATAGGCCTAACTAACTGGAACAAAGTCCTCAAAAACAAAAATACAGCCACAAAATGGGAGATCTTTAAAAACATCCTAAATTCTCATTGTGAGAGGTACATACCGTATGGGAATAAAAGGTTAAGGAACAAAAAGAAACCAATGTGGATAAATAGAAATGTAAAGAAAGCAATAAATTACAAAAAGAAGGCATATAAATCACTAAAACAGGAGGGTAGTGAGGAAGCACTGAAAAACTATAAGGAAAAAAATAGAACATGTAAAAAACAAATAAAAGCAGCCAAACTAGAGACTGAGAGATTAATTCCCAAAGAGAGTAAAACTAACCCTAAAATTTTCTTAAATTATATAAATGTTAAAAAGTATAAATCTGAAGGTGTCGGCCCTTTAAAGAGTAATGAAGGGAGAGTTGCAGAGAGCGATGAGGAGTAAGCAAAGCTGTTAAATATTTTTATCTCTTATGTATTCACTGAGGAAAATAAACTGTCAGATGAAATGCTGAATGTAAAAATAAATTCCCCATTAAAAGTGTCCTGTCTGACCCAAGAAGAAGTACAACAGTGACTTAAAAATATTAAAATAGACAAATCGCCAGGACCAGATGGCATACACCCCCGTATCCTAAGGGAATTAAGTAATGTCATAGCCAGACCCTTATTTCTGATATTTTCGGACTCTATACTGACAGGGAATGTCCCACAGGATTGGCGCATAGCAAATGTGGTGCCAATATTCAAAAAGGGTCCAAAAGCAGAGCCTGGAAACTATAGGCTGGTAAGTTTAACATCTATTGTGGGGAAACTGTTTGAAGGTTTTCTGAGAGATGCTATCTTAGAGGATCTCAACAGAAATAAGCAAATAACGCCATATCAGCATGGCCTCATAAGGGATCGGTCATGCCAAACGAATTTAATCAGTTTCTATGAGGAGGTAAGTTCTAGACTTGACAGTGGCGAATCAATGGATGTCGTATATCTGGACTTCTCCAAAGCATTTGACACTGTACCACATAAAAGGTTAGTATATAAAATGAGGATGCTCGGACTGGGAGAAAATGTCTGTAAGTGGGTAAGTAACTGGCTGAGTGACAGAAAACAGAGGGTGGTTATTAACGGTACACACTCAGATTGGGCAACTGTCAATAGTGGGGTACCTCAGGGGTCAGTACTGGGCCCTATTCTTTTCAATATATTTATTAATGATCTTGTAGAAGGCTTGCATAGTAAAATATCAATTTTTGCAGATGACACTAAACTGTGTAAAGTAATTAACACTGAAGAGGACAATATACTGCTAAAGAGGGATCTGGATAGATTGGAGGCTTGGGCAGAGAAGTGGCAGATGAGGTTTAACACTGACAAATGTAAAGTTATGCACATGGGAATGAATAATGCAAGTCACCCGTACATATTAAATGGTAAAACAATTGGTAACACTGACATGGAAAAGGATCTAGGAATTTTAATAAACAGCAAACTAAGCTGCAAAAACCAGTGTCAGGCAACTGCCGCCAAGGCCAATAAGATAATGGGTTGCATCAAAAGGGGCATAGATGCCCGTGATGAGAACATAGTCCTACCACCTTACAAATCGCTAGTCAGATCACACATGGAGTACTGTGTACAGTTCTGGGCTCCTGTGAACAAGGCGGACATAGCAGAGCTGGAGAGGGTTCAGAGGAGGGCAACTAAAATAATAACTGGAATGGGGCAACTACACTACCCTGAAAGGTTATCAAAAGTAGGGTTATTAACTTTAGAAAAAAAAAGACGACTGAGGGGAGATCTAATAACTATGTAAAAATATATCAGGGGTCAGTACAGAGATCTCTCCCATCATCTATTTATCCCCAGGACTGTCACTGTGACAAGGGGACATACTCTGCGTCTGGAGGAAAGAAGGTTTGTACACAAACATAGAAGAGGATTCTTTACGATAAGAGCAGTGAGACTATGGAACTCTCTGCCTGAGGATGTGGTGATGGTGAGTACAATAAAGGAATTCAAGAGGGCCTGGATGTATTCCTGGAGTGTAATAATATTACAGGCTATAGCTACTAGAGATGGGTCGTTGATCCAGGGAGTACTTCTTTCCTCTGGACCAACTAGCAGGATGACAGGCCGAACTGGATGGACAGATGTCTTTTTTAGCCTTATGTACTATGTTACTATGTAAAATGAGGTGGGATCTAGTAGGGCCAAATTCAGGAGAGATGTACACTATGTAAGCAGTACATGAGACTTTATTCTAGATCAGCTGGGGTTGGTTACCAGGAGGGCGATAGAAGCAGAAACAGCTGCTGCGAGGTTCATACAAAGCAAGGCTGTTACTAGTTGAGTGGATATAGCGGAATCAGTAGTCGCAGGCATAATCAGATGATAAGCCAGAAGCGGATAACCAATTCCATTCATAGAAATCGCTTCGGGTAGAGCCTGGATACAAACACCATTCAGGTGAGTTACACAGTTAAACTCCAGCCTTTCATTCCCTTTCCAGATCTAAGTTTTGATGCGGAATCAGTACACACTGACAGGTCCACTTGACAGGACTTCACAGGTCAGCATGGAGACACTCCAAGCATCATTTTGCAGGGGGATTTAGCTGGGAGAGCTCCTACAGTTATGTAGGGGGTTGGCTCCCTATCATTTCGCGTTGTCACATCCTTTTAAATATATAATGTGTATATATACCGGGTTATACTTGATTCATTCATCACCACGATGATAAATATGTTACAGCACTTGGCATACGTACAGTGGATAAAAATTCTACACACCCCTGTTAAAATGTCAGGTTACTGTGCTGTGAAAAAAATGAGACAAATATAAATCATTTCAGAACTTTTTCCACCTTTAATGTGACCAATAAATTGTACCACTCAATTGAAAAACAAACTGAAATCTTTTAGGTGGAGGGAAGAAAAAAAAAAAAAAAAAAAAAAAAAGAAGAAAACAAAAAAAAAAATGAAATAATGTGGTTGCACACCCTCTTATAACTGGGGATGTAGCTGTGTGCATTAAGCAATCACATCCAAAATCATGTTAAATAGGAGGCAGCATACACCTGCCATCATTTAAACTGCCTCTGATTAACCCCAAATAAAGTTCAGCTGCTCTAGTTGGTCTTTCCTGAAATTTTCTTAGTCGCATCCCACAGCAAAAGCCATGGTCCACAGAGAGCTTCCAAAGCATCAGAGGGATCATATAGGTATCAGTCAGGAGAAGGGTACAAAAGAATTTCCAAGGCATTAGATATACCATGGAACACAGTGAAGACAGTCATCATCAAGTGGATAAAATATGGCACAACAGTGACATTACTCAAAATTAGACGTCCCTCTTAAATTGATGAAAAGACAAGAAGAAACTGGTCTAGGAGGCTACCAAGCTACCATGCTTACAGCAACATTAAAGGAGCTGCAGGAATATCTGGCAAGTACTGGCTGTGTGGTACATGTGACAACAATCTCCCGTATTCTTCATATGTCTGGGCTATTGGGTAGAGTGGCAAGACAAAAGCCTTTTCTTACAAAGAAAAACATCCAAGACAGGCTACAATTTGAAAAAACACATCTGAAGTCTCCCAAAAGCATGTGGGTAAAGGTGTTATGGTCTGATGAAACCAAGGTTGAACTTTTTGGCCATAATTCCAAAAGATATGTTTGGCGCAAAAACAACACTGCACACCACCAAAAGAGCACCATACCCAGTGAAGCATGGTGATGGCAGCATCATGCTTTGGGGCTGTTTTTCTTCAGCTGGAACTGGGGACTTAGTTAAGATAGAGGAAATTATTAACAGTTCCAAATACCAGTCAATATTGGCACAAAACCTTCAGGCTTCTGCTAGAAAGCTAAACATGAAGAGGAATTTCATCTTTCAGCATGACAACAACCCAAAGCATACATCCAAATCAACAAAGGAATGGCTTCACCAGAAGAAGAATAAAGTTTAGGAATGGCCCAGCCAGAGCCCAGACCTGAATCCTATCCTTATTTGGCAATATTTGGGGCCAAACCCATAGGTATACGTCGCCTTCTTTATTTCAAAATATTATTATTGTGGAGACGCTAAAACAAAAATAATAAAAAACTTACAGGTTACAAAAATAACGAAAACTATTAGAGAGGAGCCCAATTGTGCAGGACCCCCATCTCTAATCTACAGCAGGGTTAATAGGGGAGGTGTGTGCCCACATACCGCCGGCTACACACCAGTATTTGGCAGCAATTCACACTGTAATTTGGCAGTGATTCCTGCTCAGGGTTCACTACCTTCTCTCCTGCCCCCCACTCTGACCTCTGCCTATACGTGCCAACACCTCCAGACTAATTCAGCTTAATATTTCTTCTCAATAAAATGCCTGGCTCTCCTCAGCATTGCGCTCTAGTCAAGCGTTTCACTTGTATTAGGCGATGTCTGGAGGGTCCCTATCTGATGCGCTGTAACTGCATTCCTAGCTCCTATCGCTCATTACTGGCTCGACGCGTTTCCTAATTCTCATCAGGAGCCCTGAGTCAGCTAGTTGGTTCTATTTTAGGTTACATTTGCAGCAGTGCGCTTCCTCCACGTGTTAGGAGGGAGCGCTCCGGCACTATAATGGCCCTGAATCCGATTGAAAATCTGTGGGGTGATCTAAAGAGGGCTGTGAACAGGAGATACCATCGCAATCAAGTCAAAATGTGCCATGCTGCTAGAATCATACCTAAAAAGACTGAGTGCTGTAATAAAATCAAAAGGTGCTTCAACAAAGTATTAGTTTAAGGGTTTCCCCCCTTTGGAACCATATTATTTTATATTTATATTTTTTCTCTACCTAAAAGATTTTAGTTTGTTTTTCAATTGAGTTGTACAGTTTATAGGTCACATTAAAGGTGGAAAGCGTTCTGAAATGATTTATCTTTGTCTCATTTTTTTTACAGCACAGAAACCTGACATTTTAACAGGGGTGTGTAGACTTTTTATATCCACTGTATGTTAGGCCTGTTCTGACTGGTTGTTAGGGAGAGCTCGAAAGACGCCTCTTTTCGAGTTGATCTTCGATAGTAGGTCATGTTAGTGTTTATTAGACTGCTAACCCCGAGAGTTTCGTGGTTCTTTTGGGCGTCGCCTTTTACTTCTAGTTCGGGGTTCATTGTACGGCGATACGGGTATAGTTATTGAGTCTTCTGTCTGGAAAGACATTTCCCATCTCCTTCAGCCTTCTGTTCTGGCTGATTGATATTTTCTCCAGGGTGTTTGTCTCGATTTGTGGCCGCGCTGTGTTCCTCCTGTTGTAGTTTAGTTTAGCCCCTTTTGCTGCCCTCCACAGAAATGCAACAGCACTCTGCAACCAGTACTCTGCCCTGCCTCTATGCTAGAAGCTATCAGAGGACGTTAGTGTACATTTTGATCAAAAAGTAATAAGCCACTCGCGACGCCAAGGCCGCCTCTATGAGTGGTCCTAACGCTAAATCCTACCTGTTATGGGCCATGACAGCCACATAAAATCTAGGGAGTGCGGGCCCAGCATTAGCGTTAGGACCACTCATAGAGGCGGCCTTGTCGTGGCGAGTGGCTTATTACTTTTTGATCAAAATGTACACTAACGTCCTGTGATATCCGGCTGAACCTGCTAAAACATAAAAAAAAAAAAATTGGGGGCAGCAGTATGTGGAGGCCACCGAGTGGCACAATAACAGAATCTGGGGTTGGCAGCAGCAGTAGCAGCATCGGGAGAAGGCCACCAAGTGGCAAAATGACAGTCTGGAGGTGGCGGCATCAGCATCAGAAGAAGGCCACTGAGTGGCACAATGACAGAATCTGGAGTTGGCAGCAGTATGAGGAGGCCAACAAGTGGCACAATGACAAAGTGTGGAGGTGGCAACAGTACGTGGAGGCCACTGAGTGGCACAATGAGTCTGGAGGTGGCAGCAGCATCAGGAGAAGACCACAGCGTTGCAAGGTGAAACAGTGTGGAGATGGCAGCAGCAGCATCAGGAGAGCACAAAGTGACCCGATGACAGAGTGTGGAGGTGGGTGGCAATACCAGTACCTGCTGATGAAGGTGGGTGAAAGAAGGAGCACTTGGCATCAGATGTGTGGCATCAGGTGGGTGGCAGCATCAGAGTAGTGGCTGAGGCAGGTAGCCAGAAGAAATCGGTCTCTTTTGTCAAGGTTTGGGTGAGGCGGCATGGATAATCGAATCAGATGCATCAGGCATTGGTGGGTGTAAATCCGGGCTGATTTCGGCCTGATTCATCTTGACAAAGGTCAGTCGCTCCACATTTGGGTGGACAGGTGAGTTCTTCTTGGGGTAACTATGGCCCCCGCCGCACTAAACACTGACGTCACACTACTGGCCGGGCAGGACAGCTTTTCCAGTTCAAACTCGGCCAGTTGTGGCCACAAATCCAGTTTGGCTGGCTAGTAGTCAAGCAGATCTTCAATGACGGCTGGCAGGATGCTGTCCAAGTATGCCACCACCTGCTGGTTCAGGTCCTGCTCCAGGTCTACATGCTGCTGCCGGTGAGTATTTTTTTCACTATGCGGGTGAATAAAGCTGCTCATCAGTGACTGTAGGCTCACGCTGCTTCTGATGAAGCTGGTACTGCTCCTGCCACCCTCCCCAGCAGCCATCGCAGTGGAACGTGACCTGCAAGAGGATGGACGGCTAACTGACTACATAGGATGTCTCTGTAGTAATTAAGTTTGTCCTCTGCACCTGGTTTGCCTGGTTTGTGGGTGTAAATAAGACCCCTATTTTGGACCGGTAGCGAGGGTCCAACAAGGGGGAGAGCCAGAAATCATGTCTCTGCCGAATGATGAAAATTTAGCTGTCACTATGCAAGCAAGTGAGCATGCATCAGGTCATTTGTGCAAGTGACTCGGAGGGACTCCCTACCTCCATCTCTACTGCATACTGCCACGGTGTGTCTGGGTCCTCTTTCTCATCTTCCTCATCGCCCTGTAGCTCCTCTGGCTGCTCCTGCTCCTCCTCTCCTGTCAGCTGAGTAGAAATACCACTCACTTCGCTAAACATTGCCTGTGCTCCAATTTCCTCCTCCCCCTCCTCCTCCTCTTCCAGTTCAGCCCCCACAGGGCTTATGTGGCCATGAGATCTAGGAGCCACTTCTTTTGTCCTCTGACCAGCCATTGTTACCGCCATCTGTTCCAGGACATGAAGCAGTGGAATGACGTTGTTCTTCTCGTACTCCTGGCAACTGACAAATAACGTGGAGTCCTCAAAGGGCCTGAGAAAACGGCAGGTGTCACACATGAGCTGCCACTGGCTGACATCGAAGTTACACAGGGGAGTACTCCTATCCGCTTGGATCATCAAGAAATTGTTGATGGCCTTTCTCTGTTCTTATAGTTGGTCCAACATATGGAGGGTGGAATTCCAATGGGTGGAAGCACTGCATATCATCCTATGTTAGGGGATGCCGTTCTGCCACTGCAGCTCAAGGAGGGTGTGCTTTGAGATGTACGAGTGGCTGAACTGCATACAAACTTTCCTGGCCATTTTTAGGATGTCTTGCAGATGGGTGGAAGACTTTAGGAACCGCTTGACAACCAGAACATGTGTGCCATGTCGGGTGCATGGCTCAGCCTTCCTTGACGCAGCGCCGACACCATGTTCTTCCCATTGTCGGTCACCATGCTTCCAATTTTCAGTTATCGCAGAGAAAGCCAGGATTCGATTTCTTGATGAATCACACGGAGCAGTTCCTCCCCTGTGTGACTCCGTTCACCAAGGCAAACCAGGTGCAGAACAGCGTGACACCGCCGTGCCCTGCACATGTGGTATGCTGGAGGGGCACTGTGACTTGTCTCTGCAGTGGAGGCTGAGAACATGGTGAAGGATTAGGAGGCAGAGGCGGACATTGATGCAGGACCAACGTCGTGTCAACGTGGAGGCGGAAGCGGCGTGACCTGGCCAAGTTGCTGGTGTGGCTGGGCAGGAGCCACATTTACCCAGTGGGCTGTAAAGGACATATATTTTCCTTGACCATCAGGACTGACCCACTTCTACATATTTGTGAAGGGCTAGTACTGCCATTTTCACAAAGAAATAACGGCTTGGGACTCTCCACCTCAGCTCGACACAAGCCATCAGTTCTCTAAAAGGTGCAGAGTCTACCACTTGGAAAGGGAGGGACTGCAGCACCAGCAACTTGGACAGGAGTACATTCAGCTTCTGCGCCGTTGGATGATTGCACGCATACTGCTGTCTCTTGGCAATCACTTCGGTGGTGGAGCCTTGACTGCCTGAAACCGGGTGCGTGCCACTGGGTGATGCAGCAGTTGCTGTGGCAGGCTGGACCACCACATCAGAGCCATGGTTCTCACAGGCCACTGTATGGCGACGCTGCATATGTTGACGCAGGGCCATAGAGCCAACATTGGCACCCTGGCCACCCTTCACTTTCTGCCCACAGATTCTACATGTCGCCACATTCATCTCCTCCAGTGGTTTAACAAAAAACTGCCACACCACTAAATAGGTGATTTTCCCCCCAACAGTCCGCACTGACTGACTGCTATCGCCGCTGCCTCCGTGAACCCCTGCACCACTACTTCCCAGACAGGTAGGCTGCTGCGAAGCGGGTTGTCTACCACGGGTACGTTTGGCTCCCGATCTCCCACTGCTGCCACCCTGCTAACTCCCAGCCATTCTACCACCTTGCTGGCTCAGCTGCTGCCTCACGGGAAAGCTGCCACCCTCTTCTCCTGATGATGATGAAGCCTCTTCTGCACCCGGCTCCCAGGTGCGATCGGCTTCATCATCATCGAGTAGTGTCTGCACGTCACTGATGTCCTCCTCAATGGTCTCTGGGTTAGGAGCCTGACCGCTCACAACACCACCTCCCACGCCACTCTCCTCATCACTACTTGCCCGACTAGCAGAGGAAGCGGCGGATGTCTCCTCCAGATCGTGGCTGGGAAGTAGCTGCTGACTGTCCTCTAGCAGCTCGTCCTCGCTGTATAGTGGAGCTGACACTACTTCTGTGGCTGGATCCCCAAATAATCTTTCCCTGCATTTGTAAATCGCCTTTCTAGCACTGTCCCTAGCGCCTTCTGACATCTCTCCCTGCACAAAGATGCTGTGAAATAATTCCTCCGTATCCTTTCCCTGCACTGATAAATCGTTTTTTTTTTTTTTTTCACAATGAGGTTTTTTCTATTGCTGTCCCTAGCGCCTTCTCGTGTCTGTCCGTGCAATGAGAACGCTGGAAAATGTCTGAATCCAAGATGGCTGTGACATCCCAGGGCTGGTTGGCTGCTGATTGGCTGCGTGCATTTTTCTAATGAATTCCACTTCGTCAGCTTCGATTTGCTCATCTCTATAGGAAAATAGAGGCAATTAATATTGTCGGCAGAAAAAAATTACCGGCAGACTGTGCAGTGTTCCCGTCAGCCATGATAGTACACAAGCAGAGTAGATCTGAAGATCTGATAATACTGAAGTGAGGTTGCTGACTTTCTAGTAGTTTCTATGTAGTGATGTCCCGAACTATTCGCCGGCGAACAGTTCCCGGCGAACACAGCTTGTTTGCGTTCACAGCGGCGGGCGAACATATGCGATGTTCGGTCCGCTCCCTATACATCATCATTGAGCAAACTTTGACCCTGTACCTCACAGTCAGCAGATACATTCCAGCCAATCAGCACCATCCCTCCCACAACCTCTCACCTTCTATAAAAACGGCAGCCATTTTAGATTCAGTCTGAAGCTGCAGTGTGTTAGTGAGAGCAGGGAGAGCAAAGCTGCTGCTGCTGCTGTGCTGATGAATTCATAGGGAAAGCACAGTGGGCACTGTAGTGTGCCCACTGCCAGTGTCCACCACTCATACTGTGTGGCACAGGACTTTGCATAAAAAAAAGCATTTAATTTTTACACTTTAATCTAATTTCAGTTGCCTGCCTGCTGCCAGTGTGTGTCAGGCCCACTTCCACTGACTGTAGTGTGCCCACTGCCAGTGCACACCACTCATACCGTGTGGCACAGGACTTTGTATAAAGAAAAAGCATTTAATTCATATACTTTAATCTAATTTCAGTTGCCTGCCTGCTGCCAGTGTGTGTCAGGTCCACTTCCACTGACTGTAGTGTGCCCACTGCCAGTGCCCACCACTCATATCGTGTCGCACAGGACTTTGCATAAAAAAAAGCATTTCATTTTTACACTTTCATCTAATTTCAGTTGCCAGGTCTTCCTGCTGCCAGTGTGTGTCAGGCCCACTTCCACTGACTGTAGTGTGCCCACTGCCAGTGCCCACCACTCATACCGTGTGGCACAGGACTTTGCATAAAAAAAAGACATTTAATTTTTACACTTTAATCTAATTTCAGTTGCCTGCCTGCTGCCAGTGTGTGTCAGGCCCACTTCCACTGACTGTAGTGTGCCCACTTCTAGTGACCACCACTCATACCGGGTGGCACAGTAGCTTGACGATAAATAAGGCATTTCATTTTTACCCTGTAATCTAAGGTTAGTTGCCTGCCTGTGTGTGTCAGGCCCACTTCTACTGACTGCAGTGTGCCCACTGCCAGTGCCCACCACTCATACCGGGTGGCACAGTAGCTTGCCGATAAATAAGGCATTTCATTTTTACTCTTTAATCTAAGATTAGTTGCCTGCCAGTGTGTGTTAGGCCCACTTCCACAGACTGTAGTGTGCCGACTGCCAGTGCCCACCACTCATACCGGGTGGCACAGTACCTTGCACGCATAGTACCACTAATCTAAAAAAAAAATGACAGGCAGAGGCAGGCCACCCCGCAGGGGCCGTCGTGGTGCTGTGATTTCCTTTGGCCCTAGAATAATGCCCAGTGTTCAGAGGCCACATACCCTGAACTCAAAAAATTCTGAGGACATAGTTGACTGGCTTACAAAGGACACCCAATCTTCTACAGCTTCCGCTCGGAACCTTGACGCACCATCCTCCTCCAGCTCAGCTTCGGGCGCCTCTCAAGTAACCACTCGCCCGCCCGCCACCACCACCAACACTAGCACCACAGCAGCTTCATTTGATCTGTCAGAGGATTTATTTGCACATCAGTTGGAAGAAATGAGTGATGCGCAACCATTATTGCCAGAGGATGTAGATAACAGGGATATGTCTCAGTCAGGCAGCATTACACACATGGACGTATGGTGTGATGATGATGATGTTGTACCCGCTGCTACTTCCACGAGTTGGAAGCAGGGGGAAGTCGTCGCAAGGAGCTAGTGGCACAGTCAGACAGCATGTATCGGCACCCGGGGTCAGCCACACAGCACGCCAATCAACGCATGCTGTTGCCACCACCAGAATGCCATCATTGCAAAGCTCAGCAGAGTTTAATTTTTTTGTGTGTCTGCCTTTGATAACAGCGATGCCATTTGCATCCTGTGCCAAAAGAGTCGTAGGAAGTCCAACACCCACCTAGGTACAACTGCTTTGCGAAGGCACATGATCTCACATGGCAAACGCCTATGGGATCAACACATGAGTACAAGCAGCACACAAACTCAATATTTTTTTTGCCACGTTACTGGATGCTCATGCGCAATGCCTGTAGGCTCATGCGTCCTTTTGAGGAGGTGACAAACCTAGTCAGTCGCACTGAAGGCACCATCAGCGACCTCATCCCATTTGTTTTCTTCCTGGAGCGTGCCCAGTGCTGGATCAGGCCGTAGATGAGTGTGAAGAGGAAGAGTTGTGGTCACCATCACCACCAGAAACAGCCTTATCATCATCGCTTGCTTGACCTGCGGCAACGCTGGAAGAATGTGGCTTTGAGGAGGGGGAAGACAAACCACAGCAGGCATCCCAGGGTGCTCGTTGTTGTCACCTATCTGGGACCTGTGGTGTTGTACATGGCTGGGGGGAAGATCAGACCTTCAATGACATCAGTGAGGACGAGGAACGGGACATGAGTAGCTCGGCATCCAACCTTGTGCAAATGGGGTCTTTCATGCTGTCATGCCTGTTGAGGGACCCTCGTATAAAAAGGCTGAAGGAGAACGACCTGTACTGGGTGGCCACGCTACTAGACCCCTGGTATAAGCAGAAAGTGGCTGAAATGTTACCAAATTCCCGGAAGTCGGAAAGGTTGCAGCACTTCCAAAACAAGTTAAAAAGTATGTTTTACACAGCGTATAAGGGTGATGTCAGAGCACAACGGGAATCTAACAGGGGAAGAGGTGAAAGTAATCCTCCTCCTTCCACGACCATGCAGGCAAGGACAGGACGCTTTACAGAAGTGTTGTTGATGGAGGACATGCAGAGCTTTTTAAATCCTACGCATCGCCACAGCCCTTCGGGGTTCACCCTCAAAGAACGACTACCTTGCCTTAACTGCAGATCTCGACACTCTGAGGAGCGATGAACCCCTTGACTACTGGGTGTGCAGGCTTGACGTGTGGCCTGAGCTATCCCAATTTGCGATAGAACTTCTGGCCTGCCCCACTTCATGTGTCCTGTCAGAAAGGACCTTCAGCGCAGCAGGAGGTATTGTCACTGACAAGAGAAGTCGCCTAGGTCAAAAAAGTCTAGATCACCTCACCTTTTTTAAGATGAATGAGGCATGGATACCGAAGGGACTGACAGTGGGGGATACATTTGACAAAAAAAGGCCTGATAAGATGCATTGGGCTAAAAATGGTCCCCACACTGCTGTATTTAATCTCTGCATGCCGGATGACTTGCGTGACTTCTCCGCCACCAACTAGGGTTCAAGCCGTAATGTTTTAGTACACTTTCTGCCTGAAAAACATCAATTTTTCCGGACGCTGATACAGCAGCGGCTGCAACAATACCTGATTTTTCTGGCATGTGTACATGCTTAATTTTTCTGGTCTTTGGTGCTGCACGGTGGCTGCAAAAACAAAACAAAAGAAAAGCACATACATGGGTCAATTCCCCTTCGTGATCGTTACCTTGTTGTGGTAAAGGGGCTTGCTTATCACAATGAAGCGATCACTTCTAAGTGTGTTTTGGCAATGTTGGCACACCCCAGATGATAAGGTCGTTCCTTCATTGTGAACAGACCAAAAGCGATCGGCTGGATAATTTTTCATAGAAAAAACATTAATTTTCTTTGTGATCATCTAAGGTGATCATTAAAGCCTACTAGGCCAACAATGGGCCCACACTGCAGAATCATTGTTTTCTGGGTCACTTAACTGTCACTGAATTACCTCAGCACGACCATAGGCTTTGAAAACCCGCTATCGCCTGCAATCTCCCAAACGTGCGCACGAGCACAGTCATCACTACACCAAGATTGACACATAGAGGAATAAAATTTATGTCATGAGTGTGTCAACTATTGACAACTCTTTGCAGTTGTCTAAAATCTATTCGATACACGTCCCCTGATAGGGGACGTAACAGGGATTAAACTGATAAGAATAGTACTACCTCACACACCACTCATATAGGGTGGCACAGTACAGTGCATGGCGCACGCGCAGTGCCCCAAATTGGAAGTAAGAGGAACAACCAAGCTTCTTTTTCCATCTCCCGGTTCCTAAAATCTATTTGATACACATCCCCTGATAGGGGACGTAACAGGGATTAAACTGATAAGAATAGTACTATTTAACACTCCACTCATATGGGGTTGCACAGTACATTGCACGGCGCACGCACAGTGCCCCAAATTGGAAGTAATAGGAACGACCAAGCTTCTTTTTCCATCTCCCGGTTCCTAAAATCTATTCGATACACGTCCTCTGATAAGGCACGTAACAGGGATTAAACTAATAAGAATAGTACTAGTTAACACACCACTCATATAGGGTTGCACAGTACATTGCACGGCGCATGCGCAGTGCCCCAAAAATGGAAGTAAGAGGAACGACCAAGCTTCTTTTTCCATCTCAAGTTCCTAAAATCTATTAGATACACGTCCCCTGATAGGGGAAGTAACAGGGATTAAACTGATAAAAATAGTACTACTGATTACTGAACATACCACTTTCTGCGCCTACCATGGTGACCACGGGTAACAGGAAATCAGGGTTTGATTCCGGAGATGGAGCCTGAAAAACGGCTACCACATCCAAGGAAGGCAGCAGGTGTGCAAATTACCTACTCCCGACTCGGGGAGGTAGTGACGAAAAATAACAATACAGGACTCTTTCTAGGCCCTGTAATTGGAATGAATAAACTTTAAAGAGGACCTTTCACCTGAAATTGCATGTTAAACTAAACATATACCCTTACTTGCTGGCCCCCGGTGGTGCTGATTCTCCTCTTCTTTTTTCGATATGTGCCCCCGTTTGTCCGCGGTGCCCCCCTCAATATCTCCCGCCGTGTATGCTAATGAGCCATTCGGCTCAACTGGGCGGGCCTGCAAAAGTTCTCCGAGGCGTGTCTGCCTTCTCCCTGGCACGGAGCGCAGCCAATAAGCGCGCTCCGCTCTTAGCCAGGAGAAGGCGCTCAGATCTCGCGAGATTCGCGAGAACTGGAGCGATTTCATCCATCCTGAGCCGATGCTGGCTGCGGGAATCCAAGATGGCGCCGGCTCAGGATGGATGAAATCGCCCAGTTCTCGCGATCTCGCGAGATCTGAGCGTCTTCTCCTGGCTAAGAGCGGAGCGCGCATTGGCTGCGCTCGTGCCAGGGAGAAGGCAGACACGCCTCGAGAACTTTGCAGGCTCGCCCAGTTGAGCCGAATGGCTCATTAGCATACACGGCGGGAGATATTGAGGGGGGCACCGTGGACAAACGGGGGCACATATCGAAAAAAGAAGAGGAGAATCAGCACCACCGGGGGCCAGCAAGTAAGGGTATATGTTTAGTTTAACATGCAATTTCAGGTGAAAGGTCCTCTTTAAATACTTTAACGAGGATCTATTTGAGGGCAAGTCTGGTGCCAGTAGCCGACTCGCTCCCAGCCTCCACAACATTCACTCAGTGTGCCGTCAGGGTAGGGATTGTGTTGACCAGACTCTTGGATAGTGAGACTGGAATTGTAGGTGAGGGCCTGCTGGTGAGCTAACCCTGTAAAAGGTTTTAGGTGAGGGCCTGCAGGTGAGCTGACCCTGTAAAACATTATATGCGAGGGCCTGCAGGTAAAAGATTGTAGGTGAGGCCTGCTGGTGAGCTGACCCTCTAAAAGGTTGTTGTTTAGGGCCTGCAGGTGAGCTGATCCTGTCAAACATTATATGCGAGGGCCTGCAGGTGAGCTGATCCTGTAAAACATTATATGCGAGGGCCTGCTGGTTTTCTATCTGAACCCACATGATTCTTCCCTGTTTCTTGCTTGTGGCCCAATGTGAGAAAGCTGCAATATCATAGTCTTTCGTGAATTAGAATATTCTTAATTATTTAATTTATTTCATCTTATGTGAAAAATCAGCAATGTAATATGAGCGTTAATCGAGTAAGGGCAGGTTATAGGCAACTTTCTTATTGGGTTGGATTGCTAGAATTCACGAATATGTAGAATATAGCGATATTTTATATATATTCTAAAAACGAATATTCGTTGTTTTTTTATATCTGAACCCATTAGTAAATGTAATGGGTTTAGATGAAAAAATAAAAATATAAAAATATTCGTTTCTACGAATATACATATAAATTATCACTATATTTTACATATTCGCGAATTCTAGCATTGCCAATTTTTCGCAAAGGATGAAATAAATTAAATAATGAAGAATACTCTAATTCACTACAGACTAAGATATTGCAGCCTTCTCACATTGGCCCACAAGCAAGAAGCAGGCAGGTAATGGCACATGCTAGTGTTCACGCCCCAGGTCATTTTGGTACGGCACAGGTTGCAAACTATTCTTTTGGCAAGGGAGATTTCCGCAAGGGGGTGCTCCTTGGAACTGTTGCGGGCCTGTTTGGTGTGACCTGCCTTCTCCCTTTTGCCACCCTACTGCCTCTTCCAGCCCGTTGCGATGCTGCAGATCCCTCCCCATCTCTACTGCTGTCCTCGCTCGGCTTTCCACCTTCCCAGGTTGGGTCAGTGACTTCATTGTCCACCACCTCTTCTTCCACTTCCTCACTCTACTCATCCTTCTGACTTGTTGACCTAACCACAACCTCAGTGATTGACAACTGTGTGTCATCCTCTACATCAACCACTTGAGACAGTAATTGCCGTTCACTTAATGGCAACTGTGTCTCATCATCATCCACCTCATTAAACAGTAATTGCCTTTCCCCACCATCCTCTTCTTGTGACTGTGGATGCTGAAGAGGTTGGGAATCAGGGCACAAGATCTGTCCCTCTTCAAGAGTGGCTAGTGAGAGTGCCAAATGAAGGAATGGCGATGAAAAGAAGTCCTCGGAATATCCGAGTCTGTGATCACTTGTTTGCCCAGACTCTCCATGGTGGGAGGAAGGAGGATCAGGGTGAGGATTGTGTTGACCAGACTCCTGGCTAATGAGACTGGACTTGGTGGAAGATAGGGTGGTGCTTAACCGACCAGAAGCATAATCTGCTGTAATCCAACCGACCACCTGGTCGCACTGGTCTGACCTCAAGAGTGGTGTCCTGCATCGCCTTGCAAACTGGGACCTGAAGCTAGGTATCGTGGATAATTGTTTCTCTTGTGCTCTGGCAGCAGGGACAGTTTTAACCCGCCCAGGGTCAGCGCCTCTGCGTGCACCATAAACATCACAGCCAGTTCCCCGTCCCATACTGCTCGCCTTCTTAATTTTAAATGTTATATATTCTTGGAAATATGTCACACGAACAGTAGCTGTATTTGTAGGTGTATGCACAATAAAATTTAAAAAGGTATTTGGGATGTGGAAATGTCACACAGGAGATATCCCGCAGATAATGTCAGTGCTGTCACCAACGGCTAATAAAAAATTACAGGAAATGTCACAGATATTTAGGATGAGGAAATGTTATACAGGAGAGGTACCACATGTAATGTCACTGTTCGCAGCATCTACGGAAAAAGCACACTGTATGTTACAGATAAAAGTTTTATGCGAATACGTTACACTGGAGATGTACCCCTGGTAATGTCACAGTCAGAAGCAGACACCGTCTATTAAAAAAGTACACTGTATGTCACTGATACATTTTTTTAAACGCACACGTTACACTGAAGAAATTTCCCTGATACTGTCACTGTTAGGAGGAGACACCGACTATTGAAAAAAAAACACTGTATGTCACTGATAAATTTTTTAAATGCACACGTTACACTGGAGATATTCCCCTCGTAATGTCACTGTCAGAAGCGGACACCGTCTATTGAAAAAGTACACTATATGCCACTGATCCATTTTTTAAACGCACATGTTACACTGGAGATATATCCCCCTGGTAATGTCACTGTCAGAAGCGAACACCATCTATTGAAAAAGTACACTGCATGTCAAAGAATGTTTTTTTTAAACGCACACGTTACACTGGAGAGATGCCCCTGCCAATGTCACTGTCAGAAGTGGACACCGTCTATTGAACAAGTACACCGTGTGTCACTTAATAATTTTTTAAACACACATGTTACACTAGAGATATACACCCTGGTAACGTCACTGTCAGAAGCGGACACGGTCTATTGAAAAAGTACACTGTCTGTCACTGATACATTTTTTAAATGCACAAGTTACACTGGAGAAATACCACTGGTAATGTCACTGTCAGAAGCGGACACCGTCTATTGAAAAAGTACACTGTATGTCAGTGATTAATTTTTTTCAACGCACACGTTACACTGGATATATCCCCCTGGTAATGTCACTGTCAGAAGCAGACATCGTCCATTGAAAAAGTGCACTGCATGTCACTGATAAATTTTGTAAACACACATTGTACACTTTAGAAGTCCCCGGGTAATGTCACTGTCAGAAACGGACACCGTCTATTGAAAAAGTACACTGTATGTCACTGATAAATTTCTTAAACGCTCATGTTAAACTGGAGATTCCCTTACGTCCTACCAGCAGCACAGAGTGGTGTCATGTTATAGAGTGGAAAAAACCTGGAAAAGGTCCGGTTTTAACAAAGAAGTTTAAATCCATGTTCCCGATGGCTGAACCCTTGGTGGATTCATGAGATCCATTCCCAAGGTGGACATGGCTATTGCCAAGTTGTCCTAGCGCACTCTGGTTCCTGCAGATGATGGGTCTAGCTGCAGGACCCCCTTGCAGAGTGCACACTAAGACGGGGTGTTACGGCAGCTGCGGATTCCGCTTTCACAGCCATAGCGGCTTCTGAAGTCTCTACATTCCTCCGGTCTCGCCTGAATCAAATTCAAGTTGACGTGAACCAGATGTTTTTTCCAGGATGACATACTGGCTGCCTTCAAGACCATCAACCTGGCTACGGACTTCATGTGCGATACCGCACAGCTCCAGTTGAAGCTAGCGAGGGAGCATCCCCGCTAACAAAGCAAGCCCTGGGGACGAGGCTAAATACAGATCCTTGCTCTCGAAGCTAAGCAGCAGGTTTGTGGCTGATGGGAGAACAAGTGCGCGTTTGGCACCCTGTGACAATGCTATCAAATGATGTCAGGGGCCTATATTTAGTATGGCCCGGGGGTCGGCGGCCCATATTCCATTTTGGCTTAAGCCTTGGGTTGCTGACAATTCCTCAAAATACAGCTTATGTGGCCTTCCATTCTAGCCCAACCGTTTGTTCGGTTCGGAGCTAGATAAGATCATGGAGGGCCTTTCAGACAAGAAGGGGAAGAGTCTTCCCCAGCAGTCCTTTTGAGGGCAGGGCAGACAAGACCGCGGTGGTAGGTCTGGCCAGCAAACAAGCTCTCGAAGTGACTGGAGAGCGCAGCGAAAGGGTTTGAGGTGCTCTCGTGGAGGAGCCAAAGATGGAAAATCCACCTCCTGACTACGGGCCTCTTCGAGGCTCTTGGTTAATCCCGTTACTCCTGCCGTTCTGCCAATAAGCTTCCCCACTCCTATGCTTCATGTACCCGTCGGGGGTCGTCTCTCCCACTTCTGAGAAGAGTGGATCCGAGAGATCTCGGATCTCTGGGTCCTGAACATCATTTCTGAGGGTTATTTAGTCAACCTCACCTCTATTCCTCTGGACAGGTTTGTCAAGATCAAAATCTACAAGCTGCCAAGGAGGCGATCCTGGAGGCCTACATTCAGGGCTACATTTGTAAAGGGGCTCTGGAGGAGGTTCCGGCAGGAGAACGGGGCCTAGGGATCTATTCACCAGTTTTTCTGGTTCCCAAGGCTTCAGGAGATCTCCGGATGATTATCGATCTGAGATATTTTAATCGGTTTATAAGGAAGGTGAAGTTTCGTATAGAAACCATCAGGTCAGTAGTTCACGTCCTCAATCCTGGAGACGTGATGGCAACCCTGGACCTCAAGGATGCATATCTGCACATCCCGATCCATCCTGCTTCCAGGAAGTATCTCAGGATCACGGTCCAGGTGTCTGGTGTCGTCAGGCATTTTCTGTTTGCTGCCCTTCCCTTTGGCATTTCTTCTGCCACTTACACTTTTACCAAGGTGGTGGTTTCTGTGGTGGCGGCTTTGAGGCTTCAAGGACTGACCATCATTCCTTATCTGGATGACTGGCTTTGAAAGCCTATGCTCTAGTGGTCCTAACCCAACTTCTTCAGGTAACAATCTCCTTTCTGTTCCACCTAGGTAGGATCATCAGCTGGTAGAAGTCGAACGTGAGCCCGTCGACTTCCGTAAGATATCTAGGCTTCATAATTGACTCCACTGGGATGTCGCTCCAGTTGACTCCAGAAAGAAGATCCCGGGTTCAGAACACAGCAAGTTCCTTTCCTTTCCCCGGCGAGTTCCAATCCGGACTCTCATGAAGATGTTGGGGCTCATGTCAGCGTCTGCGGAAGCAGTCCCTTAGGCTCTATGGCACCTCCACCCTCTACAGTTGGAGGTCCTCTCCTAATGGAATGGCAGCCCTGCTGGGCTAAACTCCCCATGCTCCCTGTCTTGGCGAACTCGGTATTCCCTCAGATGGTGATGCCATGTTTTAGACGGGAAGTCTATGACCCAGCCAATCTGGGTCATATTGACTACGGATGCGTCCCAAGTAGGCTGGGATGCTCACATAGACGACACTCCAGTTCACGGGACCTGGTTTCCTCAGGAGTGGCTTCTTTCATCCAATCTCCGCGAGATTCAAGCTATCCGGCTAGCCCTCACTACATCAACAAGCAGGGAGGCACGAGATCACTTCCCCTCCTGTCAGAGATCGGGGTGATTCTGGATTAGGCAGAGTTGTACCTTTCCCACCTATCTGCGATCCACATCCAAGGCTCCCTCAATATGATAGCGGCTGAGCCGCGGCCTTCCATCGTGGAGTGGTCTTTAAATCCGGAGATATTCAAGCAGATAGTCCTCAAGTGGGGTATGCCCTGGCGTTAGACGCTCTGTCAATATCCTGGAGGCTCAGGCTGGCTTACATCTTCCCTCCCTTTTCCATGATACTGAGGGTATTGATAAAAATCCGTCAGGATCAGGCCTCGGTGATAGCCATCATACTGTTTTGGCCGAAGAGATCCTGGTTTACCTAGCTCACCCAGTTGAGTCGAGGACAATATTGGAGGCTCCCCCCACAGCAGACCCTGGTGTCATGGGACACTCACCTCTGCTCAGATCTGCACAGATTCAACCTGACAGCCTGGAGGTTGATCAATCCCTTCCCAGAATAGAAGGGCTTTTAGAGTCGGTCCTGAGAACGCTGTCTCATTCTAGAGCGGACTCTACCAAGAGAGCCTACTCGTATTATGAGGATATTCTCATCCTGTTGTACCTCAACTGAGGTGGCGTCTGCAGATCCGCCCCTCTCCGCTATCCTTCAGTTCCTGCAAGACGGCCTTGATAGAGGTCTTGCCCTTCTACTCTGAAGGTTCAAGTTTCAGCCATCTCAGCTTGCCTTAACAGGCTTTTTTCTCAGGACCCGCTGATCAAACGGTTCCTTAAAGGAGCTAAAAAGATTAAAGCCTACAGTACTGAGACCCATTTTTCAATTAGTTAGCATCTCCCCCCTTTGAACCGTTAGAGGAGGTGGACATCAAGTTCGTCACTTGGAAGTTTGTGTTTCTCCTTGCAGTGACTTTGGCCAAGTAGGTCTCTGAGCTTCAAGCTCTCTCAGCACATGAGCCCTATACCATTTTCTTACATGACCGGGTCCTCCTTAGATTCCCCCCGTATTTAGGCCTAAAGTTCCTTCCTTCCAGAACATCAACCAGGTGATATCACTCTCGGTTCTGTCGACATCTAACACCTCCTCCTAGGAACCTGCTAGACATCCTCTGGACGTCTCGAGATGTCTCCGGATCTATGTGGATAGATCAAGGAGTTCAGGAAAGATGAGAATCTAATAATCCTGTTGCCGGTAAGTTTAAAGGCTGTAAGGCATCCAAACCTTCCATCAGTCAGTGGATTGAGGAGGCTATTAAGGAATCCTTTGTTTCCCAATCTCCGGACCCTCCGGGATTTGTGAAGGCCCACTCTACTAGAGATGTGGCTACTTCTTTTGCGGAGAGGGGTCTTCTGCATCTCAACATGATTTGCAAATCCTGGAACTCTAAATCGACATTCATCTCCCATTATAGACTAGATGCTAGTCTAGCTGAGTTTTCGGCCTTTGGGCAGACTATTCTTAGTTCTGCAAGGCAGGAAGGCCCTCCCTAGGGGTTTCTTCTTGCTATCTCCCCATCTGTGCTGCTGGTAGGACGTAAGGGAATCGTTAATTTCTAATGATAATTTGTTTTCCCTTGGTCCTAAGAGCAGCACACAAATTTCCCACCCTAGTAAGTCTAGTTTTTTTCTTACTATAAACACAGTGGGCTGGGGGTTGACTTCCTCCTTTTAAGGAGATACTTAATTGTCAAATTGAGTTATTAGTCTTGAGTTACTAGTCTCATTAAACATTCCGCCGGTCCTGCCAGTCCACGGGGGTGGTTAACCCCATCTGTGCTGCTGTTAGGACTAAGGGAAAACAAATTATCGTTAGAAATTAACGATATCCCCCCTGGTAATGTCACTGTCAGAAGCGGACACCGTCTATTGAAAAAGTACACTGTATGTCACTGATAAAAAAAATTAACGCACACGTTACACTGGAGATAATCCCCTGGTAATGTCACTGTCAGAAGCGTACACAGTCTACTGAAATAGTACACTGTATGTCACTGATACATTTTTTAAACCCATACGTTACACTGGAGATATATCCCCTGGCAATGTTACCGTCAGAAGCGGACACCGTCTATTGAAAAAGTACATTATATGAAACTGATACATTTTTTAGACGCACACATTACAATGGAGACATGCCCTTAGTAATGTCACTGTCAGAAGGAGAAACCGTCTATTGAAAAAGTACATTGCATGTCACTGATAAATTTTGTAAACACACATTGTAAACTTTAGAAGTCCACTGGTATTGTCACTGTCAGAAGCGGATACCGTCTATTGAAAAAGTACACTGTATGTCACTGATACAATTTTTAAATGCACATGTTACACTGGAGATATATATTCCCCTTGTAATGTCACTGTCAGAAGAGGACACAGTCTATTGAAAAAGTACACTGTATGTCACAGATACATTTTTTAAACGGAAATGTTACACTAGAGATATTCCCCTTGTAATGTCACTGTCAGAAGCAGACATCGTCTATTGAAAAAGTACACTGTATGTCACTGATACATTTTTAAACGCTCATGTTAAACTGGAGATACCCACTGGTAGTGTCACTGTCAGAAGAGGACACAGTCTATTGAAAAAGTACACTGTATGTCACAGATACATTTTTTAAACTGACACGTTACACTGGAGATACCCCATGGTAGTGTCACTGTCAGAAGAGGACACAGTCTATTGTAAAAGTACACTGTATGTCACAGATAAATTTTTTAAAAGGACACGTTACACTGGAGATATTCCCCTTGTAATGTCACTGTCAGAAGCAGACATCGTCTATTGAAAAAGTACACTGTATGTCACTGATAAACCTTTAAACGCACACGTTACACTGGAGACATCCCCTGGTAATGTCATTGTCAGAATTGGACACGTCTATTGAAAAAATACACTGTATGTCACTGATACATTCGTTAAACGCACATGTTACACTGGAGATATATCCCCCTGGTAATGTCACTGTCAGAAGCGGACACCGTCTATTGAAAAAGTACACTGCATGTCACAGAATTTTTTTTAAACAAACACGTTACACTGGAGATATTCCCCTGGCAATGTCACTGTCACTGTCAGAAGTGGACACCGTTTATTGAACAAGTACACTGTATGTCATATAAACATTTTTTAAACGCACATGTTACACTGGAGATATAAATTCCCCTTGTAATGTCACTGTCAGACGCGGACACCGTCTATTGAAAAAGTACACTGTATGTCACTGATAAAATTCTAAAACACTCATGTTAAACTGGAGATACCCCCTGGTAGTGTCACTGTCAGAAGAGGACACAGTCTATTGAAAAAGTACACTGTATGTCACAGAAACATTTTTTAAACGCACACAATACACTGAAGATATTCCTCTGGTAATGTCACTGTCAGAAGCGGACACTGTCTATTGAAAAAATACACTGTATGTCACTGCATTTAAAAAATATATCAGTGACATACCGTGTACTTTTTAAATAGACAATGTCTATTGAAAAAGTACACTGTATGTCACTGATACATTTTTTAAACGCACATTTTACACTGGAGATATATCCCCCTGGTAATGTCACTGTCAGAAGTGGACATCGTCTATTGAACAAGTACATTGTATGTCACTTAATCATTTTTTAAACGCACACGTTACACTGGAGAGATTCTCCTGGTAATGTCACTGTCAGAAGCGGACACCGTCTATTGAAAACTAAATTGTTTATTAGTGATTACGCACACTTTACACTGGAAAGATTCCCCTGGTAATGTCACTGTCAGAAGCGGACACCGTCTATTGAAAAAGTACACTGTATGTCCCTGATAAAAAAAATTAACGCACACGTTACACTGGAGATAATCCCCTGGTAATGTCACTGTCAGAAGCGTACACAGTCTACTGAAATAGTACACTGTATGTCACTGATACATTTTTTAAACCCACACGTTACACTGGAGATATATCCCCTGGCAATGTTACCGTCAGAAGCGGACACCGTCTATTGAAAAAGTACATTATATGAAACTGATACATTTTTTAAACACACACACATTACAATGGAGACATGCCCTTGGTAATGTCACTGTCAGAAGGAGAAACCGTTTATTGAACAAGTACATTGTATGTCACTTAATCATTTTTTTAAACGCACACGTTACACTGGAGAGATCCTCCTGGTAATGTCACTGTCGAAAGCGGACACCGTCTATTGAAAAGTTAATTGTTTATTAGTGATTACGCACACTTTACACTGGAAAGATTCCCCTGGTAATGTCACTGTCAGAAGCGGACACCGTCTATTGAAAAAGTACACTGTATGTCACTGATAAAAAAATTTAAACGCATATGTTACACTGGAGATATACCCCTGGTAATGTCACTGTCAGAAGTGGACAAAGTCTATTGAAAAAGTACACTGTATGTCATTGATAAAAAAATGTAAACACATTCGTTACACTGGAGATACACCCCTGGTAATGTCCCTGTCAGAAGCGGACACCATCTATTGAAAAAGTACACTGTATGTAGACTGTCACTGATACATTTTTTAAATGCACATGTTACACTGGAGATATATCCAACTGGTAATGTCACTGTCAGAAGCAGACACTGTCTATTGAAAAAGTACACTGCATGTCACTTATAAGTTTTGTAAACACACATTGTACACTTTAGAAGTTCCCTGGTAATGTCACTGTCAGAAGTGGATAAAGTCTATTGAAAAAATACACTGTATGTCACTGATAAATTTTTTAAACGCATACGTTACCCTGGAGATAATCCACTGGTAATTTCACTCTCACAAGCGGACACCATCTATTGAAAAAGTATACTATATGATACTGATACATTTTTTAAATGCACATGTTACACTGGAGATATATCCCCCTGGTAATGTAACTGTCAGAAGCGGACACCGTCTATTGAAAAAGTATACTGCATGTCACAGAATGTTTTTTTTAAACGCACATGTTACAATGGAGAGATTCCCCTGGCAATGTCACTGTCAGAAGCGGATAGTGATGAGCGGCAGGTGCCATATTCGATTTCGACGAAATTCGCGAATATTCGAAAGAATATTCGTTTCATATTCGTCGAAATCGAATATTCGTCATTATTCTCGTTATCGCGATTAATATGCGATTTAAATAATCGCGTATTGCGATTTTAACTTAAGACTACTTTTCTATTGGTTTAATATCTAGAATTAGCGAAGATGACGAATGTATTCGTCATATTCCTCAAAACGAAGTATTCTCCATCTTCGTTTTAGCTACCTATTCGTCAACTTCGCTAATTCTAGCAATCAAATAGGAGGGTTGACTATAAAGACAGCTGTGTTTAATTCGCTATGTGATTATATTACTTTGCTTTTCTTAATAGATTATATTACTTGATAATTAATAATTATTATAATTAATTATTCTATTTATTAAAAAAAATATATAGATATATAATCGCATAGCGAATTAAACACAGCTGTCTCGACTCAGTCTCTAGTCAACCTTCTCTATTTGATTGCTAGAATTAGCGAAGTTGACGAATAGGTAGCTAAAACGAAGATGGAGAATACTTCGTTATCTTCGTTTTGAAGAATATGACGAATACATTCGTCATATTCGCTAATTCTACCAAGCCAAGAACGTCTCCAATACTAAAATGTACTGTCGGATTTGAGAATTACGTTGAAATCGCAATGCGATTAATATAACTTAAATAAATTGCATTGCGATTTCAACTTAGACCTGGTTAGTCAATTGTTCAGTCACATTAGTCAACTTTCCAATTAGTCCCCACTATAAGTTGTAATCGCGTTTGAATGGAACATTAGCTATTAGTCTGATTTACTATTGGTTAATGGTTGGCTCAATAGAATTACGTTTCATTCGTACGCGAATACAACTTTAAGTTTCATTCGATGCCGAATACAACTTAGAGCTATTAGTCTGAGTTACCCCATTGGTTGGCTCAATCGAATTAGGTTTCATTCGTATGCGAATACAACTTAGAGCAAGGAACCAATATGAAATTTGCCTGCCTATGCAGTCTACTGTTTGGTTCGTTATCTCGATAATACGTAATTTAAATAAACGTGAGAGCGTGCGTCTGTACGTGCGTCTGTACGTGCGTGCCTGTCTTTGGATCGCAAGGAGAGTGGAGAGAGACAGATTCTACAGACGAATCGCGATTAGAAGAAAATGGCAAAAAGCAATTTCGATTCAGAAGAGCTGGAATATTTGATCACTGTAAGTAATTCTACCTAACAAGTATGTCACTCTTAAAGGGGCAGCCACTGTTCAAGTCACTGTTAAAGGGGAGGCAGTTGTCAAAGTCACTGTTAAAGGGGAGGCCACTGTTCAAGTCACTCTTAAAGGAGAGGCACTGTTCTAGTCACTGTTAAAGGGGAGTTCATTGTCAAAGTCACTGTTAAAGGGGCGGCCACTGTTCTAGTCACTGTCTTAGGGGAGGTCGTTGTCAAAGTCACTGTTAAAGGGCGGCCACTGTTCTAGTCACTGTTAAAGGGAGGTCATTGTCAAAGTCACTGTTAAAGGGAGGGCACTGTTCAAGTCACTCTTAAAGGGGCAGCCACTGTTCAAGTCACTGTTAAAGGGGAGGCAGTTGTCAAAGTCACTGTTAAAGGGCGGCCACTGTTCTAGTCACTGTTAAAGGGAGGCAGTTGTCAAAGTCACTGTTAAAGGGGCGGCCACTGTTCTAGTCACTGTTAAAGGGAGGTCATTGTCAAAGTCACTGTTAAAGGGAGGGCACTGTTCTAGTCACTGTTAAAGGGAGGTCATTGTCAAAGTCACTGTTAAAGGGAGGGCACTGTTCAAGTCACTCTTAAAGGGGCGGCCACTGTTCTAGTCACTGTTAAAGGGAGGCAGTTGTCAAAGTCACTGTTAAAGGGGCGGCCACTGTTCTAGTCACTGTTAAAGGGGAGGTCATTGTCAAAGTCACTGTTAAAGGGGAGGGCACTGTTCTAGTCACTGTTAAAGGGGAGGTCATTGTCAAAGTCACTGTTAAAGGGGAGGGCACTGTTCAAGTCACTCTTAAAGGGGCAGCCACTGTTCAAGTCACTGTTAAAGGGGAGGCAGTTGTCAAAGTCACTGTTAAAGGGGCGGCCACTGTTCTAGTCACTGTTAAAGGGGAGGCAGTTGTCAAAGTCACTGTTAAAGGGGCGGCCACTGTTCTAGTCACTGTTAAAGGGGAGGCAGTTGTCAAAGTCACTGTTAAAGGGCGGCCACTGTTCTAGTCACTGTTAAAGGGGAGGTCATTGTCAAAGTCACTGTTAAAGGGGAGGGCACTGTTCTAGTCACTGTTAAAGGGGAGGTCATTGTCAAAGTCACTGTTAAAGGGGAGGGCACTGTTCAACTTACTCTTAAAGGGGCAGACACTGTTCTAGTCACTGTTAAAGGGGAGGCAGTTGTCAAAGTCACTGTTAAAGGGCGGCCACTGTTCAAGTCACTGTTAAAGGGCGGCCACTGTTCTAGTCACTGTTAAAGGGAGGTCATTGTCAAAGTCACTGTTAAAGGGAGGGCACTGTTCTAGTCACTGTTAAAGGGGAGGTCATTGTCAAAGTCACTGTTAAAGGGAGGGCACTGTTCAAGTCACTCTTAAAGGGGCAGCCACTGTTCAAGTCACTGTTAAAGGGGAGGCAGTTGTCAAAGTCACTGTTAAAGGGGCGGCCACTGTTCTAGTCACTGTTAAAGGGGAGGCAGTTGTCAAAGTCACTGTTAAAGGGCGGCCACTGTTCTAGTCACTGTTAAAGGGAGGCAGCTGTCAAAGTCACTGTTAAAGGCGGCCACTGTTCTAGTCACTGTTAAAGGGGAGGTCATTGTCAAAGTCACTGTTAAAGGGAGGGCACTGTTCTAGTCACTGTTAAAGGGGAGGTCATTGTCAAAGTCACTGTTAAAGGGGAGGGCACTGTTCAACTTACTCTTAAAGGGGCAGCCACTGTTCTAGTCACTGTTAAAGGGAGGCAGTTGTCAAAGTCACTGTTAAAGGGCGGCCACTGTTCAAGTCACTGTTAAAGGGCGGCCACTGTTCTAGTCACTGTTAAAGGGGAGGCCGTTGTCAAAGTCACTGTTAAAGTGGGGGTATCTGTGAAAGTCAATGTTTAAGTGGCATCCACTGTGGAGTTTAATTCTTATATTTGCTTTGAATAAAAATGTTTTTATTTTTACTTTACTTTCATATAGTTCCATAGGAGACTATATAAATCTATTATTTTACCATTTTCATATAAATTTTAATTTTTTATGGTTGAGATGACTATAATTACTAATAATTGTATTTTACAACTTTGGGATTATATCCTTTAATTGTTATCTTGCAGACTATGTTGGAAAAAAATTATGATCAACTAAATTCTGATACAGAAAAACAAAATGTTGTACGTAGATTAGCCCACACTCTGTGGCAGAAGAATGGCAAGAGGCATTCCAAGAATGCCTATCTAAAAAAATGGTCTGACCTAAAACGGCATAGGATGGATCTCGTCAAAGAGGTCAGAGACAAAAATTGTCCAGGTACAATGCTTACATTATTTTTATATCACCCACCTATTGTTATTTATGTGTTCACTTATGCAAATAAGTATTTCTATTCCTTTACAACTGATTACTTAGTTCAGTGGTGTTGAACCGATGGAACGGGTGCCAGAGGTGGCACTCAGGGGCCTCTCTGTGGGCCGATTACCCTTGAAAAGGTCTAAGGCGTACTAATCGGCTTTAGACATTTCCTACCATACAGTGTCACAGTCAGCATATTGAATGTAGGCAGGCTGTTACAGCAAAATGATAATTGTGTTGAAGACAGACTATACTGGTATTCAGGTACAATGGTAACGTTGGAAATTTGCAATGAATAATTTAGTTGGTTTTCTCTTCTGCCTAAAAGTTCTCCAGCACAGATTTAGTACATGATGGGACACGTAGCTGATTATTCCTTTAAAATATATACATACACTCACAGCGAGATACAGATATATGATGTAAACCCGTATCAAATGTCAAAACAGTTGACCTGGTCCACCTCATTTCAATAACCCTGCAACAGTACCTTGCGAACCAATCCCCCCTGCTACCTATTCCTAACTATTAACGTACTCAACTGTAAACCATCTGAAAGACTTCATTCATAGTTTCATCTAAGACCATATCATGTGAAATCAAACATAGGGGTAATGATTATCCCATCAAGATCCCACCATAGAATAATTTGTGTACCGTTACCTTATTTTTTTTGCTTTCCTTGTTTATCTTGTTTTTTTTGGAAAATTTGTTCATTACAGGGGTGCCTCTTCCTAAAGTAAGAGCTAAGCGCTCTAATAAGAAGGTCGTGTTGGAAGAGGAGATGGGGGAGGATGAGGAGGATGAGCAGCAGGAAGAGGAACAGGCAGGACCATCAGGGCATCAAGCCCATAGCCCACCTGAGGCAGATGAGGTCCAGGAGGATGATGAGGAGGAAGAAGATGAGGTGGTGAACACCCCCCGCCAGGAGGGTAAATATATTCTGTTGGTGTTTTAATTTAAAAAATGTCCAAACACGACACAAAGGTGTCAGTTTAGTCTTTACCACAGGCAGATTTTATTCAAGAAAGCAATTATAAACAAGTTCAAGTTCAACCTCTAATTGTTATTCAGACTTTAAATATTACATAACCTAAAGTCCAACACTTTGTGTTCACTCCAAGCAGTGTAACAAAAAGATGAGTATATCAGAACTCTTTAGGGTCTGTCAGAAACCATCCTCATTTCTCTGCAGGTTCAGTTTTCACATCTCCTTTCCACACTTGAAAAGAACAGCATTTTTAATCCAAACTTTATTAAAAAGGCTTGATGGAGTACGGGAGTGACCTGTGCCACTATATCTTTCTGGGCACTCAGTTCAAAAACCCGGACCCTAATTAAATCCATGTAAAAAGTTTTTTTTACAGCTAGCTGATGTTACTGGTGTACTGATTTCCGTAAAGTATCTCAATGAGGCATACTATTTAATTAAGATGTAACGAGCATCCAATATATAAAATTTTTCTTAGACTAAAAAATAAAGTGCACAAAACCATATTAATATTATAAATATAATATTAATATCTAAAAAATGGTGTAAAAACTATGAAACAGTCAATAAAGAACGTACAACACACAGCTGTAATTTAAAACATGAACACTATAAAGTAATTAATCTACATAAAAGGCATTAATTTAACTACTAGGTCCATAACCCAAAAGTCTAAAGAAACTATTATTAATCCTAACTAAACCAATATATAATGGATTAACATAGTAACATAGTATATAAGGCCGAAAAAAGACATCTGTCCATCCAGTTCAGCCTGTTATCCTACAAGTTGATCCAGAGGAAGGCAAAAACCCCTGTGAGGCAGAAGCCAATTTTCCCCACTTAAGGGGAAAAAAATTCCTTCCCGACTCCAATCAGGCATCAGAATAACTCCCTGGATCAACGACCCATCTCTAGTAGCTATAACCTGTAATATTATTACACTCCAGGAATAAATCCAGTCCCCTCTTAAATTCTTTTATTGTACTCCCCATCACCACCTCCTCAGACAGAGAGCTCCATAGTCTTACTGCTCTTACCGTGAAGAATCCTTTTCTATGTTTGTGTACAAACCTTCTTTCCTCCAGACGCAGAGGATGTCCCCTTGTCACAGTCACAGTCCTGGGGATAAATAGATGATGGGAGAGATCTCTGTACTGACCCCTGCCTGATATATTTATACATCAATATTAGATCTCCCCTCAGTCGTCTTTTTTCTAAAGTGAATAACTCTAATTTTGATACCCTTTCAGGGTACTGTAGTTGCCCCATTCCAGTTATTACTTTAGTTGCCCTCCTCTGAACCCTCTCCAGCTCTGCTATGTCTGCCTTGTTTACAGGAGCCCAGAACTGTACACAGTACCCCATGTGTGGTCTGACCAGTGATGTGTAAAGTGGTAGGACTATGTTCTTATCACCGTCATCTATGCTCCTTTTGATGCAACACATTATCTTATTGGCCTTGGCGGCAGCTGCCTGACACTGGTTTTTTAAGCTTATTTTGCTGTTTAATAAAATTCCTACATTCTTTTCCATGTCAGTGTTACCCAGTGTTTTACCATTTAGTATGTACGGGTGACTTGCATTATTCCTTCCCATGTGCATAACCTTACATTTGTCAGTGTTAAACCTCATCTGCCACTTATCTGCCCAAGCCTCCAATCTATCCAGATCCCTCTGTAGCAGAAAACTGTCCTCTCTAGTGTTAATTACTTTACACAGCTTATTGTCATCTGCAAAAATAGATATTTTACTGTGCAAGCCTTCTACAAGATCATTAATAAATATATTGAAAAGAATAGGGCCCAATACTGAACCCTGAGGTACCCCACTAGTGACAGTGACCCAATCTGAGTGTGTACCATTACTAACCACCCTCTGTTTTCTATTACTGACCCAGTTACTTACCCACATACAGATATTTTCTCCTAGTCCAAGTGTTCTCATTTTATATACTAACCTTTTATGAGGTACAGTGTCAGATGCTTTGGAGAAGTCCAGATATACGACATCCATTGATTCGCCGCTGTCAAGTCTAGAACTTACCTCCTCATAGAAACTGATTAAATTCGTTTGGCATGACCGATCCCTCATGAAGCCATGCTGATATGGTGTAATTTGCTTATTTTCATTGAGATACTCCAAAATAGCATCTCTGAGAAACCTTTCAAACAGTTTACCAACAATAGATGTTAAACTTACCGGCCTATAATTTCCAGGCTCTGTTTTTGGACCCTTTTTGAATATTGGCACCACATTTGCTATGCGCCAGTCCTGTGGAACATTCCCTGTCAGTATAGAGTCCGCAAATATCAGAACTAAAGGTCTGGCTATGACATTACTTAATTCCCTTAGGATACGGGGCTGTATGCCATCCGGTCCTGGCGATTTGTCTATTTTAATATTTTTAAGTCGCTGATGTACTTCTTCTTGGGTCAGACAGGAATTCATCTGCTTTATACACAAAACAATAATTGTCATAGTACATTTAAAATTTTTATTTCCTTTACTTTTACAGCGCACAACAACATGATAAAAAAAATGAAAAAAGTACAGCAGGAGCAGTGCGAACGAATGAAAAAGTTAAGGGCGCTGCAGATGAAAAAAATAAGTGAGATGAAGCTCCAATTCTCACACGAGCTGACCGTAATGGAGGAGGCCAACCAAAAGGCAATGGATGAACTGCTCCAAGAGCAGAAAAAATGAAACATTTACCATAATTTTTTCATTTGTTTTTTGGGCTTCTGTTATTTATGTTATTAATATTTTTCTTTATTTAAAGATTGTTTTATAAAACTTTATTGTTCTATAAAATTTGTTGTGTTTTGTTTTATTGTAACCAATGGGGTTACAGTACGGACAATTTAGTCGGGGCCAAAGTAATAATTCATTATTAATACATACAGCAGCCGCCGTTATATGGAAACAGAGTAAGGTCTCATTCACACGGCCGTTGTTTGGGTCCGTGTCCAAGCTGCATATTTCGCGGCTCGGCCGCGGACCCATTTATTTCAATGGGGCCGCAAAAGATGCGGACAGCACTCCGTGAAAAAAAATAGAGCATGTCCTATTCTTGTCCGTTATGCGGACAAGAATAGGCATCCATTCTCTATAATGGGCAGCGTTCCGCAAATTGCGGAACAGAACGCGGAGCAGCTTCCGTGTTTTGCGGATCCGCGGTTTGCGGACCACAAAACACCAACGGCCGTGTGCATGAGGCCTAATGGACATGGCGCTGCTTATGGTCGCACCACTTATTATTCACTACTATGACTAATATAATCGCATAGCGAATTAAACACAGCTGTCTCTATAGTCAACTTTCTTATTTGATTGCTAGAATTATCGAAGTTGACGAATATGGAGCAAAAACGAAGATGAAGATTGAATACTTCGTTATCTTCGTTTTGAGGAATATGACGAATACATTCGTCATATTCGCTAATACTACCAAGCCAACCATAGTAAACCAGGTCTAAGTAGAAATCGCAATGCGATTAATTCAAGTTATATTATTCGCATTGCGATTTCAACTTAGACCTGGTTTAATTATAATGGGTCAGCTTGCTAGAATTAACGAAGATAACGAATATGGAATATAGCAGCAGTGCTAAGTTGAAATCGCAATGCGATTAATTTAACTTGAAGTAATCGCATTGCGATTTCAACTTAGCACTGCTAGTGCTATTATATTCCATATTCGTCGTTCTAGCCTATGTAAGATAGCAGTGCTAAGTTGTAATCGCAATGCGATTAATCTAACTTGAATTAATTGCATTGCGATTTCAACGTAATTCCTCAAATCCGACAGTACATTTTAGTATATGGAGACGTTCCCATGGTGATGGGGACGCTCCATGAGCACGGAAGTCGGCAGAAGCGGCAACGGACGGGCACTGACTAGAGCAGCCAGGAAGCCAGGAATCCTCAGGACAGGTAAGAACTACTTTTGGGAAGTGGGAAAGAAAAAAATATAACTAAAAAAAAAAAAAAAAAAAAAAAAAAACAATATTCGAAATAGCGAATTTATAGCGCTATATTCGGAATATTCGCGAATTAGCGAAGTGCCGATATTCGCTAAAAAAATTTGCTATTCGAATATTCGCGCTCAACACTAAATATATATATGGAGAAAAAATAAATAAAAGCAGACTAATGTAGCAGCCCTAAAAAAGGGCTTTTTGGGGTGCTGTGATGCTGTCCTTACAGCAGATGAGTCTGTGGACACAGAACACTGGCCTAGCTAACACTTTCCCTATGGCCTCTTTCATGTTTGACGCCCGGATAAGAGGCGGGTGCGTTGCGGGAATATGCGCGTTTTTCCCGCGTGGGTGCAAACGTTTGTAATGCGTTTTGCACGCGCGTGAGAAAAAACGCCATGTTTGGTACCCAACCCGAAGCCGGACTTCATCACTGAAGTCCGGTTTCGGGTCTTCTGGAGAATTGATTATTTTCCCTTATAACATGGTTATAAGGGGAAATAATAGCATTCTTAATAAAGAATGCATTGTAAAATGAAGTGGGAGGGGTTAAAAATAATAAAAGTTAACTTACCTTAGCCACTTGATCGCGTAGTCGCGATCTCTCCTCTCTTTCCCTGCATCAGCTAAGATCTACAGGACCTGTGATGACGTCACATCACATGGTCCAATCACATGGTCCATCACCATGATGGACCATGTGATTGGACCATGTGATGTGACGTCATCACAGGTCCTGTAGATCTTAGCTGATGCAGGGAAAGAGAGGAGAGATCGCGACTACGCGATCAAGTGGCTAAGGTAAGTTAACTTTTATTATTTTTAACCCCTTCCACTTCATTTTACAATGCATTCTTTATTAAGATTGCTATTATTTCCCCTTATAACCAAGTTATAAGGGAAAATAATAGAGATCGGGTCCCGTTGCTAAGCAACCATGCGGGAAAATCGCAACGCATCCGCACTTGCTTGCAGATGCTTGCGATTTTCCCGCAACCCCATTCACTTCTATGGGGCCTGCGTTGCGTGAGAAACGCACAATATAGAGCATGCTGCGATTTTCACGCAACGCAGAAGTGATGCGTGAAAATCACCGCTCATGTGCACAGCCCCATAGAAATGAATGGGTCCGGATTCAGTGCGGGTGCAATGCGTCCTCCTCATGCATTGCACCCGTGCGGAAAACTCGCCCGTGTGAAAGGGGCCTATGAATTCATCAGCACAGCAGCAGCAGCTTCACTCTCCCTGCTCTCACTAACACACTGCAGCTTCAGACTGAATCTAAAATGGCTGCCGATTTTATAGGAGGTGGGAGGGTGTGGGAGGAAGGGGGCTGATTGGCTGGAATGCGAACAAGCTATGTTCGCCAGGAACTGTTTAACGGCGAATAGTTCGGGACATCACTATCAGGAGCCCTGGACCCCCTTAAGGAGCTGCTGAAAGCAGGTGGGGTGGATATTCTGTTGTCCTACCTAGTGTACACTAGAGGAAAGGAAGTCTAGTGGGGAAGCACCACAAGGAAAGGACAAGCAGGGAATTAAAATACAGACGTCTGGTGATAATGAGTGCATTCAGTTAAGGGATTGGAAAGTAAAATGGGGAACTTCCATGCAATCCCTGAGGGCTACAAACTGGTAAGGAAGTGGTAGAGGATATGGAAAGTAAACACGATAAGAAAAAGACAGATAAAGTGTTAGAAAAGGCTGGGATGAGGTATGGAAATTTAAATCCTAGAACATGGCAGAAGTTTAAAGAGGACCTTTCATCTATTTAAAAACTAAAAACTAACTATATCTGTGGGCAGAGC
This sequence comes from Bufotes viridis, assembly GCA_033119425.1. Lineage (NCBI taxonomy): Eukaryota > Metazoa > Chordata > Amphibia > Anura > Bufonidae > Bufotes > Bufotes viridis. The sequence continues at coordinate 201,256,817 of CM065593.1, read as the reverse complement.
AGCGCCCAGGGGTCCCCCTGCACGTACTAGTATGTCTGGGCACCGCTCCGTTCGCCCTGTATAGGCTCCGGTGTCCGAGCACCCTCTGTTGTATGGGGCGGGGACTTTGTATCAGGCGTGTCCTTTGCTGCAGAGCTGGCCAATCACAGCGCACAGCTCATAGCCAGGCTAGAACAGGTTTTGTCCCACAGCTTCCACCTCTGGCCAACGGAGCTGCTAGTGGTGGGGATGGGGACAGTCAGGCTACTCAGGAACCACCTGCCTAACCACAGTACACCCAGCAGCATATAGTAACATATGAACCATGGAGTCCTAAGGACCAAATGGGGCTTCTGGGTAGGATCCCTGACCCACTGACAAGACCAATGCCCGCCCACCGTATGTTATAGCAGATTCAAGTCACTTACAGAGCGACATGGGCATACTTGAATGATTTAATGGCTTTAAAAATGGGAGAGTCTTCTTACAGCCCCCTTAAGGAGCAGTTGCATAATGAGAGAATGAAGAGTGAGCAAAATTTAACCTGGGGCGTCTGGGAGAAGGTTTAGATTTGAGGGACAGAATACTGTAAAAATTTTGGGAGATGGGCAAGGACAAAGTAAGATGACAGTGCACAGAGCCTGAAGGATGTAGTACAGGAGACCAAGGAGGACGTAGTGTCATTTGAATCCAGACTACGGACTGTGTGGGCAGACATGGGATGGGACATGACAGGACAAATGGGACAGAAACTGTTGACATCTGCCTTCATGGAAGGACTGAGACCTGCTTTGCAGGCAAAGTTGAAAGCCTGCAAACCAGGGTGGAAGGTAACACCATTACCTCAATTAGTTGCTGCTGCAAAAGGTCTGGAGCTGGACATGTCTAGTTCCAAGCTCTCAAAGATAAACATGGTCCAGGGCCAACAGAGACCATGGTCTGGTCAGCAGGGACAAGGGAGAGAAGGAATGATTTTAAATGTTACAATTGTGTAAGAACAGGACATATTCGGAGAAACTGTCGTTCCCCTCCCCAACAGCTTCAATAGGACCAGGATCCTCAGACTCAGGGGCCTGAGCCTTGCACAGCGTGTACCTGCTTCTGGTTTCACAGGGGAAATTGTCTATGTTCCAAAAACATTGCCTATAAAGTTAAAGATCAAAGATAGCACGGTGGTAACACAGTTGTTGATCAAAGAAAATATTCCTTTTAATCTGCTAGGCACTGATGTTTTGCAGGCACTGGGGGAACATATTCATTTTAATGAAGATGGTACCACACAGGTAGATATAGGGGCCTCGGATGAGGTCCACTGTCAAGTTATGGCCCTGTACCTAGAGCCTGAGTCAGGATGCCAGTTACATTACAAGGATTGTGAGGAACTTCAGGTGGTCCCGAGTAAGTTGTGGGCATCTACAAAACTGGACAGGGCCGGACTGGCCATAGGGCAGATCGGGCATTTGCCCGGTGGGCCGGGCCCAGGGCCGTTTTTATGGACGACAGCAGTGGCGGCGGGCCGGCGGCAAGTGACAGGAGATGAACGCTTCCACTGTGGAAGCGTTCATCTCCATTGTGATCTGTATCGCTGTCCTCTGGACAACGATACAGATCGCTGTTCTGCGCGGCAGGGGAGGGAGGCGTCATCACGCCGCCTGAGCAGTACAGAGCGGGACAAAGGCCGGAAGAGGCCTGCATCACAGCGCTTCCAAGGAGGTAAGTATGGGGGGGAGGAAAGAAATGGAGCCTGCACATAAATGGGGGGAGGAGGGGGGAGGAAAGAAATGGAGCCTGCATATGAATGGGGGAGGGGGAGGGGGAGAAGAAGCCTGCACATGAATTTGGGGGGGGGGGGGAGAAGAAAAGGAGCCTGCACATGATTGGGGTGGGGGTGGCAAGAAATGGAGCCTGCACATGAATTGGGGGAGAAGAAAAGGAGCCTGCACATGATTGGGGTGGGCGTGGGAAGAAATGGAGCCTGCACATGAATTGGGGGAAGGAGCCTGCACATGAATTGAGGGGGATAAAGAAAAGTAGCCTGCACATGAATTGGGGGGGGGGGCCTGCACATGAATTAGGAGGGGAAAGAAAAGGAGCCTGCACATGAATTGGGGGGGGGAGGGAGAAAAGGAGCCTGCACATGAATTTGGGGGAACGAAAAGGAGCCTGCACATGAATTTGGGGGGAGAAAAGGAGCCTGCACATGAATTTGGGGGAAAGAAAGGAGCCTGCACATGAATTGGGGAGGGGAGAAAAGGAGCCTGCACATGAATTTGGGGGGAGAAGAAAAGGAGCCTGCACATGAATTTGGGGGATGGGGGGGGGGGGGAGGAAGAGAAGCCTGCACGTGATTGGGGTGGGGGTAGGATGAAATGGAGGCTGCACATGATTGGGGGGGGGGGGGTGGAGCCTGCACATGATGGGGGGGTGGCAGAGAGGAGACTGGCACATGTTGGGGGGAAATGGCACTTATTACTGGCACATGATGGGGGAGAGAGGAGACTGGCACATCAGGGGGGAGATTGGAGAGGCACTTTTCACTAGCACATGATTGGGGGGCACTATGGGGACATTACTGAGGTATTTTATATGGGGGCTCTGTGTGGTACTAGTATTATCAGGGGTTTACCTGTTTCTGCAGTGTAGTATTGGGGAGCACAGCGGCACAGTATTGGGGGTAGTAGGATGATTTGTCCAGAATATGGGAGGATGATGGAAAAGTAGTAAACTAAGATTTATTTTGTTGTCAAACTGCAGAGACGAAAACTGGTGGTCTGGTCTGCAGGTCTGAAAGGAGAAGATGAGGACAGAGAACATCTACATCACAGGAGACGTCACTGGATGTAAGAGGTAAGTGGGGCTGTATTTCTGTAGTGATCGGAGCAGGGGCGTATCGATTGCCGGAAATGTCCCTCCTGAGACCAGGCTCTGGATCCGCCACTGCGTCGGACTGGCCTGTGCCCAGTGGCGGGGCCAGTTGACATTAGGCAAGTCATCAAGATTAGACTAAGTGAGCGGGGCCCTAGAAATTCTACTACATGGGGCCCCGCTCACTTAGTCTAATCTTACCTAACCTGAATGTAGGCATAATAAAAATTATCTTTCATGCAGCCTGCATACACAGGTTGGTGAGCGGGCCTCATGTAGTAAAAAAAAATATATGGTGAGAGTGTTGCAAGTTCTCTTCTGTGGTGCGCTGCTGCCTGTGAAAATGTAGGAGACTAGGAGGCGGAGCTGACTTACCTCACGCTCCAGCTTGCGGAGGGAGACGGCCGTGGAGGTGTGCTGCCGCCAGACTACCGCTGCGCTGCCACAAAGAGGAGTGTCAGGACGGGAGTGAAGCCACGCAATTCGCTCTCAGGACAGGTGCAGGAGCAGGAGGAAAGTATAAGGGGGGGGGGGCCTGGACTCTGGCACATTATAGAGGGGGGGGGGCCTGGACTCTGGCACATTATAGGGGGGGCCCTGGACTGGTCTATCGCTACTGGCATAATATAGGGGAGGGGCCTATGGCTACTGGCAGATTAAAGGGGGGCCTAGGGCTACTGGCAGATTAAAGGGGGGCCTATTGGCTACTGGAAGATTATAGGGGGGCTATCATACTGGCACATTATAGAGGGGCCTATTGGCTACTGGCATATTATAGGGGGGCCTATCATACTGGCACATTATAGGGGGGACCTATGGCTACTGGCACAACATAGGGGGGCCTATGGATACTGGCACATTATAGGGGGGCCTATTGGCTACTGGCACATTATAGGGGGGCCTATTGGCTACTGGCACATTATAGGGGGGCCTATCATACTGGCACATTATAGGGGGGACCTATGGCCACTGGCACAACATAGGGGGGCCTATGGCTACTGGCAGATTATAGGGGGCCCATGGCTACTGGCAGATTATAGGGGGGTTTATGGCTACTGGCAGATTATAGGGGGCCTATTGGCTACTGGCACATTATAGGGGGGGCTATTGGCTACTGGCACATTATAGGGGGGCTACTGGCACATTATAGAGGGGCCTACAGGAAAAAGCTGTCAGTGAGGTGGTGTTGTGGTTCGCCTGTGTACGGAATTGGTGGTATTTGCAGAGTTGCTGGAGAACTGTGAGTGCTATTTCGGGGGCACTGATCTGTACAGGGTGTGGAGGATGGGGAGGTTGAGATCCACTTAGGATATTATAAGACTTTTCTGTAGCTTCCTATATTGTTGCAAGGTCTGTATGTTGGTTGTTGCAAAGCTTGTGTGTTGGCTGAAGCCTTCCTATCTTACTGGTGGCTGGCCCTGCCCCTCAATTGTGCTTCCGGTTTTGGCTCCGCCCCTAGACTGCAAGGGGTGGGGCCTGTTGGGGGTCATGTGATTGGGCTGCTCAGTCAAAAATGCCCAGGCCTATTTTTTGTCCCAGTCCGGCCCTGAAACTGGATATTGGTAAGCTCAATGTAACACCTTTTATGGTCCATCTTAAACCCAGTTGCCGCCTCGAGTTAAACTGTACCCATTGAGTCATGCCCAGAAGCAATCAGTGGCCCTGCAGGTAAAAGAGTATAAGCGAATGGGGGTGTTAGTAAGAACTAACTCACCAGCAAACACGTGCCTGTTCCCAGTGAAGAAGAAGCCCATAAAGGGTCAGCCAGTTACATATTGAATGGTTCATGATTTCAGAGAGGTAAACAAGGTCACCATACTACAGACCCCCATTGTACCAAACCCACACACCTTGTTATCACAGGTACCACCAACTGCTACACACTTTACTGTAATAGACCTGACAAATGCTTTCTTCAGTGTTCCCATACACCCCGACTGTCAATACCTGTTCGCATTTACATTCAAAGTGAACCAATATACATGGACAGTATTGCCACAAGGGGCACAGAACTCACCTACCATGAACACACAAGCTTTACAGTCAGTATTATCTGGATGGCAAATTCCTGATGACATTGTACGGTTGCAATATGTTGATGGTTTGCTTTTGTGCGTAGGAACTTGGAAAGGTTGCAGGGAATCCACTCTGTCATTGCTGATCTTTCTTGCAGAAAGTGATTGCAAAGTCTCCAGAGAAAAACTGCAGTATTGCCAAACAAGAGTAACATTTTTGGGGCATTGTCTCTTAGAGGATGCAAGACACCTTACTAAAGAGAGAAAACAAGCGGTGAAGGACGTAAAGAATCCTCAGGGGCCAAAACCTGTCAGAATGTTTTTGGGTCTGGTCTCATACTGCAGACCCTGGATAAGGCATGCATCTATGCTTATGGAGCCTTATCTGGTAAGTTCAAAGACTATGCCTTATTTAGCGGTCCCTGTACCGTGGTTAGAACTTGCTAAAATAAACTGTGGAGACTTTTTATCCATTTGAAGACTAGAGAATGAAAGCCTTAAGTTTAACTCTACTGCAGTTCCCCTTCCTATTGCTTGATGGGTAGAATCTCGCTGGTGGCAGGCCACTATGACCGTGAGGAAGGACAAAACTGTCAGAGTATGAGACTTTGATGGCCAAAAGTGGGCCAGAAAGAAAGTACAAATGTTTTATTTAGGAGATTTTGATTTTCCAGTATCAGTCTCTTTTGCACTGGCTCAGGGATATGATCAGACTGAAGGAGTCACTATAGTGGCGATACAAAGGACTCTACATAATGTGTCATGGGAGCATAATAACAAGTTTAATGGGTCCATAAAGGATAGTGATGACTGTAAAGACAACCCTGGGGCTGTGCTGCCTCCTAAAACTAATGACAGTTATTCCTCCGGGTTTGGGGGGGAAATAGGCAGTGATGCTGATGGTGGTCAAATATGGTGTTTATATAATGAAAGTGTAACCATTACTGCAGTTGCTTATATACTCCTCTATCATGTAATCTATCTATTGCCTGTGGAGTGGCAGCATATAAGTGGATTCCACCTGGAGCGTACGGAACCTATAGTCTTGTCCGGCTGACTCCAGCCACATTTATAGTGTCACATGATAAGCTTAATAAAATTGCGGTGCCTAAACATACATTATATAAAAGAGCTGCAGATAACAATCCCTGACCAAATGGGAAGCCTCATGTAGTAGAAATGAGTTTTGCAAACAAGTTCTTTAGTAGTCTGTTTGTTTAACCAATAATAATGCAGATGTGGTATAAGCTAGTAGTAGCAACAGATTATCTAGATGACCAAATATGGGATGTGTTAGGCCTTGTAAACCAAACTAATGATGTACAATCTCAGTTAATCATAGTCATTAACCAGCATACTTTAGTTCTGGACTATCTCACTGCCAAGGAAGGAGGAATGTGTCAAGTGATAGGACCAACCTGCTGTCATTACAAAGATCCACAAGGTAACACCCAGATAAGGGCAGGTATAGAAAAGATGAAGGAAATGAGAGATAAGTGGTTGGATGAACATAGCGCAGATAAAGATTCTTGGTGGTCAGATACTTTCTTTTTCTTGAATCCAGCCAATTGGTTCAAAAATATTGGTGGATGGCTTGTGGGCATAGTGCAGGGGATTTTGTTGATTATTGCAATCATTTACATTGTGATTAAGCTTGCATTAATGGGGGGCGTGGTCTGGCCATCGAGGTGTGCGGATGCAGTGAGCGTGGGCTCCTGAACTAGCACCGGCAAAAAGCGACCATCAAGCGACGGATTCAGAAGTGAACCAGCAAAACTGGAAGATAATATCTCCTACCCTGCGGCTCTCATGACTGGGCGGAAGAAAAGAGCGGTGAAACAGCCGCAACTTACCAAATTCTATTTCACCAGAGAGGCGGACAGGGCCCAAGATGGCGCCGGAGACACAGCTACCCTCTCGCACGAACGCTTAGACGATCAATGCGCAACTCAATCCTCTTCTCCGGCATTGAAAGGAGTCTCCCGGATCACCCTTTCCTCTGACGCATCGGGGCTTGAGCTATTTACTTGCCCAGAGGACGGTGAAGACCCGACTCCCAGGCAGGGAGTCAAGACAGGCGACACATGGCCCAGACACTGCCACCGACTCCCTTACCGACGCCGCTGCTGAGGCCTGTGAGGACCCGACTAAAGCGCATCTCCCTCTATCAAGTACTGTGGGGCAACAAACTCGCTCCCCGGGTGAAGGGGAAGCGGCAATTCTAGCACTGCCGGTCTGCAACATAGCCCTCATGGACAACGCCATGCGGGACATGCTGCTAATTCAAAGGCGCTCCTTTTTGCATGATATGCGCTCCCTAGTTGCCCCTTCGCATTCTGACTTGGAGGACATTGGGGCTAGAACTGACAATCTGGAACGCAAATTTGGGGAGTTTGCAGGGTCCCACAATGATCTCATAGATGCCCATTATGCCTTGTAAGCAGAAGTGGAGGCTATAAAAAATAAAATGGCTGATTTAGAGGATAGGAGCCGCCGCAATAACATAAAGCTGCGGGGCATCACAGAAATCGTTGCTGCTAAAGATATCACAGGATACGTGCAGTCACTTATTAAAGCTGCTTTGCCGCATTGCTCAGACAAGGACTTGGAAATAGACCAAGCTCATAGGGCCCTGCGGTTGAGACACTTGGAGGAAAATGTTCCGAGAGATGTCCTTGCTAGAGTGCATTTTTACACAATAAAAGAGCAACTGATGTCATTTGCCAGAAAAAATGGGTGTCTCCCGGCTCCCTACCACAAGGTGTCACTCTTTGCAGATTTGTCAGCCACCGCACTGCGCCAAAGGAGAAACCTGTTCCCTATCACCTCTGCTCTCCAAGGAGCGCGGATCCAACATAAATGGGGTTTCACAGTGCGCTTACTGATTCACCACAAAGGGGAAGTGCATATGATCAGATCACTGGAAGAAGGTTTCAAGCTCCTGCAAAGCTGGAACATTTCTACCTCACCACCCAGTGACTCCATTGACATGGTTCACTAAATGCTTCAGCTGCGCTGATATGCAGCCTTACCTTTCTAGGTGCTTGTCTCTACTTTCACCTATCCTAGGTTTCAGAAGGGACTATTGCCCTCCAAGTGGAGAAACGTATTGGCTCTCAAGGTTATTATGCTTTGCATTATTACGTTTATATATACTCAGCTTTGCGACATTCATGCATTTAAGTTTCGACTGATGTATTATGGTAATATTATTGGCTAGTTTAAATGTGAATGGGCTTAATAGTCCAATGCGCAGATCTCATTTATGGAGAGAGGCCAAAAATCTGAAATGACATCTCCTTAAACAAGGCGCTTATAGGTTATGCCACGCCCAATTTCCCCACTTGTTTCATTCTCATTCCAACTCCAAATCACGTGGGGTGGTGATAGCCATCAAAAACACTGTGGCATTTACGCATATTCATAACATCTGTGATTCAGCTGGCCGGTATGTGATCTTGATATGCATCCTGAATAATGTGCATTTCACTTTGGACTCCTTATATGCACCCAACTCGGGCCAGATTAATTTTGTCAGCAAATTGATGAAACTAGTCAACAAACATAAACAGGGCCACCTAGTAGTGTTCCGTGACTTCGATGCCACCACGGACCCTTTGCTAGACACGTCATCTAGTTCCAAAAGAAACACCCCTTCCCTAGCAACCACACTATGGAAAGAGGATCTTTATGATGTTTGGCGAGTTCGCAATGCGTCCGCCAGGGACTATACTTTTCATTCAGGGGTTCATAATGTTTACTCCCGCATCGATATGTATCTGACAGATAGACTGACATTGCCAATAATTGTGGATTCCACTTTGGAGCTGATAAAGTGGTCCAACCATGCTGCAATAACTTTGAAAATCTCAGAGGAGAACGACCTCCCTCCTAAATACTTGTGGAGGAGCAACCCTATCCTACTTTCTAGTCCGCAGCATGGTCGGCGCATTGAGTCGGATTTAAGGGAATTCTTTGGGCATAATGTCAAGGATGACATTGATCCAAAAACACTGTGGAACGCCCACAAGGTGTTTATCCGAGGGTCGTTCATTCAGCAAGGGGCGGTGAGGAAGAGGAACCTGGAGGAGATCACCTCCAATTTGCTATTTGAGGTTCATCAGTTGGAATCCAAGAATAAACAGGCTCCATCTCCCTCTTTAGCTGAGGATTTAAAACAGGCTAGGCAAACATTGCGGAAACCACGTTAGAGTCCTATGAAAAGATGTTTAGGAAAACTAAATCCCGCTACTATTCCCAAGGGAACAAGGCTGGGAAACTACTAGCAGCTGGCCTTAAAGCACGGCAGACGAAAAGTAGGATCCCCCACCTGATACATCCCATTACACAAAATAAACTATACTCTCCAAAGGACATAGCGGATGGTTTTCAGGTTTACTATGCAGACCTCTACAATCTGAAAAATTCGATCCCAGTCCCCCCTGATCTGCAAAGTAGCATAGCATCTTACCTCAATTCTTTAAACATGCCTAAGTTGACAGCATCTCAGCTCCAGGCCGTTAATGTGTCAATATCCAGTGAGGAAGTGATAAAAGTAATAAACTCCCTCCCCAGAGACAAGGCATCAGGGCCTAATGGTTTTGCCAGCCATTACTACAAACACTTCAAGCTACTCCTGAGCCCATAGTTACGTGACTTCTGCCAGTCCGCATTGGAAACAGGCACTTTCCCTACCGAAAATCTTCAAGCCATTATCATTACTCTCCCCAAACCAGGTAAATCTCCGGACAGACCCCAAAGTTTCAGACCCATCTCCCTCTTAAACCAAGACATTAAGATATTTGCCAAATTATTAGCCCTTAGATTGGCCAAGATTTTACCAATTAAAATAAACACAGATCAAACTGGCTTTGTGCCCTCTATCTATCAATCTTACTAGAACACAAGGCGGATGTTGGGCATCTTTCACCAACTTAATATGGTAGGATGTCTTCTGCTGGCTTTGGCCTTAGACGCCGAGAAGGCCTTTGACAGGCTTAGATGGTCATTTGCCTTCTCGGTGCTCTCCCACATGGGCTTCCAGGGTCCCATTATGTCTGCAATAGGGGCGCTTTATTGTAATCCCACAGCTAATGTTTATGCTAATGAAGCCTTGTCTGGGGCGTTCGCCTTAATGAACGGCACCAGACAGGGCTGCCCCCTGTTGCCTTTAATTTTCATTATAGCAATGGAACCATTGGCACAGGCAATCAGACAAGACCGGCCCATTTCAGGAGTACGAATAGGGGATAAAGAACATGTGATATCACTTTACGCTAATGATGTGTTGCTATCACTCACTAATCCGGCCGTATCACTAGAGGCAGTAATGGATCACATCCGTGAATATGGTTCCCTTTCATATTATCATCTCAATGCAGCTAAGACTTAAGCATTGGCAGTCAATATTCCAGACTCTCTGGCAGTAACCTACCGTAACAAATGGAACTTTGACTGGCAAACTGACAGTATTAAGTACTTAGGCACAAATATGACCCCTTCCATGTCGAAACTCTATACTCTTAATTATGAATCCCTGATATCCTCGGTTGCTAATGAGTTAGACTCCTTTCATGAACATGATACTTCCTGGTTAGGTATAATAGCCGCCTTAAAGATGTTTGTCCTCCCCAAGTTTCTTTATATGTTCCGCACTCTCCCCATCTAATTGCCGGATACATTTTTTAGCCGAGCTCATTCCCTAGTGTATTAGTACATATGGAAATAGAAAAAGCCACGGCTTTAGGAGGGAGATCAGAGAGATCATTAGGAGGAGCCGCAAGACAGGAGGTTTAGTAGTCCCTGACTTAAAACTTTATTATATTGCGACTTTGGTCTCCATGCTTAGGGGTTGGGTACAGGTGGATGTGGAAATCTCATGGGTTCATATGGAACAGACTTAGGCCTCACCCTTTATGCTGCAGGATCTGTTACATCTACCCTTTTGGGAGCTCCCTCTCCCAAAACAAGTCTGATTCTTATTTCATCCATACAAGCCTGGACCCAATATCACAGATTGGCCAACTTGGATAACCCGCCTAAGGTTGTCACTTTACCTCTATCCACACACGGATTTATCCCGGTGGTCTATGGATGCCACCCGGCGGGTGGAGAAGTTATGTGCTAATGGGAAGCTGAGGTCTTTCCAATCACTGCGGAACTGAGGGCGTTGCCAGAGTCTGAATTCTACAAATACCTTCAAATTACCTGTTGCAGTCACTCCGCTCAACGGGAATGGGTTTGGATAATGTAGCTAAGGCATATATTTCAGGTCAGACTAAAGGGCTCAAACCCCTATACAACGCTTTACTCCACACTACTCTATTAACCAGATCACATCCTATGCGTACATGGGAATGGACTCTGGAGGTACAGTTTGTGGACGCTGATTGGATTAGAGCCCTTAAGGCGATTCACACCTACTTGCATTGCTCCACGCATGTGGAATCGGCACTAAAAACAGTGCTGCACTGGTATTACACACCAGATAGATTAGCATACATGTATCCCGGAACCAATAATAGGTGTTGGAGGGGTTGCGCAAAATTACAGCATATTGGACTGCATGTGGGAACATGCTGAATCTTTTGCTGTCACACCAGCATGTCTGGTCTCCGCAACTTGTCTTACTCCTTATTGGCATTGATAGATTTCCTATTGACCTTAGGAAATTTGTATGTATTTTTTTGGTGCTGGCCAAGTTAATGATTCTGAGAAATTGGAAATCACTAGATATACCTGAATTGAAGGACCTCGTAGCTGCTATTAATACTACTTATGCCTATGAAAAGATTCTTGCGTTGGGGAATGGCTCCTATCCCAGATTCTCTAAACAATGGCAGGCTTGGTCCAACTCGACCCATTGCTCCGTTCTGTGATCCGTTACAAGATCGTGCGGCGGCTTTGATTAGTGGGGCGTAGAGGGACCTTCACTGCCATTCACGCACTTTGGACTATGTATCAGCTAGTCAAGTTTTCTAGTAAATGGTATTAATTGAGGAGGTGGATTTTATTCTCTTTTGGAATTTTTTTTTAGCAGTATTGGTGGTACATGTATGTTGCCAAACACTTGTTACAGTTTTGTTATTGTATAATTTGTCTGTCACCCTTGATCCGGGCCTTTGTTGGCCTAGCGGAAGTTGATTTTGTGATCATTTTTGTTGTTGGAATGTTCACCGCATAATGTGATGTTCTGGAAGATTGTGGTTGTTTGTAAAACTTCAAAATCTGTCAATAAAAAAGATTGTTACAAGATTGCATTAATGTGCATGAGTAAAATGTTTAACCAAACCAGTAGTTCCAGATATTATCAAATGTGTTGAGATTATCCCTCATGCAGGTGCGGATATGCAGAATCTGGCAAACCAGCAGCAAGGGTGAACATCCGGCTGAAGTATGTGTACCTGTTACCTGCAATGAGTGAATATCTCAAAATGGGGGAATTGTGAGGGATTGTACCTTCATTCTGTATCCTAGGGTCCATTTTGTATGCTAGTTTTTTGAGGTTGGAATGTGAAATTGCTGAACTGTGTACTTGAGAGAAAAACAATTAATGTTGCCTGTTCTCAAGGCTATGAGCATATCATGTACTGGGAAAACAACTGTTTTTTATTCAAGGTTGAAATACTCAGAGAAAGATAAGCACTTTTTTTTAATGTGCTTAATTTGCAAAATACCAAAAGGGTTATGTTATTAAAATTATATTATTATTAATCACGATATGCTTACGTAAGTGGCAAAAGCTATGTTGGCTTAAATCCTAGAAACTGGCCATAAGTATTTCTGTATCCTCCCAATAAAGTTGAGAGATTATTCTGATTCAACCCCAAGCTTGTATTGTTTATCTCTTCCGAGTACTCGTATCTTTACCCGATTCGGATCCCAGCAGGTCATAGAAGCAGGGGCTTTGCCCTAACACACTATATTCTCAATCTTAGTTATATTCTAGCAATACAACCATTAGGAACTTAGTTCTAAGTTGAATTCGCAATGCGAGTATATGTTCGCATTGCGAATTCAACTTAGAGCTGAGTTCCTAATGGTTGTATTACTAGTATATAACGAAGAGAACGAATATCAAATATAGCACTATATTCTCAATCTTCGTTATATTCTAGCAAGCCAACCATTAGGAACTCAGCTCTAAGTTGAATTCGCAATGCGAACATATACTCGCATTGCGAATTCAACTTAGTACTGAGTTCTTAATGGTTGGCTTGCTAGAATATAATGAAGATTGAGAAAATAGTGCTATATTCGATATCTTAGTTGATTCTACTAAGCTAACCCAATAGCAAATTTGCCTGTATACACTGTTCAAAGTTCAAATCGCAATACGCGAATATAAATTCGCGTAACATTCGCAATATATAGAATAATGACGAATATTCGATTTCCACGAATATATGTTGAATATTTAATCAAATATTCCAAAATATCGCGAAATCGAATATGGCACCTCCCGCTTATCACTATTTAAAGCTGGAGTCACGTAGTGCCGCATGTCACTCTGCTGCTGTTAGTATAGGAAAAGGTTGCTGCCGTGCTCCCAGGGAGAGATTAGGAAAGAAATCTGTTGAACCTGGTGGTATGAAATCTTCAAGCTACAGCAATTATTGAGGGAGGGTGCTACGACAATCCTACATTTTTTTACCCAGCCCTGATCCTAGTGATACTGCAAAGTGTTTTTTATTTTAATCCATCTGCTACTGACGTGGGGGTAGGCAGCCATTTTAGCCACTGCAGTGTCCTTGGAACTGCATGTGACCTGCATGTCTGCCAGCCTGCCAGGGACATCAGTCTAAACCTTTTTAGTAGCTCAGTGAAGGAAAAAATTCTTTTTTCTGGCAGGTCAAGTCCCCTACATTACCTTTTGTATAATTTAGGGGTGACATAGTCCATTTCTGTAGTCTGGGGCAAAAATCTGTATTGTGGTGCTATAGAGCAGTGTTTCCCAACCAGTGTGCCTCCAGCTGTTGCAAAACTACAACTCCTAGCATGCCCGCATAGCAAAAGGCTGTCCGGGCATGCTGGGAGTTGTAGTTTTGCAACAACTGGAGGCACACTGGTTGGGAAACACTGCTATAGAGCACTTGTGCATACAACTCACCAAAACGTATTTTCAATTTCAGCAGTGAAATAGTGCATCAGTGTATTTTTTGTAAAAAATGCGGTATTCCTGGTCCACAAAGCAGTTTTAAATACACCGCCCAAATACCTATTTTACATTTCTGCAGTGAAATAGTGCATCAGTGTATTTTTGGGAAGAAAAGCGGTATTCCTGGTCCACAAAGCAGTTGTGCATACAGCATACAAATACCTATTTTAAATTTCAGCACTGAAAAAGTGCATTAGTGTGTTTTAGGGAAAAAAAGGCGCGTTCTTGGTTCACAAAGCAGTTGTGCATACAGCGTACAAATACCTATGTTTAATTTTCAGCCGTTAAATAGTGCATTTGTGAATTTTGGGGAAAAAAAGTGTTATTCCTGGTCCACAAAGCAGTTTAAAATACACCGCCCACACCTGTTTTACATTTCTGCTGTGAAATAGTGCATTTGTGAATTTTGGGGAAAAAAGCTGTGTTCTTGGTCCACAAAGCAGTTGTGCATACATCATACAAGAACCTATTTTAAGTTTCAGCACTGAAATAGTGCATTAGTGTATTTTAGGTGAAAAAAAGCCGTGTTCTTGGTTCACAAAGCACTTGGGCATACAGTGTACAAATACCTGCGTTTAATTTTCAGCTGTTAAATAGTGCATTTGTGAATTTTGGGGGAAAAAACGTGTTCTTGGTTCACAAAGCAGTTGTGCATAGAGCATACAAATATCTATGTTTAATTTTCAGCCGTTAAATAGTGCGTTTGTGAATTTGTGGTATTCTTGGTCCAGAGAGCATTTTTATGACACGGGCACTTCCTTAGTGTTAGTGAACTTAATTGTTGACTATTGGCAGTTAAATTGACACCAGAGATAAACCATCTGTCAGCTTGGTGGGTGAATGCAAATATTGAGGAGAACATCAAATTAGTGACGTGGGCATGGTCGTGGTGGTGTTGGTGGAGCTCCTGTTGCTGGGAGAGGATGTGGCTGTTCAGCGCCAACTACAGGTCCAAGTGAAACACCTTCTTCGGGTGCGAGTATGTAACAGAACCTGCAGCGTTATTTGGTAGGCCCGAATACCGCTCTACAGATGGTGAAGCCAGAACAAGTACAGGCGATAGTAGATTGGGTGGCTGACAGTGGCTCCAGTTTCTTCACAGTATCTCCCACCCACTCCTCTGCAGAAACCTCAGAGTTGGCACCTGCAGCCCATGCCCATCAGTCTTTCACCTCACCCCCTTGCAAATCAGGCAAGCAGTCTAAGCTCCAAGTCATGCAGCAAACTCTTATGCTTTTTGATGACTCTGCTGGCAGGGTTTCCCCGGCCCATCCACCTAGCCCTGCCCCAGAAGTGGAAGATATTGAATGCACTGATGCCCAACCACTTATATTGCAGGATGAGGACATGGGAAGACCGCCGCAGCACGTCTCTGATGATGATGAAACACAGGTGCCAACTGCTGTGGCTTTCTGCAATGTGCAGACCGACGAGGAGGGCAGGGGTCAAGAATGGGTGGAAGATGATGTGGAGGAGGATGGGGTCCCAGACTGGACTCAAGGTCGTGCTAGTGACGTGTGCAGTTCTGAGGAAGAGGCGGTGGTCGCACAGAGGCAACAGCACAGCAAAAGAGCGAGCAGGGTGCAAAAGCGGAGCGGCCATTGCAGAGACAGTACACCTGCTACTGCCCACCGCACCCAGGGACCGAGCACACCAAGGCCAGCTCCATGGAGTTCATTGGCGTGGCAATTCTTCACACAATGTCCTGAAGACAAGACACAAGTGGTTTGCACGTTGTGCCATCAGAGCCTGAAGCGAGGCATAAATGTTCTAAACCTGAGCGTAACCTGCATGACCAGGCATCTACATGCAAAGCACGAACTGCAGTGGAGTAAACACCTTAAAAGCCAAGAAAGGTCTCAGGCTCCTCTTGCTTCCTCTTCTGCTGCTGTCTCTGCCTCTTCCTCTACCTCTGGCGTCACCGTGACCAGCAAAGAGAGGATGTGCCACTACCACCACCTCCGTCACCATCACCAAGCATCTCCACCATGTCACACGCGATCGTTCAGCTGTCCATCTCCCAAACACTGGAGAGAAGGAGGAAATACCCACCTACCCACCCTCGATCCCTGGCCCTGAATGCCAGCATTTCAAAATTACTGGCCTTTGAAATGCTGTCATTCCGTCTGGTGGAGATGGACTGTTTCAAACAGCTGATGGCGGTGGCTGTCCCACAGTGCGTAGTTCCCAGCCGCCACAACTTTTCTAGGCGAGCCGTCCCTTCCCTGCACAACCAAGTGGAGGATAAAATCAAGTGTGCGCTGTGCAACGCTATCTGTGGCAACGTCCACATAACCACATATACACGGACCAGTAAGCATGGCCAGGGTCGCTATATCTCCCTAAGTGCACACTGGGTAAATGTAGTGGCGGCTGGTCCCGAGGCGGATAGCGGTTTGGCGCATGTCCTTCCACCACCGAGGATTGCAGGGCATTATTCTTTGCCTCCTGTTGCCTCCTCCTCCTATTCCACATCCTCCTCCTCCTCTTCTACCACCTCCACATCCTGTCAGCGAAAGAACTTCAACACCGACTTCAGCACCGCCAGGGGTAAACATCAGCAGGCGGTTTTAAAACTCATGTGTTTGGGGGACAAACCCCACACCGCACGGGAGCTTTGGAGGAACATAGAACAATAGACTGCTGCCAGTGAGCCTCAAGCCCGGCCTGGTGGTGTGCGATAATGGGCAAAATCTCGTTGCAGCTCTGGGACTAGCAGGTTTGACGCACATCCCTTGCCTGGTCCATGTGCTGAATCTGGTGGTGCAGAAGTTTCTTAAAAACTACCCAGACATGTCAGAGCTGCTGGAGAAAGTGCAGTCCGTCTGGGTGCGCTTTTGGCGTTCTCACCCTGCTGCTGCTCACCTGTCTGCGCTGCAGCGTAACTTAGGCCTTCCCGCTTACCGCCTCATATGCGACGTGCCCACCAGGTGAAACTCCACCTTGCATATGCTGGAAAGACTGTGCGAGCAGTAGCAGGCGATAGTGGAGTTTCAGCTGCAGCACGCACGAAATAGCAACACTTCACCAATAATGAGTGGGCCTCCATGCGAGACCTGTGTGCCTTGTTGCGGTGTTTCGAGGACTCAACCAACATGGCCAGTGCCGATGACGCCGTTCTTAGCATTACAATACCACTTCTATGTCTCTTTGAAAAAACACTTAGGGCGATGATGGAAAAGGACGTGGCACAGGAGGAAGAGGGGACATTTCACAGGGTTTCAAGCCAGTCATTCAGAAGTGGCTGAGAGGGTGGGTTCCTGCACCATCAGAGACCAGGTGCACATGTAGCCAGCCAGATGATACACCACCTACAGAGGACAGCTTATCCTTACCTCTGGGCAGCCTGGCACACATGAGCGACTACATGCTGCAGTGCCTGCGCATCGACAGCAGAGTTGCCCACATTGTAACTTGTGCTAACTACTGGGTTGCCACCCTGCTGGATCCCCGCTACAAAGACAACGTGCCCCCCTTAATTGCCGCAGTGAAGCGTGATAGAAAGATGCGCGAATACAAGTGCACACTGGTAGACATGCTCCAGAGGGGATTCCCAACTGACACTGGGGGACAGGTGGAAGCACAAGGTGAAGGCAGAGGAGGAGGAAGAGGTCACCAACGCAGCTGTGTCACGGTCAGTACCTCAGGAGGGAGGGATAGCATGGCCGACATGTGGAAAAGCTTTGTCACAGCGCCACAGCAACCTGCACCACCAGCTGATATGGAACGTCTTAGAAGGAGGCAGCATTTGAACAACATGGTGGAACAGTACATGTGCACATGCGTACATGTACTGACTGATGGTTCTGCCCAATTCAACTTCCAAATTGTCCATATGGCCTGAGCCTGCCCTTTATGCCTTGGAGGTGCTGGTCTGCCCTGCAGCCAGTGTATTGTCTGAATGTGTATTTAGCACCGCAAGAGGCGTCATTACAGGCAAACGCAACCGCCTGTCCACAGCCAACATGGACAAGCTCACCTTCATTAAAATGAACAAGGCATGGATCCCACAGGACTTGTCTGTACCTTGTGCAGAATAGACATTTATAACCGCCTCAACCATACATTCTTGTACTCCAGTGCACTTATTCATTGAATCTTTTTTTTTTTTTTTTTATTTGTACCTTTATTTTGGGGGCTACCTCAATAAAAAAAAAAAAAGATAAAACTTTTAAGATACCCCCTCTCCTCCTCCTCCTTCATTGCCGCTTCCACCAACAACACAACATTCGCTGCCTCCTCAACCTCCGACTCCGCATCCACCTCCTCCTCAGAGTTGCTAGTTAATAATGTTTAATTTTTATTTGTTTTATTTTAAGTTATTTCCCTATCCACATTTGTTTGCAGGGCACTTACCCACATTTTGCTGCCTTTTGCAGCCCTATAGTCCTTACCAGGACTTTGTTACAACCATATTTGTGCCCAAAAGTTCGGCTGTTCCATTGGTGGGTGACATTAACCTCATTTTGCCGTGAATGGACGTCTCCTCTGTCTGGGTGCCAGGGGCCTAATTTACTGAAAATCACCTGTTTCATTGGTGGTTGACATTATCCTCATTTTTACATGAATAAACCTCTCTTCTTTATGGGTGCCAGCGGCCTACATTTGTGAAAATCGCCTGTTCCATTGGTGGGTGACATTAATGTCTTTTTGCCATGAATTAACCTCTCCTCTGTCTGGGTGCCAGGGGCCTACATTTCTGAAAATCACCTGTTGCATTGGTGGATGATATTAAGCCTGTTTTGCCGTGAATAAACCTCTCCTCTGTCTGGGTGCAAGGGGCCTACATTAGTGACAATCGCCTATTCCATTGGTGGGTGACAAGAAGCCTGTTCTGCCGTGAATTAACCTCTCCTTTGTCTGGGTGCCAGGGGCCTACGTTTCAGAAAATCACCTGTTCCATTGGTGGGTGACATTAACCTCTTTTTGCCGGGAATGAACCTCTCCACTGTCTGGGTGTCAGGGGCCTACATTAGTGACAATCGCCTGTTCCATTGGTGGGTGACATGAAGCCTGTTTTGCCGTGAATGAACCCCTCCTCTGTCTGGGTGCCAGGGGCCTACATTTCTGAAAATCACTAGTGTTGAGCGCGAATATTCGAATTGCAAATTTTTATCGCGAATATCGCAACTTCGATAATTCGCGAATATTTAGAATATAATGATATATATTCGCTATTTCGAATATTCGCCATTTTTTCAATATCTTGAAGGCGAAAACATGATTTGTCCCTGCTGCTTTCTTGTGGGTCAATGAGTCATTGGCCCACAAGCAGCTTAAGCAGGAAGGAATCATGTTTTCATTTTCAATGGAAATCCATCAACCCAACTCTAACTTTAATTCTCAATGCGAGTATATGTTCGCATCGCGAATTCAACTTAGAGCTGGGTTCCTAATGGTTGTTGCTAGAATATAAAGAAGATTGAGAATATAGCGCTATATCCTCAATCTTCGTCAATTATAGCAATGCACCCCTTAGGAACTCAGCTCAAAGTTGAATTCGCGATGCGAGTATATGTTCTCATCGCGAATTAAACTTTGAGCTGAGCTCCTAATGGTTGGTTGGTTGAACTTGCTACTTGCTGGAATATAACGAAGATTGTGAATATAGTGCTATATTCGTGAATTCGTGATATTCGTAATATTCCAGCAAGCCAACCTTTAGGAACCCAGGTCTAAGTTGAATTTACAATGCGAGTATTACAGGTTATATTAATCGCAATGCGAATTCAATTTAGAGGTGAGTTCCTGATGGTTGGCTTGCTAGAATATAACGAAGATTGAGAATAATAGTTATATTCGTGCTATTCGCTATATTCAATTATTCTACCAAGCCAATCGCAAGTAACATTTGGCTTGGTAGATAACATACTAATTCTCAAAGAGATAAGGTAACCTTAAAAAGTAACTTTTATTAATACATATAAAACGCCCAATATATTATGTTATAAAAAAGGAGAAGTGTGAAGCCCCTTGAAACGGGGTATCCCCACAGGTCAATATCTCCGCATGAGACGAAACTGTACCACTCTGAATCAATTTCGGGTCCAAGCCAATGACTAATAGGTAATAAGTTTAGGGAAAAAGGTTACCCGGATCATGTATTGAGGAAAGCATACCAAAGAGCACGTCTCTCTACCCGTTCAGAACTTTTACATCCTAACAAATCTGAGATTAAGGATGATAAAATTCGCCTGATAGGAACATTTGATGCAGGGGCGGAGGAAGTGAAAAGTATCCTCACGAAACATTGGGGTACTTTACTATTGGATCCAGACCTGGCGAAAGTTGTTGCTTCGTATCCACAAGTGACTTACCGGAGGGAACGTAACATACGCGATTTTGTAGTTCACAGCCACTTTTCTGATGCCCCTAACACCCCGACAAATTGGTTGAAACCAGTGATGGGTTCACATAGATGTAGTGGATGCATTGCCTGTCCATTCATAGCACGGAGCAATGGTTTCACTAGTCACGTTACCCATAAGAAGTATTCAATCAGAAGTTTTGTTAACTTCCGCACCAAGGGAGTAGTGTATCGGGCACAATGCGGCTGTGGATTGGAGTATATTGGTGGTAAGACGAAGAGGGAGCTGCGCAGGAGGATTGAGGAACACTTAGGAGACCTACGACAGGCTAAAGACACCCCCCTGGCACGTCATATCACCTCGGTGCATGGAGGTGACTGTTCCCAACTCAAATTTATGGGTATTAAAGTTATCCCCTTACCTAAACGTGGGGGTAACTGGGATAGGAAGATTCTGCAGAGGGAGGCCTGGTGGATTCATGAATTACAAGTGGTCCACCCAAAAGGACTGAATGAGCAACTGCTGTTTACCTCATTCATTTAGGGACCACACCTCCCCATACTAAGTATCTACAAATATCTATATACCCTCTGGCGCAGCTCTCTCCTCTATCATTATCCAATATACCCCTCATTACCACCTAAGTATCTTCTGATACTTTTATGTATTTGGCAGTGACATTTCTGATGGAATTTCTGATATATTGGAAATTCTGATATATTGGACATTAAGACTGCAGCATAGAGTGTGTCTTTACCATCTCCTGTTCCTTATCTACTTATTTTGTATTTCCACTTATGTCAAGTCGACCACAAATGCTCCATTAGGTTCGGGTGGTGCATTAACCGATAGCAACCAGACCTCTAGATCATGTCTGACATGAACTCATCTAATATGGGTGCTTTAGTGGGCATGTGCCTCCCCTACCTCCTTACAGGAGGATAGCACCCTTGTTACCATCGCGATTGGTCCTACAAAGTAAATAATGATTTTGCAGGCCTCTCCTGATTGGACAAAGTGAGTTGGGAGGTCACTAGTCCCTCCCCTCGTTGATGTACATCCAATGAGATCTCCCCCCGGCGATTCGTCATAGCACATGTGATTATGACGTTTTCCATCACATGTGCGGTCATGTGACTGGGGGTGGGTGCGATGATGGCGTGCGCGCATGTTTAAAAAGCGCGGCGCCTACAGCTTTTCTGAGACACTGCCACATGCGGATCTCACATGGCCGGGCGAACGGACACTTCCCGGTCATAACTTATCGGATGGCTGGCCACACCGGGGCCTTAATAAGATAAGCAGTCTGATTTTACTCTCCTGCACTGGATATTATCTGCACTTTTTTGATTGTACTAGCAATTACTCGTGTGATGAACTGGTTTCATACCAGGGAAACGTGTTGGGTAGGGTACGAAGTGTGCGCAATTGTTAGGCACGTTGGTGTCATGGACAAGTGATCGGACAGTGGTCACCTGCCCTAGTGCTATATACAGTATACATCAGGGGTGTGGAAATTAAAAAAAAAACTACTTGTCGAAGGACTAAAGCGGGGGCTCGATCTACTTGTCCCTCATAACAATCTACTTGTCCTGATACAAAAAATAGTTTTAAATAATGGAGATGTGACATGGAGGCGGGAGATGTGACAGGGGGCGGGCGATGTGACATTTCTCTCCCCCTCATGTCACATTTCTCTCTCCCCCCCATGACACATTTCTCTGAATCCCACCCCCCATGTCACATTTTCTCTCCCCTCCCCCATGTCGCATTTTCTCTCCCCTCCCCCATGTCGCATTTTCTCTCCCCTCCCCATGTCGCATTTTCTCTCCCCTCCCCCATGTCACATTTTCTCTCTTCCCCCTCCATGTCACATTTTCTCTCTCCCCCTCCATGTCACATTTTCTCTCTCCCCCTCCATGTCACATTTCTCTCTCCCCCTCCATGTCACATTTTCTCTCCCCTTCCATGTGACATTTTCTCTCCCCCTCCATGTCACATTTCACCCCTCTCCCCCATGTCACATTTTCTCTCCCCCAATGTCACATTTCTCTTTCCCCCATGTCACATTTCTTCCCCCATGTCACATTTCTCTGAATCCCACCCCCATGTCACATTTTCTCTCCCCTCCCCCATGTCACATTTTCTCTCCCCCTCCATGTCACATTTCACCCCTCTCTCCCCCATGTCACATTTCACCCCTCTCCCCCATGTCACATTTCACCCCTCTCCCTACCCCTCTATTAATGTGTAAAAACCATCATGCTCACCTGATCCCGTCTGCAGCCAATCCCCTTCTCCTCTATATAATCCTGGTATTTTAGGCTCCAGACAAGTTGTTTGAGGACCTGGGAAAACTCAGCCAATCAGTGGCCGCAGCTGTGTCATGTGTCAGGCCAGCGACTGGCTAAGCAGGAAATCCCTAGCCTGACATGTGATACAGCTGCAGCCACTGATTGGCTGAGTGTTCCCAGGTCCTCAAACAACTTGTCGGGAGCCCAAGATATTATGATCAGAGGAGAACAGCCGAGGCGCGCAAGTGATTTATTTAAATTTTTCCTCCCCCTCCCTTGGCCTGGCATCTCTGCGCCCTAAGGCAGCCGCGGTCAGCCTTGCTACTTGCCCGAAGCAGGGCTAAGCTACCCAACAAACTACCTGCCCGGCGCCCGGAACTGCATGTCCCGGGCGTCGGGCGATACAATTTCCACACCCCTGTAGTTTAGTTTATTTGATGTATTATTATCAATTAGCTCTGGAGAATTGTTCTACCCCCTGGTACATTGGAACAGACCCATGCTGTGGCAAATTTTAGCGTGGTTTATCTAGACTATATGTATAAGTTACAGGGCCTCCAACCCCTCCTTCCCTTCCCCCTTCAGGACGAAGCTGGGCAGTCAGAGCACAGACTAGCGAAGTGAGTGAGAGTGGAACAGGAGGCGTCGACCTAATAATAGGGTGAGTAGATAGGGACATAAAAGGGTCAGAGACCCAGCATTCCCTTCCTCCCTCTTACCTGGTCGATACCCTAGTGACAATTATCATATGCATCAATTGGTGGTAGTATCCGGAGCTTATACCTTCACACTTCTCCTTTTTTATAACATAATATATTGGGCGTTTTATATGTATTAATAAAAGTTTTTTATGTCATGCATTATGTGTTTTATATGTATTAATTAAAGGTATTTTATGTCATGCATTATAGTGTCTGTCTTAGGTTTAAAAACAAAAAAATACAAAAAAAAGTTTATAGGTTTACGTGTTTAGTGTAGTTTTTTCTGTCCTACGTTAAAAAAAAAAACGTCTTGTAGACTCCGTGTGTCAGTTACTGTTACTGTTAGTTTTTTAGTCTCTGTGTCAGTCTTAGGTTAAAAAAAAAAAAAGTTTTATAGGTTTACGTGTTTAGTGTAGTGTTTCCTGTCCTACGTTAAAAAAAAAGTATTTTAGTCTCTGTGTGTCAGTTAGTGTCTGTGTCGTGTTAAAAAAATAAAAAAGTTTTAAAGTTTTATGTGTTTTGTGTTAAGTGTAGTTTTGTCAGTCCTCCGTTAAAAAAAAAAAGTTTTTTAGTCTCTTTGTGTCTGTTAGTTTAGTCTTAGGTTAAAAAAAAAGTTTGATGGCTTTACGTGTTTAGTGTAGTGTGTTACAGTTTACGTCCTTTTCATTTTCACCCATCATCCCCACCCCAATAAAGTTTTCCCCTAATCCCCAGCAGCATGAGTGTACCGGGCCGTGCAGGCAGCCGTGGACGTGGTCGGGGTAACAGGGGACTTGGTTCCCGTGCTGGACCACTCCCAGCAAGGGGCCGCTCCTCAAGCCACGGACAGGCGCAGGTGGCAGGGGCGTCCGCATGATCCGTGACTTTTTCACAAGTGGCAGCCGGCCTATTACTTCCCAGGATGCAGAGGCTGTCTTTGCTCTCGTGGCCGATTCTAGTGCCACGGAGTCCTCTGCCCCGGCTGCCAGCAACTGCAGCACTCCGCCTCCTGTAGAACAAACCCCCTCTCATGTTCGGAGACTTTGAGACTGAGAGTGACATCTTAGAGGAGGCAATGCAGGAGGCGGAAATACTGTTCAGCCCTGAGAATATGCAGGACCTGTTGGAAGGGATGGGGGATGAGGAGGAGGAGGGGCCTATAAATCCCCCTGTGAAATCCCTTCCAACTGGTGCGGGTGGTGTTAGCCACACAACCCCTGCACCTATTCAGACCCAGGCGTCAGCGAGGGGACAGCGGAGCCCGGTCAGGGGCTCCAAGTCAGCTGTTCCTGTCAGTCCATCACAGGTTGGCCCTGGGTCTGACATATCAGGGGGCAAAGAGGAGGGTGACCCAGAATGGGTGCCACCTCCTTTGTCAGGTGACGGCAGCACCGATGAAGGTAGGCACCCGAGGCAAATGGTGCGCCAGGTCACCAGGGAGCCCAGTATCAGGGGCTCCACTGGTAATGGCAGCAGAAGTAGGCAGCAGCAGCCAGCTCCACCTGTGCGCACCAAGCCCGAACAGGCGCAAGCCAGTACCACCCCATCTGACAGGAGGTCGGTGCGGAAGTCGCCTGTTTGGGCTTACTTCACCCTGGCAGCAGATGATGTCACAGTTTGCATTTGTAAGCTGTGCCATGCCAGGGTGAGGAGAGGGAGATCTATGGCTCGGCTGGGTACCACGGCCTTCAACCAGCACATGCGAGTCAACCACTGGCGGGAGTGGGAACAGATGCGTGGTGGTCAAAGCAGCAGCGCCACCAGCAGTGTGCAGGAGACAGCAGCTCCTGCCACTGTACTGCAGCCACCCCAACCTCTTCCACCAACTTATTCCCACTCCCCCACTCCCTCTAATAGAGGTACTGGTACTGGCAGCCATACCTCTGCCTCCACTGTACCCTCCTCTGCCGTCCGGCGCCAGCCATCTATTGCAAATGCATTTGAACGCAACGTGCCCTGCGCCCCCGGGGATCGTCGTGTGCGTTCACTTAATGGGCTCCTGCCAAGGGTTATCGCCCAACATCTGCTGCCTTACAATCTGGTGGATAGCAATCCATTTAGGCAGATGTTGGAGCAGGCCCAACCCAGATGGCATGTCCCCAGCCACCATTACTTTGCCAGGACTGGCGTCCCTGCTCTACACCAGCACATTGTGCAGAATGTATCCCTGTCGCTGGATCATGCTGTCAGCAACAGGGTGCATCTCACAATGGATGCCTGGACCAGCAGGCATGTGCAGGGACGCAATATAAGCTTCACAGCCCTTTGGGTGTCCCTCTGAGGCGTCGGGGAGGGATTGGCAGCATCTGATTTTGTGGTGCTGCCCCAGGGTGTCCAGGGGAGAACTGCTGCTCTCCCGCAAGCCACTGTCTACACAGCTGCTGAGCATCCCCAGCAAGCATCCCCGTTGCTATGCAAGTGTGGGGCAAGTCCGCTGCCAGGCCATGCTCCAGCTTGTGAGCTTAGGGGACTGGAGACACACTGGACCTGATGTTCTGTCAGACTACAGTCTCAGGTTCAGAAGTGGCTGACACCCCGAAGGCTCCAGGCAGGTATGGTTGTCTGTGACACTCCCCAACTGCCGCCGCGTCCCTGTCCAAACTACAGAGGGACAACGGCCTGCCCCCCCACAGGCTGATTGTGGACAGTGTGACTCGGTGGAACTCCACCCTCCACATGCTGGAGAGGTTGTGGGAGCAGCGACGGGCGGTGAGGAAATACCTGCTGGACCTAGGCACTTCAGGGCCATCACACCCACTCCCCTACATCACCAATGCGGAGTGGGGGCAGATACAGCAGGTCTGCCACGTGCTGGCCCCATTCGAGCAGGAGACAAAGATGGTCAGCAGTCGGTCTGAATGACGTGCTCCCCCTAGTGTTCCTGCTGGACAGGATACTAGATCGCCTGCTCGAAGCTGGGGAGAGTGCCTTGGTGGAGCATGAAGAGTCAACCATGCTCCACCAGGATCAGGCCCAGGATGAGGAGGTGGATGAGGAATCAGTGCACGTCCAGGAGTCTGGGCCTGGTCAGGAGGGAGAGCCGGTGTTGGGGGCACCGTTAGTCCAGGGGTGGGGCATCTCCGAATGGGAGCAGCAGCATCAGCAGCAGGAGGACCAAGAGGTCATGGTCCTGGGCAGTCATGAAGAGTCACAGCGGGCTGTGCTCTTCCCCATGGCTGCCCATATGCTGCGATGCCTCAGGAGGGACCCCCAGATCAAGAAATTTAAGGCGAGGGATGACATTTGGTTGGCCAGCCTTTTAGACCCTCGCTGCAAGGGGAAACTGGAGCAGTTCATCCCAGCAAGCCGGAGGCAGGCCCGTCTTAAAAAATTGCGGGCCTGCCTGATCCACCGGCTGGAAGAGGCAAACCCTCGGCCTCAAGCTCCAGTTCTCCCCGCCCATCTCACCCAGCAGGCGGCTGGCACCAGCAGCACCAGCCGAGCAGGTGACCTTCTGGGTAAGATGAGACTCTTCTACCAGTCTGCGCGACCCAGTACCAGTACCAGCAGCAGCATCAGTCACCACCAGCGGCTGGCTTGCATGGTGGCAGACTACATGGGGTCGGTAGGTGCTTCCGACAGCATGACCACCGACGACCCCATGGAGTACTGGGTTGCCAGGATGGACACCTGCCGTGAGCTCGTTCAGTATGCGCTGGAGTTACTATCTTGCCCCCCCTCCAGCGTACTGTATGAGCAGGGATTCAGTGCGGCAGGTGGGGTGGTCACAGACTCCGTGGACAGACTCACATTCATTAAGATGAATGAGTCCTAGATCGGCAGTGACTTCATGGCCCCCGCTGTCGGTTCAGGGCGCTGAAGGGTCCCTTGTCCATCCCTCTCCTTTGCTCTCCCTCCCAAACTCTGTTGTTTTTTTTATCTGTTTTTAACTTTTTATGAATTAATTTTATTATTTATTTATTGATATTTATTAGATCGATATTTATTGTCAAGTATTTATCATGTATCTATTCATTTAATTTTTTTATTAATTATGAATTTGTTTTGAACATGTTGAGTTACATTTGGGCCTTTTACCATAACGTCTGCTGCTGCCTGTGATGCCGAATTGGGCCAAGCTACATGTTGCCCTGATAATACACCACTTCTTAAATCCTGCTGTTGATGCTGCTGCATGTCTTGAACATGTTGAGTTACATTTGTTCGCACAGGGAACAATCATAGAGTCCAGAGATTCACACCTTTTTTTTAAGTTAAATTTCGATTGGGTTATTTTATTTTTTATTATAAACTGGAAGTGTACTGACCTGCAAGTGCCTGCCGTTATTCTGCCTTGTTACAAATGGAAACTTATGAGTCAGCATTCTAGTACTGTGTTAACTTTAGATGCTGTATGTCCTGACAACCATAGACAACCATCATAGACCTGATTTAACCTTTTGCACTTTAACAAGTATAGAATTATGAATTCTCTTAACCTGGTTTGCATGTTTCGTGTTCTCTCATGTGCTCAGCTTATTTATGTATTGTAAATATTTAGACATGCAAATATTTATTTAAATAATCTTTTTAAACAGACATTTTATCTAGCATTGTCCTGCTTCATTCACAAAATGAAATGATTTTACTTTATTTTATTATTTTTTATTTTAAATTAAGTGTGGTTTGGGGCGGCTATGTTGTGGTTCACGCTGTAGCACGGTGTGGACCATATGTGGCCTTCCCTTGTCAAAATTGATTGATGAACCTACTAAAATTTATATATATTGTAAGAGGGTGCAAGGTACCGTGGTCGATGGCAGGTACGTGTCACCGAGGTTCCTGGCCTCGGTGATGTAAGAGCCGGGTTTTCGTGTGTCAGCAGCAGCTAGTGCTGTTTGACACCTTGTTTTTTAGTTTGGCTGCAAAGCCAATCCGGGCCGGCTCTTACTGGGAGTAGGCAAAGAGTTGGGTGGGTGCCTATTCCCCACGGTCCAGGCCAGACTTTATCCGGGCCTTTAAAAGGCAGCCTCCTCAGCAGCTGAGTGTGATTGTCCTGGAGCTGCTGTTAGGCTGTGGAATCACTTGAGTTTGGGAGTGCTGATCCATGCTGTGCTGTGTGGAGTTCTCTGGGCTGGAAGCAAGACCCCAAGCAAGGAGGAGTGCAGACGGCCTGGAAGCCGGAGGTCGATCGCCTTGCGGCTGGACTGACAGCCAGGTGCGAACCTGCACCTAAAGCCTCCCAGGTGACTGGAACCTGTTTTGGACTATTTCGTTTTGCTGCACGTTTTCTGATGGGTGTGAATTAACACCAAGTGACTGTTTGCCGTGTATTTGCTACAAGTGTGAATTAAACACTGTTTGCTACACTTTCTGGACTCCGTTTTGCCTCTATGCTGCACCCGCACTGCTATCTACCAGAGCGACTCCCCACATTTGGTGTCAGATGCGGGCATGCGCAGTGAGGCTGGCGTGAACGCCGAATTGTTTTTGTTTTGCTGAGCACAATTGCATGGCATATATAAAACCGGCAAAGTTGCAAACAGGAATTTCTGGCAACATGGAGGCGGCTGTGAAAGCCCTCATGGAGGCTAACGTGCAGCAGCAGGAGACCAACCAACTACTTTTACAGCACGTGATGGCGTTACAAGCTGCAGGAGCGTCCCACCACGACCATGATGCCCGGAAAGCGGTCCGTGCGGCGATCCCAAAGATGACCCCCTCGGACGACGTGGAGACGTATCTGGCGGTCTTTGAAAAGGTGGCCGTGAGGGAGAAGTTACCCCGTGACCAGTGGGCTGAGGTGGTCGCTCCGTTCCTGGCATCCGGATCCCAACAAGTTTTTTTTGACTTAGCAGATAACCAGGCTGCTGATTACCCCACGGTGAAGGGGGAGATCCTGGCCAGGCTGGGGGTAAACGTGTTAGTCCGGGCTCAACGGGTCCACCAGTGGGACTTTAAAGCGGCTGAACCCGCCCGGCCGCAGTACTATGAGTTGCTGCACAGGTTGCAAAAATGGCTGCAGCCTGATATTCTAAGTCCGACTGCTATGCTGGACCGACTGCTGGCTGACATGTTTTGGAGGGCCTTGCCTTACCCCCTTCAGCACTGGATCGGCCAGGTATCACCCACCAATGCCCTAGAAATGGTCGACCTGGTGGAGCGCTATAAGGCCACCCAAAACTTGAAAGGGGGTGTTGTTGGGAGGGGGCCGGTCAAACCCCGGAGGACTCCCATCCAGTTCCGACGACTGGTACCCGAGAAACCTGCTCGGGGTGAACCCCCTGTAGACCCGGCCCCGATAGTCTGCTGGCGGTGTCACGAGCCTGGCCACGTAAGGGCCGACTGTCCACAGTGGGGAGAACCCATGGAGATTAATTATGGGTACCGGGCTTCCATGTATGCCCGGAGACTGTGTGCAACCGGCACCCCCGAGACAGTTTACAATCGTCACCTGTGCCAGGTGCAAGTGGGTGATAACCTGGCAGTGGCGCTGTTGGACTCAGGGAGCCTAGTAACCCTGGTAAGTGCTGCCCTGGTACAGCCCA
The DNA here is from genome assembly GCA_033119425.1 of Bufotes viridis. Taxonomy (NCBI): domain Eukaryota; kingdom Metazoa; phylum Chordata; class Amphibia; order Anura; family Bufonidae; genus Bufotes; species Bufotes viridis. The sequence continues at coordinate 201,227,031 of CM065593.1, read as the reverse complement.
CCCAGTATACGGGCCAGAAAGTTGGTGTGGTGTGCATACATGGAGACTTAAAGGACTATCCCACTGCTGTAATGTCTCTATCCACGGTGGCCGGCACATGGACTTGTGAAGTGGCGATCTCCACAAAGCTACCGTATGAACTAATAATTGGGAGAGACTTCCCTGGTTTTCCGTCACTATGGCCTGAGATGAAAGTGACTAATAGCCCTGAGACAGGGGCAACCCTAGCAGAGTGGCCTGGTTCCAGTGGGGGGCCAGAGCCCTGGGAGCCTGAGTCCGAAGGGCCTGCGGTAGGGGTGACCACCACTGCTGTGATAGAGGGGGAGACACCCCCACTGAGTGTAATGGTGGGAGACATGGAGGACTTGCCACCAGGACCTGAGTTGGCAGACCTCCACGTCTCCGGAGACAATTTTGGGACCGCCCAACACCGGGACCAAACCCTAACTAGGGCCTGGGAGAATGTGGTGGAAATTAATGGTAAACCCCAGAAGCCAGCGGCTGAGTTAATATTTCCCCGCTTTGTCGTTCACCAAGAAATGTTATATCGGGTGAACCAAATCCGGGGTGAATCTGTTGAACAGTTGGTGGTGCCCACAGCGTATCGCAAGCTGGTCATGGAGCTTGCCCACCAACATGTTCTTGGGGGACACCTGGGGTGGCAGAAAATGCAGGACCGCATACTGCAGCGGTTTTATTGGCCTGGTGTGTTTAAGGAGGTAGAAGAATATTGTAAATCTTGTCCAACCTGTCAGGTAAATAGCCCCCAGCCACATTTCCGTAGTCCCCTTGTGCCTCTTCCAATCATTGAGGTCCCGTTTGAGCGTATCGCTATGGATCTAGTCGGGCCTGCACCGAAGTCTGCCAGGGGCCACCAACACATTCTGGTAGTTCTCGACTACGCCACTCGGTATCCGGAGGCGGTGCCTCTGCGACATACCTCGGCTAAGCTCATTGCCAAAGAGTTAATGGAAATGTTTTCCCGTGTGGGCCTGCCAAAAGAGATTCTGACAGACCAAGGGACCCCTTTTATGTCTAAAGTTATGAGGGAACTGTGTAAATTATTGCGTATAAAGCAATTGCGGACGTCCATTTACCATCCGCAAACGGACGGTCTTGTCGAAAGGTTTAACCAAACTCTAAAAATATGTTAAAAAGGGTGGTGTCTAGAGATGGGAAGGACTGGGACCTGCTTCTGCCCTATCTCATGTTCGCAGTGCGAGAGGTGCCCCAGTCCTCTACTGGGTTCTCGCCCTTCGAACTGCTTTATGGCAGACACCCTCGGGGCCTGTTGGATATCGCCAAGGAAGCGTGGGAACAGCAGCCTGTCCCCACAAAAGTGTCATTGAGTATGTCACCCAGATGCAAGACCGGATGGAAAGGATGTTGCCGCTGGTCCGGGAGCATATGGAGGCAGCGCAACAAGCCCAGAGTAGGGTGTATAATCGTCAGGCTCGGGTACGGGGCTTCAATCCGGGAGATTGGGTTTTGGTTCTGGTACCCACCCTTGACAGCAAGTTCCTAGCTAGGTGGCAGGGCCCCTATGAGGTGATTGAGAAGGTAGGGAAGTAAATTACAAGGTACACCAGCCAGGCGGCGCAAGCCGGAGCAGGTGTACCACGTGAATTTACTAAAGCCGTGGAAGGATAGGAACGCGACCGACGACAACAGCCCCCGGCCAGGGCTTCTGGGTGAGAAGGGTCCAGCCCCACAGTTCGAGGCCTGCGAAGCGGTAGCCACGGTAAAATTGCAGACAGCCTGTCTTCCAAACAAGTTCAGGAAGTCAGGGAGTTCATCAGTCGGAACACGGATGTGTTCTCGGACCTCCCTGGCCGCACGTCTCTCATCCAACATGACATCGTCACTGAGCCTCAGGCCAAGATCCGGTTAAAACCATACCGGGTACCCGAGGCTCGGCGACGGGCCATCGTGGAGGAAGTGCAATTAATGTTGAAGCTTGATGTCATTGAGGAGTCGAAAAGTGAGTGGGCCAGTCCCATAGTTCTAATACCCAAGCCGGATGGGACGTTGCGGTTCTGCAACGATTTTCGCAAGTTAAATGAAGTGTCCAAGTTTGATGCGTATCCCATGCCCCGGGTAGACGAGCTTGTTGACAATTTAGGACAAGCCCGGTATTTTTCTGTGCTAGACCTCACTAAAGGGTACTGGCAGGTACCCTTACCGAGTCGGCCAAGGAAAAACGCTTTGTTACCCGCAGGGCCTGTATCACTACAAGGTGTTACCCTTTGGCCTGCATGGCGCCCCGCCACCTTCCAAAGGTTAATGGACATAGTGCTGCGACCTCATCGTCGGTACGCCTCGGCCTACTTAGATGATGTAATCATCCACAGCACCGACTGGGAAAGCCATTTGCCCAAAGTGCAGGTGGTAGTGGATGCCCTGAGGAAAGCTGGTCTAACCGCCAATCCAAAGAAGTGTGCGATTAGGTTGGAAGAGACTAAATATCTGGGATATGTTATTGGGCGGGGAGTCATCAAGCCGCAGGTAACTAAGGTAGAAGCCATACGTAACTGGCCCCGACCGGTCACCACCAGGCAGGTAAAGTCCTTCCTGGGAATGGTAGGGTACTACATGCGGTTTGTGCCCCACTTTGCCACAATAGCAGCGCCATTGACAGACCTGTTGAAGGGGCGAAAGTCTGGGAAGGTTAGCTGGAGTGAGAAGGCGGAGGAGGCTTTCTCCGCGTTGAAGTCGGCCCTGTGTGGGTCCCCGGTTTTGGTGACACCCGACTTCAACAGGGAGTTCGTCGTACAGACCGACGCCTCGGAGGTAGGCCTCGGTGCGGTACTGTCTCAGGAGGTCAACGGGGAAGAACATCCCGTTGTCTTCCTGAGCCGTAAGCTCAGTCCCGCCGAGTCCAGGTATAGTATAGTGGAGAGGGAGTGCCTGGCTATCAAGTTGGCACTCGAATCTCTCCGCTACTACCTGTTAGGGAGGAGGTTCCGTCTGGTGACCGACCATTCCCCTCTCAAGTGGATGAGCCAGGCAAAGGAGAGGAATGCTCGGGTCACCAGGTGGTTCCTATCCCTGCAGAACTTTAAGTTCGCTGTAGAACACAGGGCAGGCCTCTTGCAGGGTAACGCAGATGCCCTGTCCCGCGTCCACTGCCTCACATGTGTTCACCCCCTCAGGGTTGAACAAAGGGGGGGGGTGTGTAAGAGGGTGCAAGGTACCGTGGTCGATGGCAGGTACGTGTCACTGAGGTTCCTGGCCTCGGTGAGGTAAGAGCCGGGTTTTCGTGTGTCAGCAGCAGCTAGTGCTGTTTGACACCTTGTTTTTTAGTTTGGCTGCAAAGCCAATCCGGGCCGGCTCTTACTGGGAGTAGGCAAAGAGTTGGGTGGGTGCCTATTCCCCACGGTCCAGGCCAGACTTTATCCGGGCCTTTAAAAGGCAGCCTCCTCAGCAGCTGAGTGTGATTGTCCTGGAGCTGCTGTGAGGCTGTGGAATCACTTGAGTTTGGGAGTGCTGATCCATGCTATGCTGTGTGGAGTTCTCTGGGCTGGAAGCAAGACCCCAAGCAAGGAGGAGTGCAGACGGCCTGGAAGCCGGAGGTTGATCGCCTTGCGGCTGGACTGACAGCCAGGTGCGAACCTGCACCTAAAGCCTCCCAGGTGACTGGAACCTGTTTTGGACTATTTCGTTTTGCTGCACGTTTTCTAATGGGTGTGAATTAACACCAAGTGACTGTTTGCTGTGTATTTGCTACAAGTGTGAATTAAACACTGTTTGCTACACTTTCTGGACTCCGTTTTGCCTCTATACTGCACCCGCACTGCTATCTACCAGAGCGACTCCCCACTATATATATATATATATATATATATATATATATATATATATATATTTTTTTTTTTTTTTTTTTTGGTCACAAGGATTTAGGATCCAACACGGTGTTGTCTGTCATTCTGGGAGGGATGGCTGACTTCCGTGTTGACCTCTCTACATGGTTGGGTGTGACTGGCGTTATACTCATCCAAGTGGAAATCCGGTTTTGTAAATGGAGCCGTGTAGCAACATGTAAATATGTATAGGTACTTTTTTTGTTTATGTTACTTATTGGCAATTATGTAATGAGGATTTGCACATGCTAATTATATATAACCACTGCTTTAAGATTTTAAGTATAAGCTGTGTACTATATGATGTTCTTGGAGCCATATCACCGGTTAGAGAATTCATATAATCATAGTCATGTAATCAATCACATGTTTCTATCTGTACGGCGGAAGCAATGCTACAACATGCAAAGTATTAAAAAATTGGACGCTATCGAAGATCCATGCTGGTTAGTTCTTACCCCTACCATTTTATTGTTCCAACATTGTTCTTTTTTTTGTTTTATATTTCTAATAATAAGATTTGATTGTAAATACATTTTTGGAATTTGTAAAAGTTTATAATTTTGCTAATTTGATAAATCAAACAAGTTTTTTTGTAGTTATTATTACTCTGTTCAAGTTTTGTATTTTAATTGGTAATTGTTTGATGAAAAAATACATTTATTATTTACGATAATTTGAAATTTATGTTAGTACATAAAATAATTTAGTTACTAGGAAAATTCACCAAAAAGTTTATTTTAAATGTAACTCTGGACTATTAGAATGCTTTGCTTTGTACTTAATATTTAATACACAACAATTACCAATGACTACTACTATTGTGATCCATTTGAGTTATGTGTAGGCCTTATACTACCCAATTTCTATATACCTGCAGATGCTGTATGTCAGGATACTGATAAGTTTGGGAACGGACTCTAGGGGCCTTTACTTAAAAAAAATGTTTAACAATTATACCAAAAACTTTTTTTATTAAAAAAAATAAAACTGTAAACAATATAATTACAAAAAAAATATATATATAATAGAACAAATCTCAATAGGGCAATGCCCTCATTTGTTTTGTTATTTATTTTAGACGCGCCACGGCCTTGGCGTGCCTCTCCTCCATTTCTCTCAGGCTGTTGGCAAACTGGAGCTTGAGTTCCCGCAGCTTCCGGAGATGCTGCTCCCGGAAGGCCTTCACTGCTTTCTGGTGCTCCTTCTCTATGTCCAGAATGCTTTGTTGCATTTCTTTCAATACTGTAAAAAATTAAAAACAATAAATAAATAAAATAGACGGTGTCGTTTCTGAAGAAACCACAGGATGTTGGCTTGAAATCTAATTGGCTGTTGGTGGCTCCTCCCAATTTTTTGAGTTTTAATCCCAGTCCTCCAGTGACCAACTTTGCAAAGTTTGAAGACTGTGCCAATAAAAGTCTAAGAGCAGCGGCAGTTAGAATTTTTCCCATTTAAACAAATGCCTGAAATTTGATTGGGTGTTGTAGACTCCGCCCACTTTTTATAACTTTTAATCCCAGTCACCTACTAACCCACGGTGCCAAGTTTGGGGACCCTGGCTTAAATCCTGTGAGAATGACAGCTTTTTCAAGTTTTCACACTGAAGTCAACAGTGAAAATTTGATTGGTTGTTTGTGGCTCTGCCCACTTTTTAACGTCCCCAAAATTTGACACAGTGACTAAGTGACCCAAGTTTGGTGACTTTAACTTGAAAGCTGTACGAGTGAGAAAACTTAATAGTTTTCCAATGAAAGTCTATGGAACAAAATGGAGTCTCCGGGGAGAGGGGGGGGGGGCAGGGGGTTGGGGTGCTCCAGGGGTCAGGAGGGTGGGATCGGTTAACAAAGCACAAGCAAAGTTTGGCAATTGTACTCCTAAAACTGTGTGAGGAGTAGCGTATAGAAAATAGCTAAATTTTCATTGGCCAATAGTATCTCCGCCCACTTTGGGGTGTCGCCCCCCCCCCCAAATATACCCGTTTATTCGGGTTGACACTAACAATTTCTGGTCCGAGTTTGGGGAATAATCATGGCTGCTCGTTACGTCTCAATGGAAATGTGGGAATGTATGCCTCGGTGAATCAGTACGCCTGTAACTATAGGTTTCAGGGAGGTTTTCTTTGGAAATTATTTTGGGCCTGGGTTTTAATAGTCAGAGACGACAGGTCACACCCGTACTACATCTTGCGGTTAAAAAGGCTGTTAAAATACAGTGTGGCTAGGCGATCGGAACACAGAACAATCATAGAGGGGAACCAGACCTCTGGAAGACTGTAAAGAGTGTTAAGATAGTACTTTTTTGATATCCCACTTGTACGGAACTGTAAGTGTGGGACTAAAGGTTCTCCGATATGTGTGGGCTGAAGAAAGATTATTAGTAAAGCTTTAACATGCTTATTGTTTGCTCCAAAAAAGTATGTCTATGGTGAAGACTAAACTGACACGTGTTTGTGTGTGTGTACAGTGAATGAGTGAAAACAGCCACAGCACATACTTACACTCCTTGTGGGGGGTGGTGATTAGTTCCTCCTCCTCCTCCTCTTCGTCCCAGTCATCAGCCACTTGAGGGGGTGAGGCGGGTTGGGGTGAAGGTCCGTCCTCCACTCCTGCCACTGACTCCTCTGGGGGGTAGGTGCATGTTGTTGCCGTGAGGGTCTGGCCGCCTCCTCCTCCTCTGATGCTGAGACCTCCCACAACTGCTGTCTGGGAGGCCTGCGCCTGACGGCAGGTAAAGGAACACCTATAATAACAAATTTTACAACTTTTAGAAAAAAATCTAAAAACAAAAATGTACATATGCTTTATTCAAACACTCAGTAATCATTATACCTGGACATTTTTTGTCCCGGATCTCACGGATTCTTCCCTCATGCCTCCTCTTCAGGTCAGACCATTTTTTTTCAATGGCCAGACGTTTAGGTTTCCCGTCATAGTCCCGCCACAGCTAATAGCCGATCCTACAATTTTATTTTTTTCTGCATGGTAGCGGGTCTGGTCGTATCCTTGCTCCAACATGCGCTGCAGTATAAAAAAAAAAGCATATAATCAGATTTTATAACGGTAACTTTAAATCGAAAATTTCACTTTCAAACACTAATAATTTTTGGTTTGGTGGTTGAGATGATGAATAAATGTTGGTGACTATGGCTAAGGCAGCGCACGGCGAGAGGTTCCCTGGGCTTAAACTACGACATGCAGAGCTTTCAGTTAGACTGTCTCTCGCCGTGCGCTGCCTTGCTGCTGCCGTACCGACGAAGCGTCATTCTAGGGGCGTAGGTGAACTAGCGGCAGTACGGATCCAACAGGCTGTTCACCTTCCTGGAATAGTCAGACGTACTCCCCTGCCGCTAATGTTAAAGTCGCCTAAGCTTATTTTTTCTTAAAATTAGGATTGTGTTGAAATTGTATGTGTGTGTAGTATGAGATATTGGATATTGGCCATCTGAGGAGAGATGTACCTGTCTATTGAAGTGACGGTACGGTATGGGGTGTAAGGCTGGTTCGCCTCCCTGTGGTGCACCCTGGGTAACGCTAAAAGAACCAGCAAATACTAAATGTCAAACATTACTTCTCCTGACCAACGGGACACTTATTAGAATCTATATACTAGGCATCCTCAAACTACGGCTCTCCAGCAAACTGCGGCCCTCCAGCTGTTTCTAAACTAAAAATAGCATTATTCCATGACAGCCTACAGCTATCATCCTATAGAGGGGCATCATGGGAGTAGTAGTTTTACAACAGCTGGAGTTTGAGAATGCCTGCTATAGACTGCGTATGTGTGTGTGTTGGGGGTGGGGGGTGGTCAGAGGTGGTGTGGGTTTGAGGGGGGTCTGGTGGTATGTAGTGGTGGGTATATAGTGTGGGTATATTGTGTGAGACGGAAGATTAGATGTGCAATGTGAATCAAATATAGATTTGTCTGCTATCCATTTTTTTTTGAACCATTAGAAAACATAGTGTGGTGTTAGACAGGATATGCTCGAACCCACATGCGGTTGTGCATATCCTGCACTTGTAGTCCGTTGCTGATGGCAATCAAAAGCAAAAAAATTGCATACAATGGAAGATGCCAGCAACGGACTACACGTACCACAATAACCATCCTACATAAGGTAACAATTATGTGGATGTGGAGAACAATCAAAAACTTAACAACAGCAAAGACTGGCTGGTATCTTCCATTGTATGCATTTTTTTGCTGTTGATTGCCATCAGCAACGGATTTCCGGCATCAGGATCCCCTGGGCACTCGTAGAAGGCAGGTCCCGATGCAGTGCAAGGCATTGGGCAGCCTCTGCACGGCATCAGTCTGCCTTCTCACACATCGGGTCCCCATCACAGCAGCACTGGGACCCGATGCGCTTGTTCACTAACCGCAAACCACTTCTATGTCGCGGTCAGCGCTGACCGCGGCATAGAAGGGGTTAATCCACCAGCATCGCTGTAAACAGCGATGCCGGCGGATACAGCAGGGGCCTGGCCGTGTGTATAACAGTTGGGGACTTGTTTTGGCATAAAGTCCTTTTTGGGGGAATATTTCAGGAATAATACGTCTTATAGAGATGAGCCCAGGTCTAAAACCTTCCCAGACACCTGATGTACCCGTCTGCCAAGTTTAGTGAAGATCGGTCCAGTCGTTTGGTCGCCCATAAATAACAGACAGACAGAAACTCATTTTTATATATATAAGAGATTAGTAGATATTAATGATTTGGGGCAATAAGTATTGTTTTTGAATGCCAACAATACTTGTTTCCACAAATCATTTATATGTAAGCACTGTAGTAAGCAATCTATGTGAAATGAGATTTTATATGTATTGCGAAAATTTGAGAATGTTTTATCTCCATAAACATACATTTGAATGTTACAAGCGTGTGACATGTACTAATAGCTGTAATGTAATGTTCAATAACTTACTGTGATCAGGATATCTTCCTCCTCTCTGGTGAAATTGTTTCCGACCATCTTTATTCGCATGGATCGCATGCACCAACAAAACTTGTTGTAACTGCTCCCAGGAAGAAGCCACGCCCGTATGTGCGCATAAGCACGCGCACATACGAATAAGTTATTGCCGACTGCCGAACTTGAATAACATCTGTACGCACACGAATATTTCTATGAAAATTATTCGCATTATAGTCGCTTTGTACGGATACATGAGGAGGGTTATTGGTCAGGCTCAGGGCCTCCACCCCTTTTTACCACTAACTTTTCACTTAACTAACTAACTCCAGCCCCTACCCCGAATAACCACACATAGTCACTGGTCGGATTTAAATCGGCCACAGCAGCCGTTTTATTTTAATTAAATAGCATAAATAAATAACAGAATGCCATAACATTAATAACATATAAACCAGACGCGGGAGGTCGTGGAAGCCGGCCAACTTGCTACCACCAGAAGAACCACCTCAGCAACTCCATCTTGCCCCCAGCCGCATAACACCAGCTCGGGGGCACCCACTGATGGACGCCAACAAAACAACCCGATCCAGCAAGTGAGAGTCCAGCCCCCACCATTGGGGCCCTCCCATTGCACTATATTATCCTGTAGCCCCCAGCTTCCCACGACCTCCCCCCGCCAAGACTGCCGTGACAAATGCAACCACCTCCCAAGGGGAGCGGTGGGCCGTCGAGAAGCCCACAGAGCACAGAGAGCAACAAACGGACAGACAGTGGAAAAGACTACCAATAGCAAAGGAACATAGAAAATAGGATAAATATAAGGCGGACAACTGGCAAACGAAGCACAGCAAAGAGGAAAAACCGGTAGCTACCCAGGAGAAGAGCCAACTACCACAGAACCCCAGAACCACAAGAGACGCGGCCCCTAGTAAGGTAGAACAAAAATGGGCGGGAGGGTGGGCGCTCGTCCTGTTCCCCACTGAAAGCTGCCGGCCGTTGCTCTGCAGCTTCCCACTGACCAGGTGCCCGCCCCCAGCCTGCCCCTCCCCACACCACGTACTCGGCACCATTAACCCTTACACTCCCTGGGCCCTTCACCACCAAAACCCCTCATGACGGCCTCCCCTTAACTCCGTCCCGTCCGGCCTTCCTAAACTACAAATATGATTGCCTTGTTCGAATTAGCGAATATGGTGGATGTGAATATATCGCTATATTCGCTAATTCAAAAAATGCATTTGCAACAGGAAAGTTGCCTATAGACAGCTCTAAGTTGGATGTGCAATGAGAAAATATTACTATCTTTTATTTTATTTTTACGCAATGAACAGAATATGATGATGACTAAGTATTCTGATTATTGAAAAAATAATACTAATTTTTTACGCATTGTGCATCCAACTTAGAGTATTCGTTCATGCTTGCAAGCCAGTAGGAAATATGCCTTTATATTCAATTCGAAGTTCAATTCGCATTATGCGAATAATGTATTCGCATATTATTCGCGATAATTAAAATAATGACGTATATTCGATTTCGGCGAATATATTACGAATATTCATTCAAATATTCGCGATATATCGCGAATTCGAATATGGCACCTCCCGCTCATCACTAAAAATCACTTGTTGCATTGGTGGATGACATGAAGCCTGTTTTTCCGTGAATGAACCTCTCCTCTGTTTGGGTGCCAGGGGCCTACATTTCTGACAATCGCCTGTTCCTTTGTTGGGTGACATTAACCCCTTATTGCCATAAATAAACCTGTCTTCTGTCTGGGTGCCAGGGTCCTACATTAGTGAAAATCGCCTGTTCCATTGGTGGGTAACATTAACTTCTTATTGCTGTGAATAAACCTATCTTCTGTCTGGGTGCCAGGGGCCTACATTTCTGAAAATCGCCTGTTCCATTGGTGGGTGACATTAACTCATTTTGCCGTGAATGAACCTCTCCTCTGTCTGGGTGCCAGGGGCCTACATTTCTGAAAATCGCCTGTTGCATTGGTGGATGACATGAAGCCTGTTTTGCCATGAATGAACCTCTCCTCTGTCTGGGTGCCATGGGCCTACATTTCTGAAAATCGCCTGTTCCATTGGTGGGTGACATTAACCTCTTATTGCTTTGAATGAACCTCTCCTCTATCTGGGTGCCAGGGGCCTACAGTACATTAGTGACAATCGCCTGTTCCGTTGGTGGGTGACATGAAGCCTGTTTTGCCGTGAATGAACCTCTCCTCTGTCTGTGTGCCAGGGGCCTACATTTCTGAATATCACCTGTTCCATTAGTGGGTTAGATTAACCCAGTTTTGCCAGTGATAAGCCCCTGCTGTACATTGCTGGCAGGAAACCAAATTTTGTAAAAATGTCCGTTACTGATCAAAAGATGCGTGACTACAAACGCATGCTGATGGCATTCCCACCTGATGCCTCCTTAACCTCCTACTCCACATCCACCTCCTCCTCCGAGTTGCCAATTAATAATGTTTAATTTTTATTTATTTTATTTTAAGTCATTTCCCTATCCACATTTGTTTGCAGGGCATTTACCTACATTTTGCTGCCTTTTGCAGCCCTCTAGCCCTTTCCAGTGCTATTTTACAGCCATTTTAGTGCCCAAAAGTTCAGGTGCTCATTGACTTCAATAGGGTTCTGGTTCGGGTAAAGTTCAGGTTAAGTTTGGATCCCGAACCTGAACTTTTTTGTGAACATCTAGGTGTCAACTCTAGTCAGGAACATTAGCACACGGTAATAGAGCAGCTGAGCAATCAGCCCACTGCTAATCTCCCCCAGCACACGCTTGCTGCAGGGAGAAATAGAGCTTTGCATTCTGTTGCCAAAGATGCTGTCGCGTCTCCAGCAGATGTGGCTGAGCAGCGACAGCAGAGTTAGCATTACAATACCACTTCTATGTCTCTTTGAAAAAACACTTAGGGCGATGATGGAAGAGGATGTGGCACAGGAGGAAGAGGGGACATTTGACAGGGTTTCAGACCAGTCATTCAGAAGTGGCTCAGAGGGTGGGTTCCTGCACTATCAGAGACCAGATGCACATGTATCCAGCCAGATGATACACCACCTACAGAGGACAGCTTATCCTTACCTCTGGGCAGCCTGGCACACATGAGCGACTACATGCTGCAGTGCCTGCGCATCGACAGCAGAGTTGCCCACATTGTAACTTGTGCTAACTACTGGGTTGCCACCCTGCTGGCTCCCCGCTACAAAGACAACGTGCCCCCTTTATTTGCCGCAGTGGAGCGTGATAGGAAGATGTGCGACTACAAGCGCATGCTGGTAGACATGATCCTGAGGGGATTCCCAACTGACACTGGGGGACAGGTGGAAGCACCAGGCAAAGGCAGAGGAGGAGGAGGAGGAGGAAGAGGTTGCCAACGCAGCTGTGTCACGGTCAGCACCTCAGGAGGCAGGGTTAGCATGGCAGACATGTGGAAAAGCTTTGTCACAGCGCCAGAGCAACCTGTACCACCAGCTGATATGGAGCGTCTTAGCAGGAGGCAGCATTTGAACAACATGGTGGAACAGTACATGTGCACACGCCTACACATACTGACTGATGGTTCAACTTCTGGGTCTCCAAATTGTCCACATGGCCTGAGTCTACCCTTTATGCCTTGGAGGTGCTAGTCTGCCCTGCAGCCAGTGTATTGTCTGAACGTGTATTTAGCATGGCAGGAGGCGTCATTACAGGCAAACGCAGCCGCCTGTCCACAGCCAATATGGACAAGCTCACGTTTATTAAAACGAACAAGGCATGGATCCCACAGGACTTGTCTGTACCTTGTGCAGAATAGACATTTATAACCGCCTCAACCATACATTCTTGTACTCCAGTGCACTGTTTCATTGAATCCTTTTTTTTTTTGTACCATTATTTTGGGGGCTACCTCAATAAAAAAAAAAAAAAAAGAAACCTTTTAAGATACCCCCTCTCCTCCTCCTCCTTCATTGCCGCTTCCACCAACAACACAACATTCGCCGCGTCCTCAACCTCCGACTCCGCATCAACCTCCTCCTTTAGATTTGTTAGTTAATAATGTTTAATTTTAAGTTATTTCACTATCCACATTTGTTTGCAGGGCACCTACCCACATGTTGCTGCCTTTTGCAGCCCTATAGTCCTTACCAGGACTTTGTTACAGCCATATTTGTGCCCAAAAGTTCGGGTACACATTTATTCACTTCAGTGGTGGGTGACATGAAGCCTGTGTTGTTGTGAATAAACCTCTCCTCTGTCTGGGTGCCAGGGGCCTACATTAGTGAAAATCGCCTGTTCCATTGGTGGGTGACATTAACCTCATTTTACCGTGAATGGACGTCTCCTCTGTCTGGGTGCCAGGGGCCTAATTTACTGAAAATCACCTGTTTCATTGGTGGGTGACATTATCCTCATTTTTACGTGAATAAAGCTCTCTTCTTTATGGGTGCCGGGGGCCTACATTAGTGAAAATCGCCTGTTCCATTTGTGGGTGACATTAACGTCTTTTTGCAATGAATGAACCTCTCCTCTGTCCGGGTGCCAGGGGTCTACATTTCTGAAAATCACCTGTTGCATTGGTGGATGACATTAAGCCTGTTTTGCTGTGAATGAACCTCTCCTCTGTCTGGGTGCCAGGGACCTACATTAGTGACAATCGCCTGTTCCATTGGTGGGTGACATGAAGCCTGTTTTGCCGTGATTGAACCTCTCCTCTGTCTGGGTGCTAGGGGCCTACATTTCTGACAATCGCCTGTTCCTTTGTTGGGTGACCTTAACACCTTATTGCCGTAAATAAACCTGTCTTCTGACTGGGTGCCAGTGGCCTACATTAGTGAAAATCGCCTGTTCCATTGGTGGGTGACATTAACCTCTTTTTGCCGTGAATGAACCTCTCCTCTGTCTGGGTGCCAGGGACCTACATTAGTGACAATCGCCTGTTCCATTGGTGGGTGACATGAAGCCTGTTTTGCCGTGATTGAACCTCTCCTCTGTGTGGGTGCCAGGGGCCTACATTTCTGAAAATCGCCTGTTCCATTGGTGGGTGACATGAAGCCTGTTTTGCCGTGAATGAACCTCTTCTCTGTCTGGGTGCTAGGGGCCTACATTTCTGACAATCGCCTGTTCCTTTGTTGGGTGACCTTAACCCCTTATTGCCGTAAATAAACCTGTCTTCTGACTGGGTGCCAGTGTCCTACATTAGTGAAAATCGCCTGTTCCATTGGTGGGTGACATTAACCTCTTTTTGCCGTGAATGAACCTCTCCTCTGTCTGGGTGCCAGGGGCCAACCCAGTTTTGCCAGTGATAAGCCCCTCCTGTTTTGTAAAAACGTCTGTTACTGATCAAAAGATGCGTGACTACAAACGCACACTGGTAGACACGACTCTGATGGCATTCCCACCTGACGCCTCCTCAACCTCCTACTCCACATCCACCTCCTCCTAGTTGCCAATTAATAATGTTTAATATTTATTTATTTTATTTTAAGTCATTTCCCTATACACATTTGTTTGCATGGCATTTACCTACATTTTGCTGCCCTTTGCAGCCCTCTAGCCCTTTCCAGGGCTATTTTACAGCCATTTTAGTGCCTAAAAGTTCGGGTCCCCATTGACTTCAATGGGGTCGAACTTTTTTTGTCAAGTTCGGCCGAACTCGTCGAACCCGAACATCCAGGTGTCCGCTCAACTCTAGTCAGGAACATTAGCACACAGTAATAGAGAGGGCTGAGCAATCAGTCCACTGCCAATCTCCCCCAGCACACGCTTGCTGCAGGGAGAAATAGAGCTTTGCATCCTGTTGCTAAGGATGCTGTCGCGTCTCCGGCAGATGTGGCTGAGCAGCACGTCTCTCCTGGTGTGGCCGCACCGAGGCTGAGGATCACGACGCTGGAGCCTGGACTGTTTTATGCACAAATATTTAAGTGCAATCAAGTCCTGATTCTTTTTATATTTATTGCACAACTGCATGAAAATTAATATAAGGTCATTTACAATAGACCCTCGGCCCAAAACTGGTGCAAAAAGTTGCAAGTCCTTTTTAAATGCTATTGGGAATAAATTCAGTCACAAGTGGCATTTCTACACCTACCTTGCCACTTTCTGAAAAGGGGGCAGAGTGAGGTCAGGGGTGAGGTCATTGCTCTTAGGAGATTTATCATCATTTTCTCCAGTTTTAAAATAAATGATGGATGAGCTGGCGTGGATTTAATTACAGGTGCATAGACTGAAGGAGAATGTGTATGCTTAGTTTATGTGCACCTGCAGAAAGCCCCTGAGGAGCCAGTGCAGAGAATGGGAGTGGTAATGGCCCTGATGATATGCTGAATCGTGGTGTGCTCCCTCAGGTCGTTACTCCCTGGAGATCAGTGAAGTCGTAGTACATTAGTTTGTTCACAGTGCAATTTCTCTTCCCAGTTGAAAAGGTATGGTAGTTGGCAAAGTGGCAGATAATGGCACCTCTGCTATGCTATCTTGTTGAGATCCTGTGCTGAACTTCTGAATAATAGCTGATCTACTTCATTCAGCTGCTCCTGAACAGGTTCCTGCAGGCATTTCTTAAGTCTGTTGCTATGTACCTGCTATATATGAATTTCATAGCACCGCTACAACTGTGATTGCCTTATGCTCCCAGTGACTCTCCAGTTTAGTGAGCAGATGATTGTTTCAGAGCCAGACTTGATCTCCAATTTGCAGGGGTCTGACCTTGGCATGGAGGTGAAATTCCGGTTTCTGTTTTTTTGGACTTTTCCTATTCTGGAGTCAACTATTTATTTCTTTAGCATCCTCCAGACACCTTTGGTGCTCCTTAACCCACTCAGTTTAGCAGACAGGATGTTTTGAGCCAGACACAAGTATATCAAGGGCAATATCAACAGGCAGTCGACAGTGTCATCTGAGAGGAAGGTATTAGGGAGTGCACCTGGTGGAACAATGTGTAATGGTATTGTATAGATACAAAAGCTCTGGGTGAAACAATGGGGAATCTGGTCATTGTTGCTGTGGAACAGCCTTGAGTATACTGATGAGTGTCTTATTCATCTTTTCACACAAGCCATTACTCTAACGTTTGAGGTAAAAAAAACACAAAGTTCATAGAACAACTGGGACTCAAATAGTGTTTCTTGATAACTGAGTATTTTGTCAGGAGACCCATATGGCAGTAGGAATCCAGAGTGCAGTGAATGTAGTTTTAGCAGTGAGGCCATTCATGGGTAGGGCCACTACGAACTTGGTGTAGTGATCTATGATGGTCATGGCATATGTGTACCCAGATCTGCTTGGTTCAAGCTTCACATGCTCGAAGGCCACAATTTCGAGAGGGTTTTGGTCATGATTGGGTGAAGAGGAATTCACTGGTCACAATTCAATCCTCTGCTGATGGCACATGTTGGTGAGATGGTTTCTTACCTCTCATCCATTCGACTGATATCTTGGAATTGTGGGAGATCTTTGGATGGAACACTTCAGCCAGATGTTATAATTCCTCAAGTGTTGTAAGTTAATTTGTCTTGGAATAGACAATCATATCATCTAGGTATAACAGGACAGTTTGGAAGTTCTTATGCCCGAGGGATCTGTTATTGCAGGGGCGTAGCTATTGGGGAAGGAGGAGAAGCAACTGCTTTGGGGCCCAAGCTCAGAAGGGACCCAGGAGCAGAAGGAGAGCTGCAGCATAAGACTGGCCCACCACCTATTTCAACAAGATGCAGAGGCCGGCTGCTGCTGTCCCCTGATGACAGAAACTCAGAGCTTACAGTAAGTTACAGGCTCCTCTGCTGCGAAGCATCTCAGACACACCCCATCTTCTCCATTCTGCAGGGCATCACGTGCTTCCTAAGGTGTTGGAGAGTAAGACCGCAGCGGCAGTAGCAGCAGACAGAAGAGATGCAGATAGATTGTGAGTCTGCACGGTCTCTTCTCTGTGGGACAGAGGGAGGTCAAGGAACTGTTGAAGTAGCTGACTGTCTGGATTCTATATGGCCAGCATCTTCAATGCATATTTAAATGGTTTTTACTGCCTCATTAATCAGTTTGTTTGCCTCCTTAGAATCACTGACACCTGCTCTGTCCTATGGTGGCCACTGGCTTCACCCCAGAAAGCCGGACCTCACCGGCCATGATCCCAATCCCCCAAAAAACATGCCCACTTCCGAGGAGCCATGCCCCAATCCCCGGCAAGGGTGGGGTGGAGGGAACTGGGCGGGGGAGAGGGAAGAGCTTGTGGAGGGGCCAGGAGTGTTCTGGAGGGCCTGGGGGTGTCCTGGAGGGGCAGGGGGTGTCCTGGAGCCAGCCTGCTGGGGTTAATAAATACTGTGAAGTTTACTGTGTATTTATTAACCCCTTTCAGCAGTCCCCCATTTACAGTATTTATTAACCCCTTTCAGTCCCCTCTTCTCAGTCCCCCACAGGTGCACTAAACCCTGTTCCACCTGTGCAGCTCTTACCGTGTCCGTGCAGGGCAGGCTATATCCAACTACCAAAGATCCCGGCGCCTGGCAGAGAGAGAGAATGGCGATGCGAGGCAGCCGATGATGGGGTTAGTGGCACAGTTAGAGCTGCGCACTGGGCAGTGACAGAGAAGTGCTGACATTGTGACTGGCAGCACTGCCGCAGCATTCTGCAGCTGCACACCCGTGACGGTTATGTCCCATTACGATTTGCGCTCCTCTGTTCCTGATTAGTTCCCGCTAGGCTCCAGCACAAACCAGAATTCATTGGCCGGTGCAGCTTGACATCACGTAAGCGCGCAGCCAGTCACAGTGGGATTCAAACGTGGCCCTGCTTCCTTAAAGTGACCATGCCTGAGCGCCGCAGTCTAGTCCTAAAAAGGAGGACTTCTGGCCGTCCAACCTGGCCTTGCGCTGGACGGAGGACTAGGAGTCTAAAAACCGGACGTCTGGCCACCCTACTCTGCCCCCACGCCACAGATTCCTGTTCTCTTATCTCACTCACCCTCATAAAGCCCCTGCAGTCTCCTTTCCTCCCTTTTTTCTATCCAGAGCTCCTGTCAACTGTTTTTTCTCCCCCTAAATCGCATTCACCATAAAGACTTTCTAACTTCACAGTGTCACGTGACTGTGCCTTCTAACCTGTACTATGCCCTGTTATGCCATGCATTGTGCTCCCTTCCCTTACTCTGTATAGTGCTTCTAGTCATACCCTGTACTGTACCATCTTATACTCTATACTGTGCCCCCTTTTACCCTGTTATATAGTCAATGGATGGCAGTGTTATCTTGTCAGTGGTCACTGTATGGCGGCATTATCCAGTCACTTTATCGTGGTGCTATCTTTTCACTGTATGGTGGTGCTATCCAGTTACTGTATGGCGGCATTATCCAATCACTGTATGGCGGCATTATCCAGTCACTTTATCGTGGTGCTATCTTTTCACTGTATGGTGGTGCTATCCAGTCACTGTATGGCGGTGTTATCCAGTCACTGAATGGTCATGTTATGCAGTCCCTGTATGGTGGTGTTATCCAGTCCAGGATGTGTGAGGAGGACTATGACGTAGTGGGAATAACTGAGACATGGCTGGATGATAGCTATGACTGGGCAGTTAATATAAAAGGTTACAATCTGTTTAGAAAGGATCGTCAAAACCGGAGAGGTGGAGGGGTCTGCCTCTATGTGAAGTCGTGTCTAAATCCCGTAATTCGAGAATACATCTCTGAGGGACAGGAACATGTGGAGTCACTGTGGGTAGAAATACATGGAGCAAAAAACAATAATAAAATACTAATAGGAGTGTATTATAAACCACCTAATATACCAGAGTCCACAGAAAATCTATTACTAAACGAGATAGACGAGGCGGCAAATCATAATGAAGTCGTTATCATGGGGGACTTCAACTACCCAGATATGGACTGGGAAACTGAAAGCTGTACATCCCAAAAAGGAAATAGGTTCTTGGCAATAGCCAAAGACAATTTCCTTTCCCAACTGGTTCAGGACCCCACTAGAGGGATGGCCATGCTGGACTTAGTATTAACCAATAGACCTGATAGAACAACAGATGTGCAGGTTGGGGGACACCTGGGAAATAGTGACCATAAAGTTATAACCTTCCAATTATCCTTCAAACGAGAGTTTCTAAAGGGAGGAACAAAAATACCAAACTTCAAAAAAGAAAAATTTAGCCAACTAAGCGAGGCCATAGGCCTAACTAACTGGGACAAAGTCCTCAAAAATTAAAATACAACCATAAAATGGGAGATTTTTAAAAGCATTGTAACATCTAATTGTGAGAGGTACATACCTTATAGGAATAAAAGGCTAAGGAACAATAAGAAACCAAGGTGGATAAATGGAACCGTAAAGAAAGCAATAAATGACAAAAAGAAAGCATATAAATCACTAAAACAGGAGGGGAGCCAGGAAGCTCTGATAAACTATAAGGAAAAAAATAAAATATGTAAAAAACTAATAAAATTTGCCAAACTAGAGACCGAGAGATTAATTGCCAAAGAGAGTAAAACTAACCCTAAAATGTTCTTCAATTATATAAATAGTAAAAAATATAAATCTGAAGGAGTCTGCCCTCTACATAGCAATGATGGGGGTGTTGCAGAGAGCGACGAGGATAAAGCAAAACTATTAAATATTTTTTTCTCCACTATATTCACTGAGGAAAATAAACTGTCAGATGAAATGCAGAATGTAAAAATAAATCCCCCATTAGAAGTGCCCTGTCTGACCCAGGAAGAAGTACAACAGCGACTTAAAAAGATTAAAATAGACAAATCGCCAGGACGGATGGCATACACCCCCGTATCCTAAGGGAATTAAGTGATGTCATAGCCAGACCATTATTTCTGATATTTACGGACTCTATAATAACAGGGAATGTTCCACAGGATTGGCGCATAGCAAATGTGGTGCCAATATTCAAAAAGGGTCCAAAAACAGAGCCTGGAAATTATAGGCCGGTAAGTTTAACATCTATTGTTGGTAAACTGTTTGAAGGGTTTCTAAGAGATGCTATTTTGGAGTATCTCAATGAAAATAAGCAAATTACACCATATCAGCATGGCTTCATGAGGATCGGTCATGCCAAACAAATTTAATCAGCTTCTATGAGGAGGTAAGTTCTAGACTTGACAGCGGCGAATCAATGGATGTCGTATATCTGGACTTCTCCAAAGCATTTGACACCGTACCTCATAAAAGGTTAGTATATAAAATGAGGATGCTCGGACTGGGAGAAAATGTCTGTATGTGGGTAAGTAACTGGGTCAGTAATAGAAAACAGAGGGTGGTTATTAACGGTAGATACTCAGATTGGGTCACTGTAACTAGTGGGGTACCTCAGGGGTCAGTATTGGGCCCTATTCTCTTCAATATATTTATTAATGATCTTGTAGAAGGCCTGCAAAGTAAAATATCTATTTTTTGCAGATGACACTAAACTGTGTAAAGTAATTAACACTGAAGAGGACAGTTTTTTGCTACAGAGGGATATGGATAGATTGGAGGCTTGGGCAGAAAAATGGCAGATGAGGTTTAACACTGACAAATGTAAAGTTATGCACATGGGAAGGAATAATGCAAGTCACCCGTACATATTAAATGGTAAAACACTCGGTAACACTGACATGGAAAAGGATCTAGGAATTTTAATAAACAGCAAATTAAGCTGCAAAAACCAGTGTCAGGCAGCTACTGCCAAGGCCAATAAGATAATGGGTTGCATCAAAAGGGGCATAGACGCCCGTGATGAGAACATAGTCCTACCACTTTACAAATCACTAGTCAGACCACACATGGAGTACAGTGTACAGTTCTGGGCTCCTGTGAACAAGACAGACATAGCAGAGCTGGAGAGGGTTCAGAGGAGGGCAACTAAAGTAATAACTGGAATGAGGGAACTACAGTACCCTGAAAGGTTATCACAATTAGGGTTATTCACTTTAGAAAAAAGACAACTGAGGGGAGATCTAATAACTATGTATAAATATATCAGGGGTCAGTACAGAGATCTGTCCCATCATCTATTTATCCCCAGGACTGTGACTGTGACAAGGGGACATCCTCTGCGTCTGGAGGAAAGAAGGTTTGTACACAAACATAGAAAAGGATTCTTCACTGTAAGAGCAGTGAGACTATGGAACTCTCTGCCTGAGGAGGTGGTGATGGTGAGTATAATAAAGGAATTCAAGAGGGGACTGGATGTATTTCTGAAGTGTAATAATATTACAGGCTACAGCTACTAGAGAGGGGTCGTTGATCCAGGGAGTTATTCTGATTGCCTGATTGGAGTCGGGAAGGAATTTTTTTCCCCTTAAGTGGGGAAAATTGGCTTCTGCCTCACAGGGGTTTTTTGCCTTTCTCTGGATCAACTTGTAGGAAACAGGCCGAACTGGATGGACAAATGTCTTTTTTCGGTCTTATATACTATGTTACTATGTTACTAGGATTCTTTACGGTGTGGCAATGTGAACACTGATGTGTGCGGTGAAGCCCCAGGGAAACCGTCAGACAGGGCTGTTTGCACCGAGAGTGTGTCACCAAGGTGCCTGGCCTTGGTGGAGTGAAAGCCCAAGTTCAGTATAGTATTAGTATAGCTGGCTCAGCTAGTTCCAGGGCGGGCTTTTACTGGGAACAGGTAATGTGCAGGGTGGGTGCCTGTTCCCCATGCTCCAGTCCGGGGTTTCGGACAGGTCCATGTCTATTTAGTCCTGCTGCTGGACAAGGTGTGTCACTCTGGGAGAGAGTGTTTTTGTGTAGCAGAGTCCTGGTGAGGCTCTGGGAACGTGATCTCAGCTGAGGAGGGCTGAGGGGCCACGGGGCTAGGTGCTAGCCACAATTCATGGACGTTCGGCTGGGAAAGCCGCATGGGTTCCCGTGTGTGTGAATGGGGTCTTAGGTGAGTCAGCGATATCTTATGTATTAGGTAGTGCCTAGACGGGCAGGTGTTCATTTATTTTGTTTTGTTTGAGAAGACTGCCAAATAAATGTACTGTTTGGACATGAAATCCGTTGTCCGGAAGGAAGTTTGTGTGAATGATCCCCGAGACCAGAGCTAACCCCCCACATTGGTCAGAGGATTTTTTATGGTCAGAGCAGTGAGACTATGGAACTCTCTGCCTGAGGAGGTGGTGATGGGGAGTACAATAAAGGAATTCAAGAGGGGCCTGGATGTATTCCTGGAGTGTAATAATATTACAGACTATAGCTACTAGAGATGGGTCGTTGATCCAGGGAGTTCTTCTGATTGCCTAAGTGGGGAAAATTGGCTTCCACCTCACACGTTTTTTTTTGCCTTCCTCTGGATCAACTAGCAGGATGATAGGCCGAACTGGATGGACAGATGTCTTTTTTCGGCCTTATGTACTATGTTACTATTGCATGGTGGTTCTATCCAGTTACTATATTACAGTGTTATCTAGTCACGATATGATGGTGTTATCTAGTCACTGTATGGAGGTGTTATCCAGTCACTTTATGGCAGTGTTATCCAGACAATGTATGGTGGTGCTATCCAGTCACTGTATGGCAGTGTTATCCATTCACTGTATGGTGGTGTTATGCAGTCACTGTATGGAGGTGTTATCCAGTCACTTTATGGAGGTGTTATCTAGTCACTGTATGGCGGTAGTATGCAGTCACTGTATAGTGGTGTTATCCAGTCACTGTATAGTGGTGTTATCCAGTCATTGTATGGCGGGGTTATACAGCCACTGTATAGTGGTGTTATCCAGTCACTGTATAGTGGTGTTATCCAGTCACTGTATAGTGGTGCTATCCAGTCACTTTATAGAGGTGTTATGCAGTCACTGTATGGCGGTAGTATGTAGTCACTGTATGGTGGTGTTATGCAGTCGCTGTCTGGCAGTGTTATGCATTCACTTTATGGCGGTGTTATCCAGTCACTGTATGGTCGTGTTATGCAGTCCCTGTAACATAGTAACATAGTATATAAGACCGAAAAAAGACATTTGTCCATCCAGTTTGGCCTGTTTCCTACAAGTTGATCCAAAGGAAGGCAAAAAAAAACAGTGAGTTTTTTGTGAACAACAGAAAACTGGTCAATTAAATAAAGGCTTTGGACCCAGGGGGCTGGGCCAAGAGTAGATGGATGGGGCGTGAATTAATATAAATTACATTTAAATTTCATAACATCAAAGGTTTAGTTTAATTCATATAAGATAGAAAAGCATAAAAAGACGCACCTAGGTATTTGAGGAGAAAAATAAGAAAAAAAATATTTTTAACCAGAAGGTGTGCTTTTGGTGAGTTTTGAACTAATGGTGGCCTGTGGATGACACTATAATGGAGATCTGTGAATGACACTGGTATGGGGGGGATCTGTGGATGAAACTAATGGGGGTCTGTGGATAGCACTGTTATGGGGAAACTGTGGATGACACTGCTATAGGGGGATCTGTGGATAACACTTATGTGCTGATCTGTGAATGACACTTATGGGGGATGTGTGAATGACACTGTTATCGAGGGATCTGTGAAATACACTGTTATGGGGGGGGGATCCGTGGATGGCGCGGTTATGGGGGAATCCGTGGATGGCACGGTTATGGGGGAATCCGTGGATGGCACGGTTATGGGGGAATCTGTGGATGGCACGGTTATGGGGGAATCCGTGGATGGCACGGTTATGGGGGAATCCGTGGATGGCACGGTTATGGGGGAATCCGTGGATGGCACTGTTATGGGGGAATCCGTGGATGGCACTGTTATGGGGGAATCCGTGGATGGCACTGTTATGGGGGAATCCGTGGATGGCACTGTTATGGGGGAATCCGTGGATGGCACTGTTATGG
This sequence comes from Bufotes viridis, assembly GCA_033119425.1. Taxonomy (NCBI): domain Eukaryota; kingdom Metazoa; phylum Chordata; class Amphibia; order Anura; family Bufonidae; genus Bufotes; species Bufotes viridis. The sequence continues at coordinate 201,203,472 of CM065593.1, read as the reverse complement.
GGGAATCCGTGGATGGCACTGTTATGGGGGAAGGATCTGTGAATGACACTGGTATGGGGGGGATCTGTGGATGACACTAATGGGGGTCTGTGGATGGCACTAATGGGGATCTGTGGATGGCACTTATGGGGGATGTGTGAATGACACGTATATAGCATCTTATGCTATATATATGTCATCCACAGATCCCTCCTAAGTGCCATCCACAGATCCCCCTAAGTGCTATTCACAGACAGATCTCCCTAAGTGCCATCCACAGACAGATCCCCCCCTAAGTGCCATCCACTGATCCCCCGATAAGTGACCCCCAACACTCAGCATTCATAGTGGAATAATAAAGCCTTTTTTTTCTTCAGAATCGCGCCACACTCCGGAGTCCAGCGCCGCCTCCTAGTTAATTTATTCACCTCACTTGCGGCTGACGTAATCTCGCGCAGTGCGTCTGCGTTAATCAGAACTCAGTTCTCTAGGGCCCCAGGCAGGGAAGGTTCCAGGTTCATGTGGGCCCTTGGGCGATGAAGTCTCAGTGGGCCCCCTTACACAATGATAACTCTGAGTACAGATAATATAGTAGACATTACCTGCAGTCCCATGTAAAACTGTGATGGAAAAAGGACTTTTCTTCTTTAAATGGATTCTGGCTTGTTTTGTGGTCAGCTTTGAGCCGGGTTGCAGCTTCAGAGCGGCTGTACACCTTTCTCCCTCCCCTTCTCTCTGTGCTGTACAAGTTATCTGTCCGTGGAGAGGAGAAAGGGGTGCACGAATCTGGGCACTGTCTCTCTCTCTCCCTACTGATGCTTCGATGTACATGCTTGAGCCAATGCCTTAAATGTTTTATGCTGGACACATAGTACGCACAAACTATAAAAGAGCACCTCTATGAAGTGTCACATATGATGTATGTAGTATTATTGTTAGGATAGACGCCATTAGAAGATGGCCGAACTTTATATGTTTATCTTATGTTCACATTCCAAAGTAGTGTCCAGTGCGCAGGTCCACTGTTATCTCTTATTTTGTTATCTCTTCTTCTCTTTTAACCAATAAAATAATGTTTTGTCCTCAAGAAGCACAGTCCTTTTTTGAAAAATGTATATACCGCTTGCTTTCTGAAATAAACTTAGAGATTACGTAGACTCTTGTGTCTGCATTTCCTCTCCGTGCACATTTATATAATTGGGAGCGGCCACATCAACCTGACTGGGTTTTAATACCAGAACCTAACCAATGCCAGAACAGCTTGGCGCCGAACGTGGGGCCCGAGGAAAGGACCCCCGACTGGACACCCCCGCTACAAATCGGACGAAGGAGGACGTCACCACGGACACTGGGACCGCGGCCCGTGATCTGAGGTAGGAAAACTGACTTAATCCTATCTACTGTGTCCGTGGTGGTGGTTCTCCATAAGTAGCCCGGTTGTGGGGTCTCTGGTCGGAATTAGGGCATCCTCGGGGGCATGTGAGTAAGAACCCCACTGTTTATATAGTTGTACAAATCGAATAATCGGTTGATGTGACCGTGTTTAACGGTATAAGTCTGTGAATAATAGACTCTGACAACGTCTGAATGAGATTTCCTCAAATAGACTGAACCTGTATAGGTGGCCAGGCGTCCACAAAAAGGTCTCAGAAGGGGAGGGATCGGTCTTATGAGTGACCCAGAGTGTGTCCAGGATAAGACTCAAAAGAGACATTTAGTCAGGAGGTCTGTCTTTACAGTCTGGTCGGCTTCAGTAGGTCATCGGAAACCATGACATTTGGTGCACTGAAGCGGAAGATTTGTGACAGGGAAACGTGTGAACAGTGAATCACAATAAGTCCCCTCATTGTTGCCCGAACTGATAAGTGACCCGGAGTTCATTACAGTCTCGGAAGGGAGAAGGGACGGTCTTATAGAGTGACCCAGAGTGTTTCCAAGATAAGACTCAGAAACATCTGTCAGCTAGTTTCCTGTCACATTGTAGACGGCTCCAGTGTGTGAGAGAGACGATAAAGCAAATGTCCCAAAAGGTTACTGCACACCTGAGAAGTATGTGGCAGATAAGAGAGGAAAACGATTTATGGAAAGTCTGAGTAAGCTAGAGAAAATATATGGTATGTGTAAAGGTGGTACTTTGTGTTGTACAATATAGCAAACATTGCTGACAGAAAAGAAAGGTAGATTAGAAGATAAGTTAATAAATATAGTCTGGGTGTGGCTGGACTGTAGTAAGGAATTCAAAGAGACAGGAGAAGAGCAAAATCTTGATGAAGCTAGTGGCAGATACTATTGTAAACCTGGTAATCTTATTGGGCTGGGGCCAGGGCCGGTGCAAGGATTTTTGCCGCCCTAGGCAAAAGAAAAGTTTGCCGCCCCCCCCCCCCTCATGTGACATCACAATGCCCCACCCATATAATCTACCATAATAACTAACGCGAGTGTATAGGGATAGCAGTGTGTGTGCAGTGGATGCATGGTGTGTGCAGTGGATGCAGTGTGTGTGCAGTGGATGCAGTGTGTGTGCAGTGGATGCAGTGTGTGTGCAGTGGATGCAGTGTGTGTGCAGTCGATGCAGTGTATGTGTGTGTGTAGTGTATAGAGAGACCAGTGTGTAGGTGATGCAGTGTGGGTGTGTGCAAGGGATAGAAAGAAGTTCCGTGTTTGTGTTGTGTGTTTCTGAATGTGTGTACAGAGTGCGTTCTGTGAATCTGTGTTTGCATGTGTAAGGCTCTATTCATACATCCAAAATTCTGTTCCTCATTTTGCGGAACGGAATTGCGGACCAATTTATTTCTATCCACACTCCCGGGTCCACACTACCATCCCGCAAAAAAATAGAACATGTCCTATTCATGTCTGCAATTGCGGACAAGAAAAGGCATTTTCTATGCGAGTGCCGGCGATGTGCGGTCCGCAAAATGCAGAAGGCACATTGCCGGTGTCCGTGTTTTGCGGATCCGCAAAACACACTTGGATGTGTGAATGGAGCCTAAGAGATGCATTGTGTTTCAGTGTGTGTAAGGGATGCAGTGTGTGTGTGTGATGGATGTCAAACTCCCCCCCCCCCCAGTCACTCTCTTTCTTACCCCCCTCCCTTGTGTCACTCTTTTCCCCTTCTTGTCACTCTCATTACCCCATCATTACTCTTATTCCCCCTAGTCACTCTATTTCTTGCCCCTTGTGTCACTCTGTTCCCTCCTGTCAGTCCCTCTGGTGTGGTGTGGCCGCCCCTTCTTGTCACTCTCAACCCCCCCCCCCCATCACTCTCATTCCCCCCCCTCCCCCTCTTGTGTCACTCTGTCCCTCCTGTCAGTACCTGTGGAGTAGGGCGCAGGATTAAGGCAGGCAGTGTGAGAACCTCCCTGGTGTCAGTCCATGTGGAGTAGCGTGGCTGAGCTCTGTCCGGTTCCGCGGGTACAGGAGCTTTTGTTCCTTGTACCCGGCCGGACTAAGAGGAAGTGCACACTAAGTGAGCACTTCCTGTCAGTCCGGACAGGTACAGGAAACAAAAGCTCCTGTACCTGCGGACTGTACAGAGCGACATTACTCCACAGGGACTGACACTAGGGAAGCGCTCACACTATCTGTCTTAATACTGCGCCCGGGCGGTGCGCGTCAGCCCGGGCGGGAGCCGGCGCCCCCAGCAAGAGTGCGCTCTACGCGGTGGCGTACTCTGCTTATGGGTGGCGCCGGCCCTGGCTGGGGCAGCCACAGCCCCATAATGGCGTTGAGAAGAAAGGAAAAGGGTGGGTCTGTAATGTATGTTGTCAGCAAAATCCCACCTCCCGAGAGACATGTTTTGCCTGTGGTGCTCCACGCCCACATAGTCACACCCCTGTAAGCCCCAAGCATGTCCTCCCAGTCCCTGCTACGGCGCCATTTTATTTCCAGTCGACGCCCACGGCTGGACCATTAATCTCCTTCAGCCCTGATCCTCCCGTCGCCCCTGTAGTGTCACCAGTGGCTCCGTTATATCCCATCATAAATCCAGACAGCACATTTATGGTCCTTAGCAATCCACCTCCTGCCTCGATCATGATAGGGGGACAGTCAGGAGTACCTGAACAAGAGAATTCAGACAGTGGTGCTGGTCCTGTAGATTCAAACACACAGACCCCTGAGCGACCACCCCCAATAGACTATAGTGGCTCTGGCACCCAACCCTTGAGCCTCCCCCTACGGGCCACCAGACCAACTTTTCTCCAGGAACAGATTAATAAATTACAAAGGAATATGCAAATTTTAGAAAGGGGCAATTTCGAAGCTGTATAGTAAGCCTTAGCTCTTACCTGACCACAAGGACCTCCAAAATATGTGTCCTTTACCCCGCAGTAGTTATTCACCATAGTGAACCTGCTGCCAGATCCTGAAACCCATCCCCTGGCCTTTTTCACAAAATTGTCACAGGTACATCAAACGTATGGATGTACATGGTCAGACCTACAGAGTATTGTGGAAAACAAGACAGGGGAGTATTCTTCACTAATAATGGACCAAAACCCCTCGGCTCCACTTTCCAGCAGGAGTCATGTCGCAATTTGTTGTCAGCCAAACGTGCCCCTTCAATCTGTTAGGCTCTGATTTCCTTCAGAAAATCCAAGCTTACATACAGTTCAGAGAGGATGAGACGGTCACCCTCGGCACAGCCCTATACCCGGAAAAAACCTGCCTCCTCATGGCATTAACAACTCTTCAGGTCACTGATTCATATGAGAAAGGGGATTCACTGCAAACCATTTTGCACCTAATCCCCGATACCCTCTGGGCCAAAGGACCCCAGGATATCAGACGCACCCTGAAGGACCCCAAGGTCCTGCCATAAAAAGCGCAATATACCCGAAATCACTACTTCTCCCTGCTGCACTCCTTCCTCTTCCAAGGGGGGAGTATACTGGAGATTCGGAAGATTTTATTGATCTACATGCTGAAAGAAGATCTCCAGGAAGAAGAACTATGGACCTCAACCGACTCTATTTACAAGGAACCAGATCATGATTGCATCACAATGATGGAAGCTGAAGTAGGGGCACCACCATCAGTACAAGACACTCCTCTGACAAACCCACATCGGACTTTCTTTGTGGACAGCTCAAGGTATGCTGATGTCAAAGGGAAGTTAGATACAGGCATGGCGGTCACTAGTGAGCATGAGGTGCTGTGTGCAAGACAATTGCGCCCAGACCAGTCAGCACAGGAGGCTGAACTCATTGCCCTCACTGAAGCCTGCCTCATGGCAAAAGACTCTAGATATGCCTTTGGAGTGGTTCAGGACTTTGGAGCAATATGGAAAGCCCAGGATTACATCACAGCCACAGGAACTACAATCAAGAATGCTTCAGCAGTAGGGGCTCTAATGGCAGCATTACTCCTGCCCACCCAAGTGATCAAGGTAAAGGCCCATACTCGAGCTGACACCGCTGAGGCCAGAGGATATGCCCTATCTGACCAAGCAGCCAAGAAAGCAGCAGTGGAAGAGGAAAGAGTCCAGTCAGACCAGATTATGGTAGCACAGGAAGACCAAGAACAAAAAGAAGTCACATGGGACCTACTGAAACAGATGCAGAAACAGGCCACTCCCATGGAAAAGGAAACCTGGTTAAGAGTCAGCCCTCGAAGAAGTATCTGGACTCTGGGTAAGCACACTCGCTTTCCTTGTGTCCAGAGTCCTCTATCCCTTAATAGCCTCAGTGGCCCAAGGGCCACCCACCAATCGAAACCCATCATGAAAGAATTAATTGACAAAATATGGGTGGCCCCAGGAATCACCCCGGTCCTGGTAAGGCATACCCAGTCTTGCCTCATTTGTGCTGAGTGCAACCCAGGCAGGACTGAACCCATGCCCACTAAGTGCCTTTTCAGAGCTCTGTACCCATTCTGAAGGATCCAAATCTACCACATCCAGATGCCAATATGCCAAGGGTTTCAATATGTGCTAGTAATGATAGACTTGTTCTCTGGGTGGCCAGAAGCCTACCCCTTCCTAAACCAGACTGCAACCACCACTGCCAAGAAACTAATGCAGGAAACTGTTTGTAGGTTCGGGGTACCTGAGGTCATTGAGTGATCAGGGCCCAGCATTTACTGCTAGTCTAACCCAAGAGGTCTGGAAGATGGTAGGGTCACACCTAGCATTTAACACCGCCTTACCGACTTAACGGGGTATTGAAAAAAAAAAATGCTGAAGATGACCAGGGAAACTCTGGTCTCAGGGACTCTGACTGTATGCATATACGCAGTATTCACACCATTGGGTGACGAGTGGGACAATTCACTGATATGACACCATCAAATTTTAGTCCAGGGGTTGACGGAGACTGAAACTCTGAAAGATTGTTGGATCTGTACCCACAGTCCCGTGAGCTCAACCAGTATGTCTTATTTTGCTATACCCCTGAGCCTTTCTGAATTGATTGACCTGTATAATTCTACTACCTTTTTCACTAACATACACCAAGTCAAATCCAAAAAAGACAAGAACAGGGAAGTATTTTTACCTGTTGCAGGGTGGGCAGATGCCCCGTGGCTCATGATAAACAGATCAGGGCCCTCGATAGATCATAGCTCTACCCCCTGGCAAGAGGGATGCTGGGCTAATGTCACATGTTTTCCTAGCTGCACACACTGTTATTGTCTCCAAGTACAAACCAAAGGCATGACATTTAGTACACACCCACACTCAGGATGAAATGACTTAAAAACGGATAGCCATGTGCATAATTGGTGTAGATGCAGTGAAAGGGAAAGACCTATCCTGTAACAACCGTACTGTACAGGCAATAATGCAGATAACCCTGATTCTGTTGGTGATTTATGTAATCATAATCAAACTTATCATGTCCTGTGTGTCAGAAATATCTAAGAAATTGAAGCGGGAATCTATTATGTTTAGGTATGATAACAGAGCTCTATGCCGTCCTTCCCCCGAAGACCATCGCCTGATGTCTGTGACCAGCCAGCCTGGATACAACCTCGTCAAGAGAACAGGGTAAGAGGGATCCCAGTGTGACACTGGCGGGGTGCTGGAAAGTCCTATACCAGGGGCCTGTTCACTAGGAATTGGTAACTGTCCATGTGGGTGAAGAACGGCAGTCCGGTGCTACTGGGGTCCGTTAGGTTAGGTAGGGTCAGTCAACAATCAAGAATCCAAGGGGGGATTGTGATGGAAAAGGACTTTTCTTCTTTAAATGGATTCTGGCTTGTTTTGTGGTCAGCTTTGAGCCGGGTTGCAGCTTCAGAGCGGCTGTACACCTTTCTCCCTCCCCCTTCTCTCTGTGCTGTACAATATATCTGTTCGTGGAGAGGAGAAAGGGGGGCACGAATCTGGGCACTGTCTCTCTCTCTCTCCCTACTGATGCTTCGATGTACATGCTTGAGCCAATGCCATAAATGTTTTATGCTGGACATATAATACGCACAAACTATAGAAGAGCACCTCTATGAAGTGTCACATATAATGTATGTAGTATTATTGTTAGGATAGACGCCATTAGAAGATGGCCGAACTTTATATGTTTTTCTTATGTTCACATTCCAAAGTAGTGTCCAGTGCGCAGGTCCACTGTTGTCTCTTATTTTGTTATCTCTTCTTTTCTTTTAACCAATAAAATAATGTTTTGTCCTCAGGAAGCACAGCCCTTTTTGAAGAATGTATATACTGCTTGCTTTCTGAAATAAACTTAGAGAATACGTAGACTCTTGTGTCTGCATTTCCTCTCCGTGCACGTATATATAATTGGGAGCGGCCACATCAACCTGACTGGGTTTTAAAACCAGAACCTAACCAATGCTAGAACAAAACCACACCTAACACTAGTGTAGATCATGTGGTAGTGTTACCTGCAGTCCTATGTAAAACCGCAGCTAACACTATTGTAGGTCATGTGGTAGTGTTACCTGCAGTCCTATGTAAAACCACAGCTAACACTAGTGTAGATCATGTGGTAGTGTTACCTGCAGTGCTATGTAAAACCACAGATAAAACTAGTGCTGATAATGTGGTAGTGTTACCTACGTCTTTAGTGTGCCTCCCTTGTCTTTCCCACGGCCTCCATGCTGGTGGCGTTGCCTCCTTTTCCATCTTCTTCTTCTTGCCCCGCACAGAACGTCCTGATGCAGCTGTGTCAAGACATAGGAACACTGTGGGCATGGTGATGGTGACACACACAGGGACAGACAAACACACACAGGGACAGACACCTGTGCGATCACCAACCAACTTTTATCTAATGTGTGGCCACCTTAAGGGGAAATTAAAAGTGAATTCCACCTTTAGTTATGCTCCAACCTTTTGTTACCTTCTAATATGACTCCCATTGATTCCCAGTACTGAGGGGACAGTGACTGGGGTTTAATAGGGAATAATGGACATGTACCAGAAGGTAATCTAAAGTGTAACCCATTAGGCACTGGCTAGAATGTGGTATGGAGTCTAAGCAATGCCTTAGGCCTCATGCACATGGCTGTTATGCTTCCGTGCAATGCATTGGGGACAACAATTTGTGGTCCCCAATGCACTGGCAACATCCGTGCGGCGACCAGGATAGATCGAAAGCCATTCATCTTGAATGGGTCCATGATCCGTCCACACCGCAAAAAAATAGAACATGTTCTATTGTTTTGCGGCGTGGAGGCACGGACAGAAACACCACAAAAGCGCTCCGTAGTGCTTCCCATCTGTGCTCCCGTTCCGTACTGCATCCCCCTGACTGCGGACCCATTCAAGTGTATAGGTGTCTCGGGCATGCGGGTGCACAACAGCCGTGAGCATGAGGCCCTAGACACGTGAAGGGACAGACAGACACACACACAAGCAGGGACAGACAGACACATACACAAACACACGCAGGGACAGACACACACACGCAGGGACAGACAGACACACACACACGCAGGGACAGACAGAGACACACAGGCAGGGACAGACAGAGACACACACACAGGGACAGAAAGACACACACACATACATCATGGCCCTCAGAATACACCTGGATCTGTGCTATAAACCCCCTTAATTGCACCAGATTCCACTCCACTTGAACCCCACTGCCCCTGAGTGCTCCACCTGCCCCCTCATATATGAGCTGCCCCTCACCTGCTCTCCATGAAGCTCTGTGGACTGTTCTGAGTCCTGGGGCCGCTTACCCCAGCAGTGCACATGGTGAAAATTGCCTGCATTGCTGGGGTAAGCTGCCGTAGAATGCAAAACAGGCAGGACACAGTGGGTCCTCCAGGGGGCCCCAGCACTTGCCGTGTATGCTTGGTCCTAGCGCCAGCCCTTGGCCCCAGGGGGGGCACTTGCCCCCCCCTGCGGAAGCCCATGGCAGTAGTATGTAGTCACTGTATGGTGGTAGTATGTAGTCACTGTATGGTGATGTTATACAGTTACTGTATGGCGGTGTTATGCAGTCACTGTATGGCGGTGTTATGCAGTCACTGTATGGCAGTGTTATGCACTCACTGTATGGCAGTGTTATGCACTCACTGTATGGCAGTGTTATCCAGTCACTGTATGGTCGTGTTATGCAGTCCCTGTAACATAGTAACATAGTATATAAGACCAAAAAAAGACATTTGTCCATCCAGTTCGGCCTGTTTCCTACAAGTTCATCCAGAGGAAGGCAAAAAAAACAGTGAGGCAGAAGCCAATTTTTCCCACTTAAAGAGGACCTTTCATCACTTCTAAAGATATTAACTAACGATGCTGACATGTAGAGCGGCGCCCAGGGATCTCCCTGCACTTACTATTATCCCTGGGTGCCGCTCCGTTCTCCCGGTATAGGCTCCGGTCTCTGTGCTCACAAAGTTATAGTAGGCGGGGACCTGGGGGACTTAGTTATAGTAGGTGGAGCCTGCCCTTCATCTCCTTCTCCCAGGCTGTAGCGCTGGCCAATCGCAGTGCAGAGGTCATAGCCTGGGAGATGGAGATGAAGGGCAGGCTCCGCCCACTATAACCAAGTCCCCGAAGATACCGGAGCCTATACCGGGAGAACGGAGCGGCGCCCAGGGATAATTGTAAGTGCAGGGAGATCCCTGGGCGCCGCTCTACATGTGAGCATCATTAGTTAATATCTTTAGAAGTGATGAAAGGTCCTCTTTAAGGGAAAAAACTTCCTTCCCGACTCCAATCACGCAATCAGAATAACTCCCTGGATCAACGACCCATCTCTACTAGCTATAGCCTGTAATATTATTACACTCCAGAAATACATCCAGACCCCTCTTGAATTCCTTTATTGTACTCACCATCACCACCTCCTCAGGCAGAGAGTTCCATAGTCTCACTGCTCTTACCGTGAAGAATCATTTTCTATGTTTGTGTACAAACCTTCTTTCCTCCAGACGCAGAGGATGTCCCCTCGTCACAGTCACAGCCCTGGGGATAAATAGATGATGGGAGAGATCTCTGTACTGACTCCTGATATATTTATACATAGTTATTAGATCTCCCCTCAGTCATCTTTTTTTCTAAAGGGAACAACCCTAATTTTGATAACCTTTCAGGGTACTGTAGTTGCTCCATTCCAGTTATTACTTTAGTTGCCCTCCTCTGAACCCTCTCCAGCTCTGCTATGTCTTTCTTGTTCACAGGAGCCCAGAACTGTACACAGTACTCCATGTGTGGTCTGACTAGTGATTTGTAAAGTGGTAGGATTATGTTCTTATCACGGGCATCTATGACCCTTTTGATGCAAGCCAGAATCTTATTGGCCTTGGCAGTAGCTGCCTGACACTGGTTTCTACAGCTTAGTTTGCTGTTTATTAAAATTCCTAGATCCTTTTCCATGTCAGTGTTACCGAGTGTTTTACCATTTAGTAAGTACAGGTGACTTGCATTATTCAATCCCATGTGCATAACTTTACATTTGTCAGTGTTAAACCTCATCTGCCATTTCTCTGCCCAAGCCTCCAATCTATCCAGATCTCTCTGTAGCAGAACACTGTCCTCTTCAGTTTTAATCACTTTACACAGTTTAGTGTAATCTGCAAAAATTTATATTTTACTGTGCAAGCCTTCTAAAAGATCATTAACCACCTCAGCCCCCCTAGCTTAAACCCCCTTAATGACCAGGCCACTTTTTACAATTCTGCACTACACTACTTTCACCGTTTATTGCTCCGTCATGCAACTTACCACCCAAATGAATTTTACCTCCTTTTCTTCTCACTAATAGAGCTTTTATTTGGTGGTATTTCATTGTTGCTGACATTTTTACTTTTTTTGCTATTAATAAAAATTTTACGACATTTTTCACTTTCAGTTGTAATTTAAAAAAAAAAAAACTACATTTCAATATAAATTTTTCTCTAAATTTGGTATTCTACATGTCTTTGATAAAAAAAAAATCCAAGAAGTGTATATTTATTGGTTTGGGTAAAAGTTATAGCGTTTACAAACTATTGTGCAAAAAATTGAATTTCCGCATTTTGAAGCAGCTCTGACTTTCTGAGCACCTGTCATGTTTCTTCAGGTGCTAGAATGTCAGGATAGTATAAATACCCCCCAAATGACACCATTTTAGAAAGAAGACACCCCAAAGTATTCGCGGAGGGGCATGGTGAGTTCATGTGTAATTTCATTTTTTTTCACAAGTTAGCGGAAAATGACACTTTCTGAGGAAAAAAAAATAATAAAGTTTCCATTTCTGCTAACTTCTGGCAAAAAAAAAAAGAAAATCTCAGATGGACTCACTATGCCCCTCAGTGAATACCTTGGGGTGTCTACTTTCCGAAATGGGGTCATTTGTGGGGTGTGTTTACTGTTTACTGTTTACTGGCATTTTGGGCGGGGCTAAATTGTGAGCAGCCATGTAAAACCTAAAGGTACTCGTTGGAATTTGGGCCCCTTTGCGCACCCAGGCTGCGAAAAAGTGTCACTCATGTGGTATCGCCGTACTCAGGAGAAGTAGGGCAATGTGTTTTGTGGTGTATTTTTAGATATACCCATGTTGGGTGAGAGAAATATCTCTGTAAATTGTCAACTTTGTATAAAATTTTTTTTAAAAGTTGTCGTTTACAGAGATAATTCTCACACAAAGTATGGGTATATATTAAAATACACCCCAAAACACATTGCCCTACTTCTCCTGAGTACGTCGATACCACATGAGTGACACTTTTTTGCAGCCTGGGTGCGCAAAGGGGCCCAAATTCCAACGAGTACCTTTAGGATTTCACAGGGCATTTTTACGCATTTGGATTCCAGACTTCTTCTCACGCTTTAGGGGGCCCTGAAATGCCAGGACAGTATAAATACCCCCCATGTGACCCCATTTTAGAAAGAAGGTATTTCGTGAGGGGTATGGTGAGTTCATGTAAAATTTTATTTTTTGTCACAAGTTAGTGGAATATGAGACTTTGTAAAAAACAAAAAAAGATATACTAATTTCCGCTATTTTGTGCCAAAAAAAAATTCTGTGAACTCGACATGCCCCTCACGGAATACCTTGGGGTGTCTTCTTTCCAAAATGGGGTCACTTGTGGGGTATTTATACTGCCCAAACACGGAAACAGAGATAGGTGCACACTGCCGTCACACTAAACCCTCACACTGATGTTGAGATTGAGAGGTTAGTTCGACATATCCTACTAGGAGGACATGTCTTAAGCTCGGGCACAAGCGTCAAGGTCTCTCAAGTAGCCCGAGGCCCTAACACTCACCTACCTGCGCCATATGGGCGATATCAGGGGCCAGTGGGCAATTACAGGAGCATTAAGACGACTCACAAACATCTCCACTGTTACCTCCAGCATGTAGCCATGCTTGCAATGGGAGGTGGGAGGTGTCTATGAGCCCCACCCAAGACTGACTGATATAGCCCAGAGCCTAGCAGGTGCACCCAAATGTGGCCTGCAGATGAAAAACAGGCACATTTAAATTGGAGTTTATACACCTCCGTACATATATATAAACCATCAAAAAGTGTGGTGTCGGGCTACTTGAGAGACCTTGACGCTGGTGCCGGAGCTTAAGACATGTTCTCCTAGTAGGATATGTCGAACTAGCCTCTCAATCTTAACATCAGTGTGAGGGTTTAGTGTGACGGCAGTGTGCACCTATCTCTGTTTCCGTGTTTGTTCTGAATACTTGCCACATCCACATAAATTTCATCTTATGTAGGATGTCCATTGTGGTACTTGTAGTCCGTTGCTGGCATCATCCATTGTATGCATTTTTTGCTGGTGATTGCCATTAGCAACGGACTACAAGTGTAGGATGTGCTCCCCTATAGAAATGCACAACTGCATATGGGTATGAGCGCATCCTGCTTTTTTAACACCACACTTTTTGATGGTTTATATGTATTTATACTGCCCTGGCATTTTAGGGGCCCTAAAGCGTGAGAATCCAAATGCGTAAAAATGCCCTGTGAAATCCTAAAGGTACTCATTCGCCGTACTCAGGATAAGTAGGGCAATGAGTTTTGGGGTGTATTTTTACATATACCCATACTTTGTGTGAGAAATATCGCTGTAAACGACAACTTTTTGAAATTTTTTATACAACGTTGTCAATTTACAGAGATATTTCTCTCACCCAGCATGGGTATATGTAAAAATACACCCCAAAACACATTGCCCTACTTCTCCTGAGTACGGCAATACCACATGAGTGACGCCTTTTTGCAGCCAAGATGCGCAAAGGGGCCCAAATTCCAATGAGTACCTTTTAGGAGGGCATTTTTACCCATTTTTCTTCTCACGCTTTAGGGCCCCTAAAATGCCAGGGCAGTATAAATACCCCATATGTGACCCCATTTTGGAAAGAAGATACCCCAAGGTATTCTGTGAGGGGCATGGCGAGTTCATAGAAGATTTTTTTTTCCCTTCCCCCACAGCAGCACCTTGGAGAGATGGCTCCGCCTCCAGGACAGGAAACCTGCAGAATAAAAAGGTGGAGCCTCTCTCCCACCTCAGTGAGGTTTCCTGTCCTGGAGCAGGGAGCCTGCAGTGTTTTTCCCTAGGGAAGATCCATGGTCTGGAAGCCCTGACAGTTGTCAGAGGGCCATGGGTTGAAGATAGATACCTGTGCCGTCCCCCCTCCCATAGGCTTAGGATGCAGGGGGGCAGGGGATCCGGCGCTTGTCCAGAAACGCCGGCTCCTCTGAGGATCAGGAGGCGCCGGCCCTTCAGGGGGAGGGTATCGCGCCGCAGCGTAGCGTGGCCAGGCGGTCACCAGCGGCAGCTGAAGGCAGGGAGCAGGGGAACCGGAAGTAGAAGAGCCGATGCGTTCCACGGTGGAACGCAGGCGCACTTCCGGTCGGACCGGAAGTTCAGCCGAAGTGCGGGAGATTTAAATTCCCAGAGTCCCAGGTAAGACAGCCAGGCTGTGTGTGCGTCCTGACTGGTTCCTGTCTAACAGTTATTGGAACTGACCTGTACTGCTCCTGGAAGTGCTGCCTGCAGTCACTGTGGTGGGTCCCCCTCTTTATTCTAGCTCTCAGGTGAGAGTATATGGTTTGGCTACATAAGTGACTATAAATTTCTTACTGACATTGCAGGGTATTGTCTTGTACTGCATGATGGAGGAGGAAAAGAGGTCTGAAGCTACAGACGTGGAAGGCTTACCGCCGGTACTGTGGTCTGGGTTAGGGGTCCTTTAAGAGATTGAGCGGACTCCTTAGACCTTGTTACTTTCTCCTTTCCTTTAGACGGCCCCCAAAAAAGCGGTAGCGAAGAAAAGGAACAAAGAGTGTCCAATTTGTAGATGTGCTCTGCCTTCTTCATATGCCAAAAGATTATGCCGTCAGTGCATTGAAAAAACGGTGGCGGAAGAAACCCCGAGTTTTTTCAGGGATTTGAAAACCCTTATACGGACGGAAGTTAAGACTTCATTAAAATCATGTAAAAGAAAAAAGAAAGAGATAGAACAGGATTCTGAGATTGATACGGCTGACGAGAATGGGTCCCCGGTCTCAGTAGAGGATTCGGACGAATCGTGTTCCTCAGAAGAGGAGGGAAAAATAGGAAAATTTTTGTTTCCAGCGGAAGATACGGACAAACTTCTGAAGGCCATCAGGTCTACGTTAGAAATAGAGGATGTGAAAGAGGACAAGTCGGTGTCCGATTGTATTTTTGAGGGGATAAGAGAAAAGAAGCGTAGATGCTTTCCACTTCATAAGTCAGTATCAGCGATTATTGATAAAGAGTGGAAAAAACCAGACAAGAAACCCTTTATTTCTAAGACATTTAAAAGAAAGTACCCATTTGATGAGGAAGCTTCCACTTCTTGGGACAAGGCCCCAAGATTGGACGTAGCAATTTCCAAAATCTCTAGGAAATCCTCACTACCTTTCGAGGATATGGGGTTTCTTAGAGAGCCCCTGGACAAGAGAATAGATTCTTCTCTTAGAAATACATGGGAGTCGGTGGCCGCTACATTCAGACCTAATATTGCCACCACGGTCACGGCTCGGTCTATGTCTCTATGGTTAGAGAGGTTGGAGGGGCAGATACGGGACAAGTGTCCAAGGGAGCAACTGTTGGCTTCCATTCCCACCTTTCAAAAAGCCGCAGACTTTATTGCTGACGCATCTATGGATGCGGTTAAGCTGGGGGCTAGGGCGGCATCACTATCCAATTCAGCTAGGAGAGCTTTATGGTTAAAAAGCTGGAAAGGAGGTGATATGTCGTCTAAACTCAGATTATGTGGTATTCCATGTGATGGGCAGTATCTTTTTGGGTCTGAATTGGACTCGCTATTAGAGAAAGCTGCAGACAGAAAGAAAAAATTCCCGCAGGAGTCCTTCACTCAGTTTAAGAATTATAGACGGCCCTTTCGGACAGGGTCTAGGTTCCAGGGGAAGAGGCAGGAAAAAGGGAGTGATCAAGGTCCCCGTAATAGACAGGGAAATAAGGGCTTTCTCTTTGGATCAGGTAATAATAGAGGAGACAAGCAGAGTAAACAATGACGCCGCAATCCAAGTAGGAGGGAGGTTAAAATCCTTCCTTCCTGCTTGGGAAAAGTTAGCAGGAAGTTGGCTGATGAGTGTATTGAGAGAAGGCCTCCGACTAGAGTTTCTA
Organism: Bufotes viridis; assembly: GCA_033119425.1. NCBI lineage: Eukaryota > Metazoa > Chordata > Amphibia > Anura > Bufonidae > Bufotes > Bufotes viridis. Next base: position 201,187,473 of record CM065593.1, on the reverse strand, counting down.
AGACATCCCCCAGAAAACTTTGTAATGTCCAGATCCTCAGTTGCTTTGATAAAAGAAATAAAGTTGTTAATAGCAAAAAATGTGTTGATTCCGGTTCCGGAGGCGGAAAGAGGAAAGGGCTATTACTCCACTCTGTTTCTGGTCAGAAAACCGGATGGGTCCTTCAGGACAATAATAAATCTCAGGCATCTGAACAAGTTTTTGAGGGTCAGGAAATTCAAAATGGAAACGGTCAAGACTGCAATCCTAATGTTGTTTCCAGGTTGCTATATGGCAGTACTGGATTTAAAGGATGCTTATCATCATGTCCCGATTCACCAGGACCACCAAAGGTACCTCAGAGTGGCGGTGAAAACGGAGAGGGGAACTTGGCACCTTCAGTTTCAGGCGCTCCCCTTTGGCCTTTCCATGGCTCCCCGGATATTTACAAAGGTGGTAGCAGAGATGGGCTCTTTTATCAGGAAGGAGAATATCTCTTTTCTTCCCTACCTAGACGACGTCCTGATAGTGTCCAATTCAAGGGAGTCATGCGCAAGAGCCGTAAGTCAGGTCATGAGTATTCTGGTAGAGCTGGGATGGCTGATAAATCTTCGAAAATCAAGGTTGGAGCCATCAACGAAACAAATATTTTTGGGGTTGATTTTGGATTCCTTGCAACAGAAGACCCTTCTGACGGACGAAAAGGTTGTCAGAGTCCAGCAGGTAGTGACGAAAGTCCAATCGGGGGTCCCTTTGACTGTCAGGAAGGCCATGTCAGCCCTGGGGGTTCTAACCTCATGTATCCCTGCTGTTCGGTGGGCCCAGAGACACTCTCGCAGGCTACAGATGGATATTTTGACAGCCACTGGAAGAGGGGGGAAGTTGTTGGAGTCGGAGATTTTTCTTTCAGACGCGACTATTTCCTCCCTATCCTGGTGGAAGGACTTAGAGAACCTCAGGAGGGGGGTCCCTTGGGTTCCTCCCGCCCCATTGGTAGTAACGACCGATGCCAGTCCTTGGGGTTGGGGGGCGCATGTGGGGGACCAGGTATTCCAGGGAGAATGGTCCAGAGCCCAAAAGGAATTCTCCTCAAACAGAAAAGAAATGAGGGCAGTGCTGTTGGCCTTAAAGGCAATTCCAGGAGACATTCAGGGCAGGCATGTAAGGATCATGTCCGACAATCAGACTGTTGTATCTTATCTGAACAGACAGGGGGGCACAAGGTCCAGGTCTCTTCTGAGGGAGTCAGATTGGATTTTCAGAGAGATAGAGGAAAAGGTCGTTCATCTTTCAGCTTTGCACATAAGAGGATCAGAAAACACGATAGCGGACTTCCTAAGTCGACGCAGGCTTCGTCAGGGGGAGTAGACCTTGAGTCACAGGGTTTTTGCGCAGATCGTGGATCTATGGGGGATGCCCTGTATAGACCTGTTTGCAATGAGAGAGAACAGAAAAGTCAGGAGGTTTTTTTCTCTCAATCCCAGGGAATTCCCGTGTGGAGTAGATGCCCTTCTCCAGGAATGGGACTTCCCGTTAAGCTATGCGTTTCCCCCGCTGCAGCTTCTTCCGAGAGTGATAAGGAAGATCCGTTACGAGAGGGCCAGGGTGATTCTAATTGCTCCCTTTTGGCCGAAGCGGGCATGGTTCTCCCTATTGAGAGACATGTCAGTCTCGGATCCCTGGATTCTGCCTCTGGTACCAGACCTTCTTTCTCAGGGGCCAGTATTCCATCCGGAGGTGAAGTCCCTTCATCTTTCGGCTTGGAATTTGAGAGGTCATTTTTGAATAGCCAGGGGTTTTCTCCCGAGGTAGTCCAGACTCTGATGCAAAGCAGGAAGCAGGTTACCAATGTTATTTATGCTAGGATTTGGAGGAGATTTTTGAGTTTCCTGGGTATGGATAAGGTTTCCTGGCCTTTAAAGTTCTCGATTGCCAAGGTTTTAGAGTTCCTGCAGAAGGGACTTGCTCTCGGTTTGGCAAAAAGTACTCTCAAGGTGCAAGTTTCTGCTATTTCAGCGTTAGGGAATAAGAAATTGGCTAGTAACCCTTGGGTGGTACGGTTCTTTAAGGCAATAGACAGAATGTTGCCGGTCAAAGGACCAAGATTCCCTCCATGGGATTTAAATCTGGTTCTTAATGCCTTAACGAAGTCCCCGTTTGAGCCAATAGATTCTTGTTCGATTAAACTCCTAACCCTGAAGCTTGTTCTCTTAGTGGCCTTGACGTCAGCTAGAAGAATTAGCGAGATACAGGCTTTCTCTATCAACCCTCCTTTTTTGACAGTAAAGGAAGATAGGGTCATCATCAGGCCAGATCCAGCCTTTCTACCAAAGGTTCCATCTAGGGCTAACCGTTCTCAGGAGATAGTTCTCCCAGCCTTCTTTTCAGGTCCAAAGAACGATAAAGAGAAGGAGCTACATACCCTGGATGTGAGGAGATGCTTGATAAAGTATCTAGAGGTGACCAAAGAGTGGAGAAAATCTCAATCCCTGTTTATTCTTTTTGGTGGATCAAAGAAAGGGAAGACTGCCTCAAAGGCTTCAATTGCAAGGTGGATCAGGGAAGTCATTTCCTTATCTTATTCAGTTTCTGGAATCTCTCCTCCGGTTTCTGTAAAAGCACACTCTACTAGGGCGGTGTCTACCTCCTGGGCGGAGAGGGCCAGTGTCTCAATCGAACAAATTTGCCGCGCGGCTACCTGGTCGTCTCCGTCCACCTTTTATAGGCACTACCGTCTTCAGCTTGACTCTGTGTCTGATCTTCTTTTTGGGACTAAGGTTCTTGAATCTGTCTCCCACCCTATTTAGATCTCTGTAATCTCTCTCCAAGGTGCTGCTGTGGGGGAAGGGAAAAATGTCGGTTACACTCACCGGTAAACGTTTTTTCCAGACCCCACAGCAGCACCTCTAGTTCCCTCCCAAAAGAAAATGAATAAAAAAAAAAATAATAATAAATCTTCCAAAAAAAAAAAAAAAAAAAAAATTTATATGTGTAGATAAGATCTTTATGCCGATTGGTGTAAAGGAAAAGCTAACCATAAGGGGAGTCCCTCTCATCTCTGAAAACTCACTGAGGTGGGAGAGAGGCTCCACCTTTTTATTCTGCAGGTTTCCTGTCCTGGAGGCGGAGCCATCTCTCCAAGGTGCTGCTGTGGGGTCTGGAAAAAACGTTTACCGGTGAGTGTAACCGACATTTTCTGGCACAAGTTAGCGGAAATTGATTTTTTTATTGTTTTTTCTCACAAAGTCTCCCTTTCCGCTAACTTTTGACAAAAAGTTATATTTTTCATGGACTCACTATGCCCCTCAGCGAATACCTTGGGGTGTCTTCTTTCCAAAATGGGGTCATTTGTGGGGTGTTTGTACTGTTCTGGCATTTTGGGTTTGGCTAAATTGTGAGCAGCCATGTAAAACCTAAAGGTATTCATTGGAATTAGGGCCCCTTTGCGCACCCAGGCTGCAAAAAAGTGTCACATGTGGTATCGCCGTACTCAGGAGAAGTAGGGCAATGTGTTTTGGGGTGTATTTTTACATATACCCATGTTGGGTGAGAGAAATATCTCTGTAAATTGACAACTTTGTATTAAAAAATTTAAAAAGTTGTCGTTTACAGCGATATTTCTCACACAAAGTATGGGTATATATATAAAAATACAACCCAAAACTCATTGCCCTACTTCTCCTGAGTACGGCGATACCACATGTGTGCCACTTTTTTGCAGCCAAGATGCGCAAAGGGGCCCAAATTCCCATGAGTACCTTTAGGATTTCACAGGGCATTTTTACGCATTTGGATTCTCACGCTTTAGGACCCCTAAAATGCCAGGGCAGTATAAATACCCCACGAGTGACCCCATTTTGGAAAGAAGACACCCCAAGGTATTCTGTGAGGGGCACGGCGAGTTCACAGAAAAAAAAGAAATTTTGGCACAAGTTAGCGGAAATTGATATATATTTTTTTCTTTGTAAGAAAATTCTTTCATCTTGCAACTCTACCCTATAGCCCAGACATATGAAGAATACGGGAGATTGTTGTCACATGTACCACACAGCCAGTACTTGCCAGATATTTCTGGAGCTCCTTTAATGTTGCTGTAGGCCTCTTGGTAGCCTCCCAGACCAGTTTTCTTCTTGTCTTTTCATCAATTTTGGAGGGACGTCCAGTTCTTGGTAATGTCACTGTTGTGCCATATTTTCTCCACTTGATGATGACTGTCTTCACTGTGTTCCATAGTATATCTAATGAGCTGGAAATTCTTTTGTACCCTTCTCCTGACTGATACCTTTTAACAATGAGATCCCTCTGATGCTTTGGAAGCTCTCTGTAGACCATGGCTTTTGCTGTGGGATTCGACTAAGAAAATTTCGGGAAAGACCAACTAGAGCAGCTGAACTTTATTTGGGGTTAATCAGAAGCACTTTAAATGATAGAAGGTGTATGGTGACTCCTATTTAGCACGATTTTGAATGTGATTGCTTAATTCTGAACACAGCTACATCCCCAGTTATTTATTTTGTTTTCTTCCCTCGATTTCAGTTTGTTTTTCAGTTGAGTGGTACGGTGGTCACATTGAAGGTGGAAAAAGTTCTGAAATTATTTATCTTTGTCTCATTTTTTTACAGCACAGAAACCTGACATTTTAACAGGGGTGTGTAGACTTTTTATATCCACTGTATTTTTATTTTGCCACTAATACACATCATACTGGGCTTCAGTCTATATCACTGAACGTCAGAACGTCAATTAGGCCCAAATTTTTTTCTACTGTTACACAACAGGCTTTCGAACAGATACATGCAACGCTGGATGGCGAATATATATTTTTTTCACCACCAATACATGGCAAACTGGGCTTCAGAATATATCAATGCACCACAGAACATCAATTAAGTCCAAATTTTTTACTACTTTTACACAACAGGATTTTCAAAAGATATATGCAATGATGGACGGCTAATATATTTTTATTTCGCCACTAATCCACGTCAAACTGGACATCAGAATATATCACTGCACCGCAGCACGTCTATTAGGCCCAAATTTTTTTCTACTATTGCACAACAGGCTTTTCAACAGATATATGCAACACTGGATGGCGAACATATTTTTAATTCTCCACTAATATTCGGCAAACAGGGCTTCAGAATATATCACTGCACCGTAGAACGTCAATTAGGCCCAAATTGTTTTCTACTTTTACAAAACAGGCTTTTCAACAGATATAGGCAATGCTGGATGTCGAATATATTTTTATTTCGCCTCTAATGCACGGTAATCTGGGCTTCAGAATGTATCACTACACCGCAGATCGGCAATTAGGCCCAAATATTTTTCCACTTTTACACAAAAGGCTTTTCAACAAATAAATGCAATGCTGGACGGCGAATATATATTTTTTTCACCACTAATATACGGCAAACTATTAAGCCCACACAACAGGCTTTTGACCAGATATATGCAAAGCTGGACAGGGAATATATTTTCATTTCACCACTAATGCAAGGCAAACTGGGTTTTACAATATATCACTACACCGCAGAAAGTCAACTAGGCCCAATTTTTTTTCTACTTTTACACAACAGGCTTTTCAACAGAGAAGTACATCGCTGGACAACGAATATATTTTTATTTCACCATTAATACACGTCAAACTGGGCTTTATGGTTCAATCTTTTTATTGTATCATCCATACAATATAACAATCAGAAAATAACAGTTTCAGATTATCAAAGGAGGTAACTGTAAGCAACATGAGATTTGAAACATATCTAACAAAGCATGTATGATACCTTCAGGTATCCAAGTAAAGAAATAAACGGTATGTAATATCTGTACTATCTGTAATTGTTAGTGAGAGGCAGAAAGACAAGACTGAAACATTTAGGTCAGAAGTTAGGGTATTGGGGGGGAGATGTATTTTAGTAAACCGAGAATATTTCTAGAAAGCGCGTGTTCCGTCAGTTAATCAAGCCGAAAAGCGTAGAGAGGTACGAAATTGAAATCAAGGAATCAAGGATCCCAGGCTGCAGTGAAAACAGATCCTGTGACTCTGTTCTCAGCGCCTAGTTCTTCCATACGTGCAAGTGCATCCAGAGCGGTCACCAACGTGATTCTCTGTAAGCTCTCTGTCGATTTCCACCTGCGTGAGATAATCTGCCTCATGGCCAGTATGAAGAATATAAGGGTGGCCTTCTTAACTTGCTTTATTCTCCCCGGGAAAATGGAAAGTAGTGCAATCAAGGGAGAAGGAGATATATTAGTCCGGTAGAGGTGGTTATAAAGAGAGAAAACATCCTTCCAAAGGGAGGCAACTCCAGAGCAATCCCAAAATATATGTACCATCATGCCCACAGCCATTAGGCAACGCCAGCAGATTATTCGGTACAGATGGGTAGAATTTATGTAGTTTTACCGGAGTCCTATACCACCTAGTCCAGATTTTAGCCACTTGACGTGGAGGAGTTATGGGTGAATAATAAGGATCTTTTCCATTGATCCGGGGTAATAGTTCCTCTTCCCAGGCTTGGGCCAATTTTTGTCCCTGGGGGTGTATTCCATTTTCCCTATCCTCAATCTCTCCATCATTTAACATGCTGTAAATCATGGATACGGCATGTCCTGGAGCTGACGCGGATACACATAACTTCTCAAACGAGGTCAGATGCGTACTGAACTCAGACCCAGGTGTCAAGGACCCCAGCCCAAGAAATTTCGTAATTGAAAATATAGAAACCATCGACCCAGCGTATTTTGTAGAAGGTGAGACAAGTCGTTCAGAGGAAGCAACCCCCTGTTGTTGTGAAGGTCTTTGATGGTAATCGGAGTTGTGGCCGTCGTTTTGAATCTCGGTTGGCTTTTGAGGGTATCAGGGAGATCTGGGTGACAATTTAGTACTGTAGGAGGGCAATGGATCACGGCCAATTTAAGTTTAGTCGTAAATCTGCCCCATAACGTGGCCAAAGAGGATAGTAATGGGGATAATTTGTAGATGTGGAATCTGGTTTCTCGATTCTGCTGGAAGCCAAAAGAGACCCGGTACGTGTATCTTTCAATTTCCACCCATAGTTTCGTGGCAGTGTTGTGAAGTAGATCAAGAACACAGTTTGCAATAGATGCTCTAAAATAAGTGAGAAAATTTGGTAGACCCGCTCCCCCAGATGACTTGGAGCGCGATAGCAGATCATAGCTAAGTTTGGGTCTTGTGCCCTTCCAAATGAATTGTGTGGATATTCTCTTAAGATGAGAAAAAAAGAGGCGGGGATCTGACATGGAGGTGTTTCAAATAAATAGAGGAGTCTAGGTAGGATGTCCATCTTTAAGGCGCTGATTCTACCTTACGAAACAATTTATATAGACGCCCACTTTTGAAGGCTCGACTCAATAGTTTTGACTAAGGGCGGGAAATTGAGTTTAAAGATGTGCTCAGTGTTGGCGGGTAAATTGATTCCTAGATATTTAATGTATTGCGGGGCCCATCTGAATGAAAAGGCTTCTTTTAGGGGTAATGTTTAGGATTTCTGATTTCTGGACGTTCACTTTAAAATTGCTAAGACGGCCAAATATCTTAAATTCACTTAGTACTGAGGGAAGACTGACTCTAGGGGAAGTTAAGTATATGAAGAGGTCATCAGCAAACAGTGACAATTTATGTTCAGTTTTACCTATGAAGGGACTTTTGATGGATTCGTTGGCTCTTAAGGCATTCGCCAAGGATTCCATGACTAGGATATACAAAATAGGCGACAGGGGACATTCCTGGCGCGTTCCGTTGTGTATAGGGAAGGGGGCAGACAAAGTGCCATTAACGCGTTCGCTCGCTGAGGGGGAAGTGTACAGAGCCATAATTCTGTGGACCATTTTAATCCCTAAGCCTAGGTGAGTCAGGGTTGCGTTTAGGAAGGCCTTCTCTGCGTCGACTGAAAGAAGACAAAGAGGGCTCTTTGACTTTCGCGCTCTGGCTATCAGCCCGATGTATTTTGTCAACATTTAACAATGAAATGGGTCTACAGTTAGAGCAAAGGGAAGCATCTTTGCCTGGTTTAGGAATGACCGTGATATGGGCTTGTAAAGCCTGGTATGGGAAGGGGCAGTCCTCTGAAATTGCACTAAATGCCTTCAAAAGGAGTGGGGCAAGATTGTCTCCAAAGAATTCATAAAAACGGGGAGTTAGGCCATCAGAGCCGGGACTTTTCCCATTTTAAAGTTCTTTAACTATAGCTAAGAGCTCTGGGGGGGTGAAATCAGCTTCCATATCATTGGAGGCAGTGGTTGAAAACTGCTTGGGGCCATGTTGTAACAAGTATTCTAGTATTTCGGTATTCCGAGGGGTGGGGTTGGACAACGGATTCTGGTTCAGATTATATAATTCCGTGTAGTAGGATTGAAATTCCTGTGTAATCTCCGAAGGAGTATAAACCATACCCATGGTAGGTATGTTCAGTGCCGGCACGTGAGTTAAGGGAGTCCGAGGATGGAGGGCACTTGCAAGCCATTTCCCACTTTTATCGCCATACTTGTAAAAACCCTGTCTGATTTTGTTCCTGATACAGAGATTTTTGGTCGAGTATTTGAAGGATTTGCTGACGTATAGAGGAGATATCTGCTTTTAACTTGGCAGAAGGGGAGGTTTTGTTCAGGGTTTCTTTCTGGTTAAGGTCTGTAAATAGTATGGAAAGTTTATGGGTGTGCTCTTTTTTAAGCCTAGCACCATGGGATATAAAGACGCCCAAAGTACATACTTCGGGACTTCCCATTGAATGGGAGAAGTTGTCTAGTCCGATGCGTGGATGTTAACAAAGTCAGTAATAGCAGATCTTATCGCCATGGCACATACTAGGTCTTTGAATAGATTTGGGGACAATGAGCCATAGACAGGGGCGTGACCTGACCATACAAATGTGTCCTTAGAACAACGAGGGTGTAGATCCAATAGTGCTTGGGATATAAAAATATGGTCAAGTCTCCCATAACTATTGTGGGCTAGGGAATGAAAACTGTAGTCCTTGACACCTGGGTGTAGAATACGCCATAGGTCAACTAACCTGAGGGAGTTTAAGTCTGACCTAAACATGCGCAGTGCTGATGGAGAGATTGAGGACTTACCAAGCGATGAGTCTAGGTCTGGGTCCATTACCATGTTAAGATCTCCTCCCATGATGATGTGGGAACCGTCTGCGAACTTTGATAAACGTCTCAAAATTTTGGTGTCAAAGGATGTCTGCTCCTGGTTTGGGAAATAAACATTAGCTATCCTATAAATGGTATGATCAACAGAGAGCTTAGGGAAAATAAATCAGAACCTGTGGGCGAAAAGTCTTATGAAAAGCAATGGATACCCCACCAGCTTTCTTGGAGGGGTTCGTGCTATGGTACCAGGTGAAATAGTATCTGCCTTCACATTTAGGTACAGCTGAGAATCTAAAATGTGTTTCTTGCAACATAATCAGCATTACTCTTTTCTTGTGCAATCGATAGAAAATTTGACTACGTTTCTTGTTAAGGCCTCTAGCATTTAAGTTGCAAAACGAGAGTGGCCCCGATATGATATGTAGTGGGCAAGAATAACCCTGAGGGTGGGGTGAATACGAGACCAGCAGATTGAGCGTAAAAGTCACGAAAGGCAAGAAATAAAAAAGTATGGATAGAGAAGGGGAAAGAGACAGAAGAAAAGCCGGTAAGCGGCTCAGTTGTTAGCTATAAAGTGACTGTAGTCACAGACAGCACTAAGTGCTGTAGTCCCTAAGTGGGGGTGGGAGAAAACGATGATTAAACGACTCCCTAATGGTCTCCAAGGCAATAAAGATAAAAACAGTATAAGATACAAAATACATGTAACCTGAAAAACGCACAGAAACAACAAATGCAGGACATGAATTTAGATATTTTTCCACTATAGAAATAGAAAAGAGAGAGAGACAACTATTAAACTAGTTAGCAGTGGAACAGGTAGATATGTCAATCCTCGGTAGGATGCGGGCGTCTGGGTGATCTACGCTGTTTAGGTGTCTGATCCAGCCATCTCGTGGTAGTAGCTCCACCGCCGGGAGGTCAAAGATATCGAGGAGGCCAGGTAAATCAGACAGGGTTTTGAACGTTGCAGATTTCCCATCCTTTCTGGCAAGGAGTTGGAAGGGATAGCCCCATCTGTAAATGATGTAATTTTACTTCAGCAAGGTCAGAAGAGGTTTTTGTGCTTTGCGTAATAGTAAGGTGCGTCTTGCAAGGTCTGGTAAGACAAGAATATCCTGGAGTTCAGGTGTAAGAGAGTCCATGTTTCTAGCTGCTTTGAGGATAGCTTCTTTTTCTTTGTAAAAGGGAATCCTACAAATGACGTCGCGTGGGCTGAAAGGATCACTTGGTTTAGGCCCCAGAGCTCTAGGTATTCTGTCAATTTCAATTGGATCAAGGTTTTGTGGGGGTACGGATTGAGGCAACCCTCTTATGTGGAGGTTATTCCGATGATTCCTGTTTTCAATGTCGTTGAGATTGTTCATGATATCTTGAATTTGGTCGGAATGTGCTTGTATGGTCTTGCGGTGTGCTTCCAGGGCTGAGACAACTTGTTCTTGGGATTCCTCAATCTTTTCTACTCTGTGTCCCACATGTTTAGGATCTTGCTGTAGAGCTGCCATGCCTTGCTTGTGTGAGGTCTCCAGTCTGAAAAATAATGCGTCCAGCTCAGATTTTGTTGGCAGAGCTTTTAGGTGGGTTTTCCAGTCCCAATCATCTTCACAGTTGGTGGGAGGAAACACTGTGGCAGGTCCGGGCGTCGGAGCTGGTGAGATTCTGTGTTTAGTTGAGGAGCCAGGTGACATGGCGGCATATCTGGATAAGTCAGGCAATGAAGTTGCAGCAGATGAGGGACTTGCCCCCGCTGCCGCATAAGAGCAAGGTTCGGGTTACATTACCAGCGTCTCTCGGTGGATTGCCAGAGAATTGTGATTGTGTAGGGCACAGATCTTTTTACAGGTGTTTCTGCTTGTTTATTGGATGTCACAAAGAATCGGGAGAAGGCTCCCGTGTCCCGTTCCACGGGTGCTGGTGTCGATGAAGTCCTCTTCCTCCGTCCCTTCATGGACATCGAGTCAGGTCAGTGTCTTGTAAATGGCTAATAGTTTGGAGCCAGTTGGGAGCCTTGCAGCTCACTCCGCCATGTGCGTGCTCCGCTCCCTCAGGAGCAGTGTTGTATCGCAAAAACAGACAGCTGTACTCCTCTGATGAATCTCAGTGGGCCAACCAAGGGGAGCGACAGCAAGAAAATTAGGCCAATGACCTCAGATTATAATGTTGATGGAGAGTTCTCCTGTATGAGGCAGGGAGCGGGGTTGATAGTGGAGTGCAGGTGTCTTCGGTCTGAGTGTGAGCAGACTAAGGGCCATAACTTAAGGAGTGATGAGTCCCCAGGGATCATAAAGGTTACTCACTGTGCCTGGATCAGCGAAGACACTGAGAACAGCTGTGGGTGATTAATTAGCAGCCGAGAGGCCTCACGAGGAGCCAGTCTGGAAAGCAAGATGGCGTCTATTCGTGCTCCTTGGCACAGGTGCCGGTAATGTGGCTGGTAGGGCTGATGTGAAGGGTCCTGTGTGGAATGCCTAAACATCCGGCGTGTAGGCAGGCATCTTTCTTCCTTCAGGAGGCTTTGTGAACCGGGCTTAAACTACCGGCAACGTCCGTCTGTCCAATTTTAGGCCGAGACTGCGGTCTGACTGCTAGGCCGCAATCATATCTTCTGACAGCCTGATCCTACAAAGTTCAGAGTCAGCTTGAATCGTGGCAGACGTGGTATATATGATGGTTCTTGAGAAGGTAAGGGGTTTGGTGGTTAGGGACATTGTGGATGTTGAGGGATTCGGGAAGGAGCTCAGGAGCTGTGAGAAAAGACGTCTGCTCCGCTCAGCTTCTGGCCACGCCCCAAAAATGGGCTTTAGAATATATCACTGCAAAGGAGAACGTTAATTAGGCCCACATTTTTTTCTGATTTTACACAACAAGCTTTTCAACAGATATATGCAATACTGGATGGCGAATATATTTTAATTTCGCCACTAATACACAGCAAAAAGGTGTCACGGTGGGGAGTGGGGGAAACCATTGCATTGTCCGCAACTACTGGGCAGAAATGCAGGGAACAAGGAGCAGATCACTTCCTGGCGAGTCCCTAAAACTGCTTCTAGACTCCTAATGCATGAGCCAACTCCGATGATAAGGTGGCTTATGCCCACGAACCTGGAGCCCTGATATCCCTGCATTTCCCTAGCAAGGAAAGAGGGCAGAGACCACCCACTCATCCAGAACCACAGATAAGCAGGTGTCTCCAGAGGCCCAGCAGCTGGCCAACAACTAGACAGATATACAGCCAAATGGCAGGTAAGTATAACAAGCCAACAGACAACATAAGTTACCAACACTTACCTGCCGCTGCCGAGATGGACCGGAAACGCACTGGTTGTTTGCTTAAACGCCTACACGAAAGCAACCCCCTTCCGGAGGAGACACACCACAACACAAACCTCCAAACAAAACCCACACCATAACAACATACACCATGTGGGGAAGGGCAAACAGAAGCACGCAGGAGGGGACACACAGACAGAGCAAGGGAGACAATATAACAATTAAGGGTGGCTCACACAGACTAACATTCTGCCAGGGAGCAAGGCTCATACACAGACTGACAAACAGAACTGACCTCAGGCTCCCCCACACCAAAATATAAGGAGGCCTGAGGTCACACCCACCACACCTAACAAACACACCTTAACCCCGTGCACCCCAAACGAGGGGAAGTGCAAACATTCAAACACACATTGCCGAAGGCAACTGCATGCGTTGACAACGAGCTGCCTAGCACAAAGTTCAGGCTGCTACGCTGCCAACAACACCAAGGAGAAACCAGACACGCATGCATAACCAAACATGCATGCAAACAGCGGCAACAGTACTTCACATGCGGCAAACTTCGCCGCTGGCAACCGTATGCAACACAACAGAGTCATGACCGAAACCACGGGTCATGACAAAAGGGCTTCGGAATATATGACTGCTCAGCAGAACGTCAATTAGGCCCAAATATTTTTCTACTTTTACACAATGGGCTTTTCAAGACATATATGCAACACTGGACGGTGAATATATTTTTATTTCGCCACTAATACACGGCAAACTGGCCTTCAGAATATTTCACTGGACCGCAGAACGTGAATTTGGCCCACATTTTTTGCTACTTCCACACAACAGGCTTTTCAACATTTTGACAGCTAATATATTTTTATTTTGCCCCTAATACACGGCAAACTGGGCTTCACAATATATCAGTGCAGCGCAGAACGTCAATTAGGCCGAAATTATTTTCTACTTTTACGCAACAGGCTTTTCAACAGAGAAGTACAATGCTGGACGGCGAATATATTTTAATTTGGCCCATAATACACAGCAAACTGGGATTCAGAATATATCACTGCACCGCAAAACCTCAATTAGGCCAACATTTTTTTCTACTTTTAAACAACAGGCTTTTCAAAAGAGAAGTACAACGCTGGACGGAGAATATATTTTTATTTTGCCACTAATACACGGCCAACAGGGCTTCATAATATTTCACTGCACCGCAGAACGTCAATTAGGGCAAAAATAAAATCGGATTTTACACAACAAGCTTTTCAACAGATATATGCAATGCTGGACGGCGAATATATTTTAATTTCGCCACTAATACACGGCAAACATGGCTTCAGAATATATCACTGCACCGCAGAACACCAATTAGGCCCTAGTTTTTTTACTTTTACACAAAAGGCTTTTCAACAGATAAATGCAACGCTAGACGGCGAATATATTTTTATTTCGCCACTAATACATGGCAACTTGAGCTTCAGACTATATTACTGCACCGCAGAACATCAATTAGGCCCAAATTTTTTACTATTTTTACACAACAGGTTTTTCAACAGATAGATGCAACGCTGGACAGAGAATATATTTTTATTCCGCCACTAATACACGGCAAACTCGGATTCAGAATACATCACTGCACCACAGAATGTCAATTAGGCCCAAATTTATTGCTAGTTTTACACAACAGGCTTTTCAACAGAGAAGTACAATGCTGGACGAAAAATATATTTTTATTTCGCCACTAATTTACGGCCAACAGGGATTCACAATATTTCGCTGCGCCGAAGAGCGTCAATTAGGCCCACATTTTTTTCAGATTTTACGCAACAAGCTTTTCAACAGATATATGCAATGCTGGACGGCGAATATATTTTCATTTCGCCACTAATATACGGCAAACATGGCTTCATAATATATCACTGCACCGCAGAACCTCAATTAGGCAAACATTTTTTTTTACTTTTACACAAAAGGCTTTTCAACAGATAAATGCAACGCTGGACAGCGAATATATTATTATTTTGCCACTAATACACGGCAACTTGGGCTTCAGAATATATCACTGCACCACAGAACATCAATTAGTCCCAAATTTTTTTCTACTTTTACACAACAGGCTTTTTAACAGATGTATGCAACGCTGGACGGCGAATATATTTTAAATTTGCCACTAATACAAGGCAAACAAGGTTTCAGAATATATCTCTGCACCGCAGAATGTCAATTAGGCCCAAATTCTTTTCTACTTTTACAAAACAAGCTTTTCAACAAATATATGCAACGCTGGACAGCAAATATATTTTTATTTCGCCACTAATTCACGGCAAACCGGGCTTCACAATATATCACTTCACTGCAGAATGGCAATTAGGCCGAAATTATTTTCTACTTTTACGCAACAGGCTTTTCAACAGAGAAGTACAATGCTGGACGGCGAATATATTTTAATTTGGCCCATAATACACAGCAAACTGGGATTCAGAATATATCACTGCACCGCAAAACCTCAATTAGGCCAACATTTTTTCTACTTTTAAACAACAGGCTTTTCAAAAGAGAAGTACAACGCTGGACGGAGAATATATTTTTATTTTGCCACTAATACACGGCCAACAGGGCTTCATAATATTTCACTGCACCGCAGAACGTCAATTAGGGCAAAAATAAAATCGGATTTTACACAACAAGCTTTTCAACAGATATATGCAATGCTGGACGGCGAATATATTTTAATTTCGCCACTAATACACGGCAAACATGGCTTCAGAATATATCACTGCACCGCAGAACATCAATTAGGCCCTAGTTTTTTTACTTTTACACAAAAGGCTTTTCAACAGATAAATGCAACGCTAGACGGCGAATATATTTTTATTTCGCCACTAATACATGGCAACTTGAGCTTCAGACTATATTACTGCACCGCAGAACATCAATTAGGCCCAAATTTTTTACTATTTTTACACAACAGGTTTTTCAACAGATAGATGCAACGCTGGACAGAGAATATATTTTTATTCCGCCACTAATACACGGCAAACTCGGATTCAGAATACATCACTGCACCACAGAATGTCAATTAGGCCCAAATTTATTGCTAGTTTTACACAACAGGCTTTTCAACAGAGAAGTACAATGCTGGACGAAAAATATATTTTTATTTCGCCACTAATTTACGGCCAACAGGGATTCACAATATTTCGCTGCGCCGAAGAGCGTCAATTAGGCCCACATTTTTTTCAGATTTTACGCAACAAGCTTTTCAACAGATATATGCAATGCTGGACGGCGAATATATTTTCATTTCGCCACTAATATACGGCAAACATGGCTTCAGAATATATCACTGCACCGCAGAACCTCAATTAGGCAAACATTTTTTTACTTTTACACAAAAGGCTTTTCAACAGATAAATGCAACGCTGGACAGCGAATATATTATTATTTTGCCACTAATACACGGCAACTTGGGCTTCAGAATATATCACTGCACCACAGAACATCAATTAGTCCCAAATTTTTTTCTACTTTTACACAACAGGCTTTTTAACCGATGTATGCAACGCTGGACGGCGAATATATTTTAAATTTGCCACTAATACAAGGCAAACAAGGTTTCAGAATATATCTCTGCACCGCAGAATGTCAATTAGGCCCAAATTCTTTTCTACTTTTACAAAACAAGCTTTTCAACAAATATATGCAACGCTGGACAGCAAATATATTTTTATTTCGCCACTAATTCACGGCAAACCGGGCTTCACAATATATCACTTCACTGCAGAATGGCAATTAGGCCGAAATTATTTTCTACTTTTACGCAACAGGCTTTTCAACAGAGAAGTACAATGCTGGACGGCGAATATATTTTAATTTGGCCCATAATACACAGCAAACTGGGATTCAGAATATATCACTGCACCGCAAAACCTCAATTAGGCCAACATTTTTTCTACTTTTAAACAACAGGCTTTTCAAAAGAGAAGTACAACGCTGGACGGAGAATATATTTTTATTTTGCCACTAATACACGGCCAACAGGGCTTCATAATATTTCACTGCACCGCAGAACGTCAATTAGGGCAAAAATAAAATCGGATTTTACACAACAAGCTTTTCAACAGATATATGCAATGCTGGACGGCGAATATATTTTAATTTCGCCACTAATACACGGCAAACATGGCTTCAGAATATATCACTGCACCGCAGAACATCAATTAGGCCCTAGTTTTTTTTACTTTTACACAAAAGGCTTTTCAACAGATAAATGCAACGCTAGACGGCGAATATATTTTTATTTCGCCACTAATACATGGCAACTTGAGCTTCAGACTATATTACTGCACCGCAGAACATCAATTAGGCCCAAATTTTTTACTATTTTTACACAACAGGTTTTTCAACAGATAGATGCAACGCTGGACAGAGAATATATTTTTATTCCGCCACTAATACACGGCAAACTCGGATTCAGAATACATCACTGCACCACAGAATGTCAATTAGGCCCAAATTTATTGCTAGTTTTACACAACAGGCTTTTCAACAGAGAAGTACAATGCTGGACGAAAAATATATTTTTATTTCGCCACTAATTTACGGCCAACAGGGATTCACAATATTTCGCTGCGCCGAAGAGCGTCAATTAGGCCCACATTTTTTTCAGATTTTACGCAACAAGCTTTTCAACAGATATATGCAATGCTGGACGGCGAATATATTTTCATTTCGCCACTAATATACGGCAAACATGGCTTCAGAATATATCACTGCACCGCAGAACCTCAATTAGGCAAACATTTTTTTACTTTTACACAAAAGGCTTTTCAACAGATAAATGCAACGCTGGACAGCGAATATATTATTATTTTGCCACTAATACACGGCAACTTGGGCTTCAGAATATATCACTGCACCACAGAACATCAATTAGTCCCAAATTTTTTTCTACTTTTACACAACAGGCTTTTTAACCGATGTATGCAACGCTGGACGGCGAATATATTTTAAATTTGCCACTAATACAAGGCAAACAAGGTTTCAGAATATATCTCTGCACCGCAGAATGTCAATTAGGCCCAAATTCTTTTCTACTTTTACAAAACAAGCTTTTCAACAAATATATGCAACGCTGGACGGCAAATATATTTTTATTTCGCCACTAATTCACGGCAAACCGGGCTTCACAATATATCACTTCACTGCAGAATGGCAATTAGGCCGTAATTTTTTCTACTTTTACACAACAGGCTTTTTGACAGATAAGTGCAACAATGGACGGCAAATATATTTTTATTTCGCCACATAATACACAGCAAACAGGGCTTCTGAATAAAGTTGTGTTCAAAATTATTCAACCCCCAATGCTGTAAAGGGTTTTAGGAATTTAGTGTACATTTGTAATTGTGTTCAAAATGAAATCTTACAAGGACTTTTTAAAGAACCAAATGCCACTAAAATGACATCAATTGTTTTTGTAATACAGTATTAAATGTTTTTTTTGTGATTTCTTCATTGACACAATTATTCAACCCCTTAAAGACTACCACTCTTAAGAACAGAGGTTCATTCAAGTGTTTTCGATCAGGTATTGAAAACACCTGTGTCAAGGAGCAGCAATTAAGCATAATTGAGCACCAATTAAGCAGATTTAAAATGACTGTGATACTCAGCTCCTTCTAGACATTTACTGGTGTGTTTACAAACATGGTGAAGTCAAGAGAATGGTCCAGAAGACAAGAGAAGAGGTGATTTCTCTTCACAGGAAGGGCAATGGCTATAAGAAGATTGCAAAGATGTTAAACATACCAAGAGACACCATAGGAAGCATCATTCGCAAATTTAGGGCAAAGGGCACTGTTGAAACGCTACCTGGTCACGGCAGAAAGAAGATGCTGACTTCGACTGCTGTGTGCTACCTGAAGCGCAAAGTGGAGAAAAGTCCCGTGTGACTGCTGAGGAACTGAAAAAGATTGTCGGAGTACTGAAGTTTCAGCTCAGACAATAAGGCGCACACTGCGTAATAAAGGCCCCCATGCCAGAACTCCCAGGCGCACCCTTGCTGTCTCCAAAGAATAAGAAGAGTCGACTGCAGTATGCCAAAAGTCATGTGGACAAACCACAAAAGTTTTGGGATAGTGTTTTGTGGACTGATGAAACAAAATTAGAACTGTTTGGGCCCATGGATCAATGCTATGTTTGGAGGAGGAAGAACAAGGCCTATGAAGAAAAGAACACCTTGCCTACTGTGAAGCATGGCGGGGGTCAATCATGCTTTGTGGCTGTTTTGCTTCTACAGGTACAGGGAAGCTTCAGCGTGTGCAAGGTACCATGAATTCTCTTCAGTACCAGGAGATATTGGATGAAAATGTGATGCAGTCCGTCACAAACATGAGGCTTGGGAGACGTTGGACCTTTCAACAGGACAATGATCCCAAGCATACCTCCAAGTCCACTAGAGCATGGTTGCAGATTAAAGGCTGGAACATTTTGAAGTGTCCATCGCAGTCACCAGACTTAAATCCGATTGAGAACCTCTGGTGGGACTTAAAGAAAACAGTTGCAGCGCGTAAGCCTAAGAATGTGACTGAACTGGAGGCTTATGCCCATGAAGAATGGGCGAAGATATCCGTAGATCGCTGCAAGACACTTGTGTCAAGCTATGCTTCACGTTTAAAAGCTGTTATAACTGGAAAAGGATGTTGTACTAAGTACTAAGATTGAATGTCACTTGGGGGTTGAATAAAACTGATAATGATGTGAGCACAGAAAAGACATTTGTGGTTATTTCATTATAAATGTTATGTTATATTTGTCTGACTTACAAGTGCCTCTTTGATTTAATTGTAAACAAGATGACTGAAATGATCAAAATCAATGTCAAACTGGCCAAAACACTCAATTTCAGTGGGGTTGAATAATTTTGAACACAACTGTATATCACTGCACCGCTGAGCGGCAATATATTTTTTCTTTTTCCACTAATACAGGGAAAAAGGCTTTAAAACAGATAACTGCACCGCTGAGCGGCAAATATTTTTTTCCTTTTCCACTAATACATGCAAAAAAGGGCTTTAAAACAGATAACCGCACTGCTGAGTGGCAAATATTTTTTTTCTTTTTCCACTAATACAGAGAAAAAAGGGCTTTAAAACAGATAACCTTACCACTGAGCGGCAAATATATTTTACTTTTGCCACTAATACACAACAAAAATGGGCTGTAATTTTCGCCCTTCACCACACAACAGCTAATAAGACCTATTTTCCCCACTAATACAAGCCAAAAAAAGAAATATTTCCTTGTAATAAACCCTGTTAATGCCTGTATCAAACAGCACCTGCACCCTAATAAGAACGGTTTTCTGGAATTACAGGGCTGTATAATGGCAATTTGGATCCCCAGCAAGGTGTAATCTGATTGTTGCTATTACCCAGGCTGTCACCTCCCCAACAGAACTCTGTTCAACAGAAATGCTGGGGATTCCTCCCTATTCTTTCCCTACAACTTGAGTAATCTTTCCCTGCTCTTGTAAAGCTTCATGCACACAAACGTTTATTTTATCAGTTTACGGGCCGTTTTTTGCGTTCCGTATACGGACCCAAAAGTTCAATAGGTCCGCAAAAAACGGAAGGTACTTTGCATGCCTTCCGTTTCCTTATTTCTGTTTTTCCCTTTTTTCGTCCAAAGATAGAACATGTCCTATTATTGTCCGCATAACGGACAAGGATAGCACTGCAAACACGTATCGCCCTGCACTATGTACGCTGGTGAATGGCAGAATCTAAGATGGCCGCCGTATTTATGGGGCTGTGACATTACAGGGCTGGCTGGCTGCTGATTGGCTGCATGAATGTCAGCATGGGTGATCCCGCCTTCCCAAAGTTCCTTGCCCCATGTCCTCAAACGTGTAGCAGCCATTTTAGAAAAAAATGTGATTTATTACCACGAAGAGCAAGGAAATTCTCATTCGGTGCGAATCAAATTTTTCCTGAAATTCAAATCGAATTCCACTACGTCAGCTTCGATTTGCTCTTCTCTAGTGTTATCCAGTCACTTTATGGTGGTGTTATCCAGTCACTGTATGACGATGTTATGCAGTCATAGTATGGGGCTATAATGTTACAGTGTTCGTTATGTAGTCATAGTATGAGCTATTATAGAGTATGGCAGTATTATTTAGTCTCTGTATGTTGGTAATATATAGTCACTAAATGTATTATTATTCAGGGGTAAGGGTTTTATCTTTACAGTAAATATGTACTATAGATTCTAGTACATGATACTATAGTGTGCCCTGTATTTTCCAACACAGTCAACTGCACTGATCACCAAGACCACGCTGTGCCCTCTGTCAGCCTTTTATACTATAGCATACAGTACTTGGCAGCCGACCTCTCTGCCACGCTGCTCCACTGTGTACTAGTGCTTATTTTGGTTCACCAGGGCTACTTTCACACCAGCGTTAATATTTTCCGGTATTAAGATCTGTCATAGGGTCTCAATACCGGAAAAAAACGCTTCCGTTTTGTCCCCATTCATTGTCAATAGGGACAAAATGTAACTGAACAGAACGGAATGCTATAAAATTCGGTTTGCTTTCTGTCCTGGGATGCAGAGCAAAACAGATCCGTCATGACCCACAATGCAAGTCAATGGGGAAGGATCCGTTTTCTATTGTGTCAGATTGTTTCAATCTGACACAATAGAAAATGGATCCTTCCCCCATTGACCTTCAATGGAGTTCATGACGGATCCGTCTAGCCTATGTTAAAGATAATACAACCTGATCCATTCATAACAGATGCAGATGGTTGTATTATCAGTAATGGAAGCGTTTTTGCTGAACACTGCCGCTAGTGTGAAAGCAGCCTAAGGCTGGGTTCACATCATGTTTTTGCCATCCGTTTACTGTATACAAAAAACATATATGTTAACAGATGCCTCAGACTGATACTATACAGTGGCATCCGTCACCATAGAGTTCCATTGTAAAAAAAAGTATATGTTAACATATACATTTTCTTTACTGGACTCTGCGCTGTGTGCTACGTTTTTGTATCCCTTTTTTTCCAAAGAGTACGTAATGGATGGCAAAAATGCGATGTGAACCCACTCTTAACTGTTTGCCAAGATGGTTATGGTTTCAGAGCACATTCATGCCAAGGAGAATGGGTGGCTTGTCATTGTCCTGCACCCCGATGAATATGACTTTTTGTGGGAGCTTGGCATCTCTGATCTGCAAAGTGGGCTCCCAAAAACCCATGCACCAGAACAGGTTTCCCATTTTTGGCGATGAGGTCCAGCCATGATTCATGTAGCTGTGCGCTACTGCAACACTGTTCAAATGCAGCCTGGCATCTAGTGGTCATTTGGAACACAATGTCTATGAGGGCTGCAAATGGGACCCCCATAAATGCAGATCATGACTTCAGGTCTGGAGACCAAATGTTTAGGCATCCAATTTGGATCTTCAGGACCTAATACTCTGTCTTCAGAGCAGCGGTTGTGGGCCTCTGGAAATGTCCATTTAACTCCCATCAGATTTTCTCGATGTGCCCATATTTGCAGCAATATTTTCAGGCAGGTCTCTTAATGCCTCTGTACCATTCATCCAGCAGCCTGTAGTCGGATGTTAAACCTTTTGGAACCAGAAGGAGGCTGACTCCCAGGCTGCGGAGCTCCTCTCTTCTGTCTTGAGACGCTGTTCTAACTGCTTCAGCTGTTTGCTTATCTTGTCCACACTCTTGTCCAGGAGGGAGACTTGGTCGGTCAAGGCAGCAATTGCATCCAGAACAGAAGCTTGTACTTCTTGCTTAACAGTATGTCTGTGGTCTGCAGGCAAAAGAATGGACAACAAGTTACTCTTCTTGGCAGATTCAGGTTTACTGTCCCTTCCCAGGATACCAATGGCATGCTCTTTGAAATCTAAGAAAGGAGTATCAGGTTGCTGAGCTAACAACATTTTTATTTGGCTCTTTAGAGTCTCAGTATCGACACCTTCAATAAACTGCTCTGTCAGGGTTGGGTCCTGACTCTCAGCCACTCGGGGTTTTCATGGATGATGACCTCCAGGACCTCTTGAAAGTACAAGGCAGAATCTTTTAGGGACTCCCTGGGCTGTTGTTGTTTCCTCATATAAATGCATTTTCAGTTCATAGGCAGTAGATGGTTTTAAAGGTGGTGCTTAGTCTGTCCAAGATCTGGTGTGCTGTCCTCTGGCTGTGGCCAGGACTTGACTTCCCAGAGGGCAGCCCCTTCCAGCTGGCCAATTAAGATCTCATCTTTTTGGTCTTGGCTTACATTTTGTCATCAAAGTCTCCTAGTGTATGGTGCTCTCCTGTGAAGCATGGGAGCCAGGGTTCCCCAAAGTAGTATGGAATGGTTAGAAGCATGATGCAGGGCAACAACAGCAGAATGAGTGCATAGCCTCTTTAAAAGTTGCAGCGTCAGCCCAGTATAAGGGAGCATGTATAAGCCATGAGCCGGGGTGGGCTCCCCAGGATACAGCGAAGTGACGAACGAAGAAAGCAATCCCAACACCAGCTTTTGCCAAAACAGTATTTTTCTTAAATGTGGCTATGAGCACAACCACAAATGCTGGGAACACACACTAAATTTACATACACCCAGCCTGAAGGCTGAGACCCTTGTGCTGCACAGTGTGGCGCCCTCTCATGAATGCCGAAGGAAAGTACGGTAATTTACCTACTGGCGGGAACAATGTAATAGCCATGCCTTACCTGTTGTTACCCTAAAAGATCAAGAACAACTTTTTGGGTGTGTAGTACAGGCTAGCCTGCGGTGCAGCACAACAGCTTACAAACTTACAATGCTTTACAGTATTCTTCCTTCCATAACTGGTCTTGTAGCATGTGCCTGAGTATTTCTTCTGAGCAAAATGCCAGCCTGGCTTGAGTTTGTGGGGAAGTTTATCAGCTCTCAAGTGTAAAATGTCACTTTAAATTGTGGAATCCTTGCAATGAACAGCCAGCAACACTTGTGGCCTGACACAAACAGAAATCTTATCTAACTAACTACAGGCCTGGTCTCAGTCTCTAGGATTCTAGGCACCAGCACTGTGATGTGGTGCATGCATGATCAGTTTTACCGACTTGGGTCTGCTCTGCATCCACTGGTGTTTCTAAACCGAACAAAAGTTTCTCCAACAAGCATAAGGGTATGTTGCTTTGTTCCTCAGTTCTCATAAGCCTTCTTGGAAGCAATCTTCATTCTCTGGACAGGATAAATGCCTTGGACACACTCACCTTCCCTGGGATGTAGTTCTGGTCACCGAAGGGCGCTTCCACACCTGGATGTCGATGGATCCTCCTCACACACAGCTCCTGGATCCTCTTGCAGGCTCTCCCTAAGATGGCTGCTCTAACGCTTACTCTCCAGGTTCTTGTAACTCCACCTCTCATAAATATGGAACAATATGCAGTCTGTAGTTGTGTTTAGGAAACAGCGGCATCTTGTGGTCAAACAGCAGAATGTCAGTCCAGATATTTAACTTAATTTACACAAACAGTGTTCAGACAATGAGAGCTGTTTCCCATCTCACACTTCCATTATGGAAGCGCTCATTAGCAACGGAGGACCGTGAAGCAGTAAAGGCTCTGCACTCACCGCTTCCTGGTCTTCCTCTGTCGGTTCGCAGCACAGCCATCAGCAGGATGAAGAGAATCGCATTTGAGGAGAGGAGCAGGGGCATCCAGAGCTGGAGAGGAAAGTGTTTTTATTTTATTTTATTAAGCATGAGGCAATAGGGACTGCTGAGAATAGGGACTGCTGAGGCACCCGCCACTTAACACTGACCTCCATGGGGACCGTTCCTTATCTGTGAACTCCACTATTCCCTGCCCCTTAACAGAGACCTCCACAGCACATGTCCCATGTGGCCATAGGTCAGTGGCTGAGATTAAGAGGTGGCCACCACAGGTCCTGCATGCTCTTTCACTCATCTCTACAGATCCTCTCCCCTTCCCAATGGGCATTGGTAAGGGGCGGGAGTAGGAGTTGGCCACCGAAGGTCCTGCAATGCTTTTTAGTTATCTATAGTCTATAGCGCATGATGTTATGTGGTCCCCTCCCTGCCCTGTGGCCATAGGTCAGTGGCGAAGATTGGGAGGTGGCCACCACAGGTCCTGCATGCTCTTCCACTCAATTCTATGGAATTAATTGCAAAGGTGATAGGATGCCATACCTGTCAGTTAGGATTTGGGCTATTTATACCCCCATATTGGCCACTAGCCTCAATACTGCCCTAAACCCCTGAAAAAGCCAGAGATTTAGCGAAACTTGTCTGGGGCAGTTGCAGTTTTTAGCAATTGTTGGTCACCCTAATGCAATTTTTAGGTAGTGCTGTGGTAGGACACCTTCTTGAGTACTGCAGTACTGCAGCGTTAGATGAGGCCCTCTGAGTTCGTATAGCTAGTCAGCCGAGGCATCACGTTTATTTGATTATAGGTCACAGAGTGGCGTGTGTGTGTTGTT
This sequence comes from Bufotes viridis, assembly GCA_033119425.1. Taxonomy (NCBI): domain Eukaryota; kingdom Metazoa; phylum Chordata; class Amphibia; order Anura; family Bufonidae; genus Bufotes; species Bufotes viridis. The sequence goes on along the minus strand of CM065593.1, from coordinate 201,162,600 downwards.
GCATAAATGTGAATCGACAGCTACTGACGTAGTGTCGGACAAGTGTGCAGGTCATTGACTGTGTTTGTTCTCAACACAGCAACATTCACAGGATTGTTAGCATCTAGGATCAAACCGCAGGTTGCTCACTCCCCTAGCTCATCCAGGCACCGTGTCTCAGAGTCATGTCAATCGAGCATCTGCTAGCTATATAGTGAATCTCCACTGGCCTCATACTTACGCTAGCACAGGCAGCTAGTAGTGATTTAGAGATTGTGCACATTTCTATTTTCCAGCATATCAATCACTTCAGTGCACAGAACCCCGCTCCCTTAACAGTAACCTCACAGTACCCTGCTGACTTAACAGTGACCTCCACAGCAGCTGCCCGTTTAATAGTGACCCATGCCCCTTATTTTAACAGTGAACTCTACAGTGCCCGCCCCTTAACAGTAACATCCACAGTGATAGACTTGTTGCCCGTGAGGCTATCTGACAGGTCTCTCTGCTTTCCTCTATGTGTGTTGTTGTTTGGCAGGATCTCACCTCTGATCAGCTGCCACTGGTTATCAGTGATGAGGCTCTGTTTAGGTCCTCCTCACACTGCTGACCATGCAGTTGATAGTTTCTGCTTGGAGTTGCTAGAGCTTGGTTGTCTTGGATCTCCAGCTTCTCCATACATCTCTAAGCTAAGTACTTGTTGCCTCTATTGTTTGTTATTCTCTGGTGTGTGTTGTTTTTAGGCCTCAGGGAGATATGGGTTCCTTCATCAGGGAAGGAACCAGCTGTCTCATCTCCTACTACCTATCCTAGGGATTGTCAGTTTTGGCAGGGCATAAGGTATTCTGCATATGAGCATTTCCACCATCAGGATCTGCTCATACTGGCAGGATTACTAGTAGGGAAATGCCTAGGGATTACTAGGAGGTCACCATCCCTCTTCCTTAGCTTTTTAGGCCTGGACTGTTGTCTATTGGTTGTTGTGTATATTTAGTGTTTTCCCCTTCCCCATAACCTGTGACAGACCTCCACAGTGCCTGTCCCTTTATCAGTGACCTCCACAGCAGCTGCCCCTTAAATAGTGGCCCCTGCCCCCTTAACAGTGACCTCCACAGCGCCCTGCCTCTTTAAGGCTAGGGCTACATGATGACATTTGTTGCGCGACATTTTGTTGTACCAGTGCCGGGCAACATTTTTTATAATGATGGGCTATAGTGTCACACTGCGACATGCTGCGACATGACAGTCTCAAAAAATCCATCCAAGATGGATGCATGTAGCATTTGTCGTGTAGCCGTAGCCTAAAGCTGACCTACAGCAGTGAAGAAAAATGACTGGGTTGTTATGGAAATCTGGAATAAAACTGTGTGTATGTGGAGACTAAGGGCCTGCGAGCTTCTATTGGCTGATAAGGGACATGTGACCGTGTGTATGGCAGTTGGGATATGAGTGTGAAAACCTAGCAGGCTTCAATTGGCTAATGCAGGGAAATGGATAATTTTTTGGGAATATCTAAGAAACGGTACGTTCTAGAGAGCTGAGACCCGGTCTAAAACCTTCCCGAACACCGGATATACCCGTGTGACAAATTTGGTGAAGATCAGTTCAGTCGTTTGGTCGCGCATAAAGAACGTCTAGAACATCTTTTTCAATTTATGTTTCCGTGTGTCGTAAAAAGATATCAACAGTATCCCCAATAACAGTGACCTCTACAGCACCCTGCCCCACTGTCTGCTGAGCTATGTATCTAATCCTATCCTGTGTGATACTGTCTGCTGAGCTGTGTATCTAATCCTGTCCTGTGTGATAAAATCTGCTGAGCTGTGCATCTAATCCTATCTTGTGGGATACTGTCTGCTGAGCTGTGGATGGGCAGACTTTCATTTTGTTTTGTATTGTCTGTTTGTGTTTGTGCGCAAAAAGCATGAATTGGGACATGAAAATCTGTTGTCTGCAAAGCTTTTGTGAGGATGATCCCTCACTAACTAACTATATATATATATATATATATATATATATATATATATATATATATATAACTACCACTGACTGCAGTTCTTTCCCCCAAAAAAAAAAATAAAAAAACTAAAAAATGAGCATAGTACTGATCGGTTCTCTGCAGCATACATGCAAACAGATCATGCGTGCGTGCAGAAACTGTAGTATAAGAACTCACTAAAGTGTGAAAAAGCGAAAGCTGGCTAAAAATGTGTTTGTTTGTGTGTGTCTGTGTGTGTGTGTATGCGTGTGTGTGTGTGTATATATATATATATATATATATATATATATATATGTATATATATGAGAGAGGAGAGAGATAGCTCTATATACATATATTAATCCCTAACTATAATTTCTTCTTTTTGAACAAAAAGGGAAAAATTGGCAATATCAACACAGAACACAAAAGAAAATCCCCAGGTGCTGATCAGGCAAATACGCACTGAACAGCACTTAGTGGTCACAGCTTGCACGCAGAAAAAGTGGTGCAGAGCTGGAAAATTGGGGGAAAAATGACAAAAAAGAACACAAGGAAAAAGCGTCCGCAAAACAAAGACAAGGGGGTGCTGGGGGGTGGGAGGGGATGTGACAGGGATCGGGGTGGTTTATGGATCTGGAACTGCTGCAAATGAAAAAAATTCACTGCAGCACTTCCAAATGTTTTTCTTAATTTCTTCTTTTAGCAGGAAAATCTCTAATCGCTGTGGTGGTGCATCACAAGTCCCAGCAAGACAACAAGCAGCACAGAGATGCACAGGGTCATTAGCTAGAACAGTTGCCTGCAGCCCTTTCCTGTGTTGCTATAGTGCTGCCATTGGCTGGAGTGTTGTTCCTGCCAATCGCAGCGCACTCAGGGGACGCCAAACCAGTGTGTCTGACCTCGGGGGAGACAGGTGCAGCACTGGTCACCCTGTACGACCCCCCCTGCAGCTCCATAAATGGTTAAAACATTCCGAGCGGCAATGGGCCGGTCTGCAGACTCAGAGCACTATATAGAGCTCTCTATATATGTATATAAAGCCCTAACTACAATTTCTTCTTTTTGAACAAAAAAAGGAAGAATTGGCAAAAATATCATTTGTAAAAAACAAAATCCGCAAAAAATAATCCAGATGTTCTTCTTCGGCCAATCTCAGCGATCGGGGCTGCAGGGAGATCAGAAATATCTCCCTAAGACCTTAGTAAAGATGGCTGCCTGCCGTGCAGAGCAGCCATGGTACCCCGGTCACAAAGCGATTTCGCTTGGGGATCGGGTGTACATCGTGCCGTAGCTGTACGGCACTGGGATTTAAAGAGGACCTTTCACCGGTCCAAAGTTTGTTAGTCAATGGTATGTACATGCAGAGCGGCACCCAGGGATGTCCCTGTACTTACTTGTATCCCTGGGTGCCGCTCCATTCGTCTGCTGTAGCCCCCGGTACTGGCGCACATGTTGCTGATAATTTTGCCTTGGGCGGAGACATCCTCTTTTGCCCTTGCGTCTCCTTCTCCCAGGCTTGAGCCCTGGCCAATCGCAGCGCTCAGCTCATATCCTGCAACCTCCCAGGATATGAGCTGAGCGCTGCGATGGCCAGCGCTCAGCCTGGGAGAAGGAGACGCCAGGGCAAAAGAGGATGTCTCCGCCCAAGGCAAAATTATCAGCAGCACGTGCGCCGGTACCGGGGCTACAGCGACGAACGGAGCGGCACCCAGGGATACAAGTAAGTGCAGGGACATCCCTGGGTGCCGCTCTGCATGTACATAACATTGACTAACAAACTTTGGACCGGTGAAAGGTCCTCTTTAAGTCACAGTCCTCAGCTCCGTACAGTTACAGCAGCGGTATCCTAAGGGTTGATAGATTAGTGTCAATATAGATGGTTTCCTGATTTATACTGTAATAATTATAACAGACTCCAATAGTGAGTTAATATCAATTAGCACATGTAGTTTTTTACTGCCCAAGTCATGATACTAGGATCACAGAGGTACATAAAGGATAGTTCATCTGATCTGGTGTCAGTCTGTTATTATGTACTGTAAAGGTTGTATCAGGCCGATGTTAGTGACTTTCTGTCCATTTAGACATGTAGTTTAATGCTGCACATGCTGCGATAATAAAGTCTCTTATGACAATAGAGGATGTTTGTAGACTTAACGCTCCAGATGCGAAATTTCTTTTTGCGAAACAAAAACAAAACAAAATACTCATATTTGGTATTGTTTCATCCGTAATGACCTGCTCTATAAAAATAACACATGATCTATCCTTTCAAGTGATTGCCGTAAAAAACAAGGAATAAAAACATTTTTGGGTTACCGTTCCTCCCAAACGGAATATCGAGAGATTACAAATCATATGTATTTAGGGTTGCAGAAACTTGAGAGACAAGTACTCTGTAAGTTGCTGTTTCAAGCAAGATTGCTTATTTTGAGGAAATAGATTGAAAAAGATCCACCTACTTTGATAGAATAAAATGTAACGGATAATATATTGCAATAGGGGGAAGAATGATCGATTTAGGCAAATATGGAATTATTTGTTTAATAACATAGAAGTGTGAAATTACAAGGTTGATGTTTATTTTTGTTTTTTGTATCTCTCTCCTCATACGGGATTTTAGTGGGGTGGGAGTTGGCTTAACTAAGATTGTATTGATGGGATGTTTTTGTCTCTTTTATGATATATTTGAAAATGGATAAATAAAGTTAAAAAAAATCATATGTACCCCAAAATAGTACCAATAAATCTGTCACCTTATCCTGTAGCTTCCAAAATGGGGTCACTTTTAGGCAGTTTTTATTGTAGGGGTGCATCAGGGTGTCTTCAAATGTGACATGGCAACTTAAAATTATCCCAGTGAAATCCATATGTCGCTCCTTCCCTTCTGTGCCCTGCCTTGTGCCTATACACTAGTTTACGACCATATATGGGGTGTTTCTGTAAACTGCAGAATTAGGGTAATAAACATTGAGTTTTGTTTTGCTGTTAATCCTTGCTGCCTTACAGGAAAAAATCTATTGAAATGGAAAATCTGCATTTAATTCTTGTGGAACACCTAAAGGGTTAACAAAGTTTGTAAAATCATATTTGAATAACTGGAGGTGTGTAGTTTCTAAAATGAAACACATTTATATTATGTAAGTCCCAGAAAGTGACTTCTTAACTAAATTGGTACTTTAAAAGCGGGTTTTGTAATCCAACATCCCAAAAAAATAAAATGACATTTACAAAATGATGGCAACATAAAGTAGACATATGGGAAATGTAAGGTAGTAACTATTTTATGAGATATCATGATCTGTCTTAAAAGCAGAGAAATAAAAATTTTAAAATTGCGACTTCTTCCACATTTTGGTATATTTTGGACTTTTAAAAAATAAATGTGAAATATATTGACTGAAATTTACCACTGTCATTAAGTACAATGTGTCATGAGAAAACAATCTCAGAATGGCTTGGATAAGTTAAAGCTTTCCAAAATTATTACCACATCAAGTGACACAAATTGTAAAAAATGGCCTGATCATGAAGGTAAAAACTGGCCTAGGGTAGAAGGGGTTTACAAGAGCACAGAGAATACATGTGCCAATTTGTTAGGGTAAATTTACTAGTCATGTCACCTTTTTGCTGCAAGTTTGAGGGAGTTACACCAATAAACAGTAATATAGTTGCTGCATCCAGATATACCCTTGTTTTAAAATACTTCTATAGTGATGGCAACAGAGATGCAATTAGTCTTCTGACCCATCTCTCCCTCTTAGTAAAGAAGTCTGCCACCAGGAAATTCACTGTTAAAGAAAACCTGTCTCCACAAAATGTAGTGCAATTTGAAGGCAGCATATTATAGGGCAGGAGAAGCTTAACAGATCAATAATTCAGCAAAACTCGCATATTGTATAAATTACAAGTAGTGTTGAGCGAACAGTTCGAGCATCGTTCGGGTTCGTACCGAATTTTGGGGTGTCCGCGACACGGACCCGAACCCGGACATTTTCAAAAAAGTTCGGGTTCGGGTCCGGTGTTCGTCGATTTCTTCCCGCTTTCTGAAGGGCTGCATAGCAGCCAATCAGCTAGCGTTTTACTTCTTGCCCTAAGAGCCCATCACAGCCATGCCTACTAATGGCATGGCTGTGATTGGCCAAGTGCAGCATGTGACCCAGCCTCTATTTAAGTTGGAGTCACGTAGCGCCGCACGTCACACTGCTCTGACTAGTGTAGGGAGAGGATGCAGCTTCTGTGAGGGCGAGATAGGCAGGGATAAAGAAGTGATTGAATGATCTACCTTTCTACACCTGTGCATCAGAACAACTCAGCTGAGCTGTTCACTGAAAGTCACTATTTTGTTGAGACTGGCCAGAGCGATTTTTACTGGCACATGTAACTGGGCTGACCGGCGGTGGCCATTTTGGGACTTGTGGTGCGCCAGCACTTGCTGCCACAGAGTGTAAACCAAAGCTCCAAAGAAGTTAAAAATCTACACCTGTGAATCAGAACAACAGCGATTCAGCTGCTCAGTCAAAGTCAATTTTTTTTCTGTTTTCTGGCACATGTTACTGGGCTGATAGGCGGCGGCCATTTTGGGACTTGTGGTGCTACAGCAAAAGCTGCCACAACATCCATTAATCTCATGTAATTGTCGATTTTTTCATAGATATACTACATCAGGGGTTTGGCTGTGCTTGTGTCACCCATACTAACTGCAAAGATATTTAATACATCAGTGGTGAAACTGAAAGTAACCCACTTGGATAGCAAATCCCATGAATGTGCTGTTCCAGCTAGGCTAGCCAGTGCCACTACTTTGTCCAATACTGTCAGCCAGAAATATTTATTTTTTTAATGTGCCAGAAATATAAATTAGAAAAAGCTTTCACCGTAATAATAAAATTATTCTGGTGTTAGACCAGAAGAAGCACTCCTGTTGTAATTAATACTGTAAAAAGGCTTAGGCAATATTTCTCCCAGTGTGGGAAATTTATCTAGCAAAACTAGCATTTTAACAATTCCGGTGTTCTGAAATACCAGCAGTCCTCTTGTAATTAATACCGCCAAAAGGCATTATATCGTCCAGTGTTGTAATTTTGGTGAAAAAAGGCCAATTTAATCAATCTGGTGTTTGGTAGACCAAAAACACTAGGCCTCACGTTTTACTCCTGTAAAAGGAATTATATCTCCCGTGTGGGAATCTATGTACCCAAACTAACATTTTAAAACTTCAGATGTCAAATTTGCAGCAGTATTCTTGTAAATACTACCGCCAAAAGGGATTATTGTCCAGTGTTGTAATTTTGGTGAAAAAGGCCAATTTAATCAACCTGGTGTTTGGTAGACCAAAAACACCAGGCCTCACGTTTTACTCCTGTAAAAGGAATTATATCTCCCGTGTGGGAATCTATGTACCAAAACTAGCATATTAAAAATTCTGGTGTCCACTTTGCAGCAGTTTTCTTGTAAATAATACCGCCAAAATGCATTATTGTCCAGTGTTGTAATTTTGGTGAAAAAAAGGCCAATTTAATCAATCTGGTGTTTGTTAGACCAGAAAAACTAGGCCTCACGTTTTCACTCCTCTAAAAGGAATTATATCTCCCGTGTGGGAAACTATGTACCAAAACTAGCATTATAAAAAATCTGGTGTCCAATTAGCAGCAGTGTTCTTGTAATTAATACCGCCAAAAGGCATTATTGTCCAGTGTTGTAATTTTGGTGAAAAAAAGGCCAATTTAATCAATCTGGTGTTTGTTAGACCAGAAAAACTAGGCCTCACGTTTTCACTCCTCTAAAAGGAATTATATCTCCCGTGTGGGAATCTATGTACCAAAACTAGCATTCTAAAAAATCTGGTGTCCAATTAGCAGCAGTGTTCTTGTAATTAATACCGCCAAAAGGCATTATTGTCCAGTGTTGTAATTTTGGTGAAAAAATGCCAATTTAATCAATCTGGTGTTTGGTAGACCAAAAACACTAGGCCTCACGTTTTTACTCCTGTAAAAGGAATTATATCTCCCGTGTGGGAATCTATATACCAAAACTAGCATATTAAAAATTCTGGTGTCAACTTTGCAGCAGTTTTCTTGTAAATAATACCGCCAAAAGGCATTATTGTCCAGTGTTGTAATTTTGGTGAGAAAAAGGCCAATTTAATCAATCTGGTGTTTGTTAGACCAGAAAACTAGGCCTCACGTTTTCACTCCTCTAAAAGGAATTATATCTCCCCATGTGGGAATCTATGTACCAAAACTAGCATTCTAAAAATCTGGTGTCCAATTAGCAGCAGTGTTCTTGTAATTAAAAAAGGAATTATATCTCCCGTGTGTAAGGATATGGTGGTTTGCGCTCCAGCCTGGATCCATGCCCTGTGTAACCATGACAACGATCGCTGTTTGCCTCCCAGGCTGGAAGCAGTGGCCGCTGGGCCGTCTAAGGTGGCTCCGCCCATCCACACTTGGTCAATAAATAGGAGCCAGGTGCTGCACAGGGTGTTCCACTAATGGAGTGCGCACCCTGCCTGCTCCATTCACCACGAGGACGCAAGCTCCTAACTACCTGCAACTCTGAACCTCCAGGAGAAACCCTCACCTACCTTATCCGGCTCCACCACTGCAGGATCCCTGCATGACTTCTAACAGCAAGTATCAGCCTGTCATTTTGTTTCACTGACATTGCTCACTGAAAGGAAGGGACTCGCGGTGGTGGTTATTAGTACTGCAGACCTGGGATTCCTGAATGTTGTCAAAAGCTGTTATTCACATGAACTCTAATTTGAACTCCCACTACTAAAACGAACTTCCCTCGCTATTAGTTTTACACTCTATCTTTAGTACGCGGTACATGATTTTGTTACCCCATACTCTCCGCTTAAGACTGAGAGAGCCGCCTGGGGTACACACTGAGCAGCCGCAAAGACACCATCAACACTCAAGTAGTGTGACAGGAGTGGATGTCAAAGGACTCCGCAGTTGAGATCCTAACTGATCAATTTGGTGCGTTACATATTAGTGGAACCCTCATGGATCCAGCGGAGCTCGCGCGGCACATGGTCGCCCTCACTGAGAGGGTGGAAACCCTTAACGTGACCGTACAGAATCTCCAATTGGAAAATCAGACGTTGCGAGATCTCGTCTCGTCGCGCACAGGACACCTCCACGATGGACCGGAACCCAAGGTCAGTCCACCTGAACTTTTCTCAGGAGACCGGAAGCAGTTCCGCGAATTCCTGAATGCGTGCAAGCTGATGTTTCAGTTACGCCCCGGACCTATCCTACCGATAGAACCAAAGTACTCACCATGATCTCGTACCTCAGGGGAGCCCAGAGCATGGGCTAACACCTATTTAGAAAAGGAAGACCTGGTCTTGAATTCCTTTCCGCAATTTCTTGAAACAATGGCCCTCCTTTACGAGGACCACAACAAGCAGCTGACTGCGGAGACCGCCATTCGCACCCTAAAGCAAGGGAGACGACCCGTTGAGGACTTTATTGCGGAATACACTCGTTGGGCCCGTGAGACTGAATGGAATGATCTCACTCTTAGAAATCAGTTCCGTCTCGGTCTATCTGAGGCCCTGAAGGATGAGTTAGCCCGCGGAGAGCTGCCACATACACTCGACGCCTTGATGCAGAAGGTCACCACCATTGACAGACGCTTAAGGGAACGTAGGGCCGAGAGAGTCTCAGGGTTTACACCCACCCCGAGACAGACCAGCCCGGATCCTGTAGCAGAGATGATGGAGATTGGGGCAATTCGTGGTCCTCTGACTGAGAGAGAAGACCCGGAGACGGAACCTCAACCTCTGCTTATACTGTGCGTCGGCTGACCATTCGGTTGATGGATGTCCTGCCATAAGAAAGAAACATGAAAGTAAAATGATGACGTTCTGTAACTTAGGCAGAAAAGATAACAACACAAGTGGTTACATTTATACGTCTCTTACCTTACAGTGGGACCAAAACCGAACTATCGTTGATGCAATGGTGGACACGGGAGCTTCAGGGAATTTTATCGATAAGCATCTAGTAGAGAGAAATAAAATTCCCCATACAAGGAAAGATGTATCGATATCCGTGAGTTTTATTGATGGTACAACCTCTAGACCTATCCATAGCCAGACTCAACCCCTTTTGGTGACAAGCGAAAATAACCACACAGAATTTCTATCCTTTGATGTCATACACTCCCCTTCGTTCCCCATCATTTTAGGCTTGCCATGGCTCGGTTACATCAACCAGTTCTCCTATGGGAACAGGGGAGAATTGGGTTTACCTCACGTTATTGCAGGAGACCTGCTTCCCTATTAAAACTCTCATGCATGTAGGGGTGAACCAGGTCCCTACCCAATACTCAGAGTTTTCGGAGGTATTTAGTGCAAAGATGGCGGAATCCCTACCGCCCCATAGACCCTACGATTGCCCCATAGACCTGCTGCCGGGCAGTGAAATACCCACAGGAAGAATCTACCCATTGGCACAACCAGAACTTGACCACCTCAAACAGTATCTCGAAGAGAACTTAAGGAAGGGATTCATTCGGCCTTCAACCTCCCCTGCAGCCGCAGGTATGTTCTTCGTAAGGAACAAAGACTTGAGCCTCAGACCCATCATTGATTACAGAGCATTAAATAAAATAACAATCAAAAACCGGTACCCCCTGCCGCTAATATCCGAGCTTATTGAAAGACTTCAAACATCAACTATCTACACTAAACTGGACTTGAGAGGCGCATACAACTTGATTAGGATTAGAACCGGGGATGAATGGAAAACTGCTTTCCGCACCCGGTACGGACTCTTTGAGTACATGGTAATGCCTTTCGGCTTGTGCAATGCCCCTGCCACATTCCAAAACTTTATCAACGACATATTTAGGGATCTACTAGATGTATGTGTTGTCATCTATCTAGATGACATATTGGTCTACTCCGATAACCTACAAGATCACAGGAAACACGTCCGTTGGGTACTTGCGCGATTAAGCGTCCATCACTTATATGTCAAACCAGAAAAGTGTATATTCGAGACTACTACCCTTCCGTTCCTTGGTTATATAATCTCACCCAAGGGAATTCAGATGGATCAGTCAAAGATCACTTGCATCCAAAACTGGCCGATTCCGGACTCTAGGAAAGCCCTCCAGCGATTCATAGGGTTCTCGAACTTCTACAGGAAATTCATCAAAGACTTCTCCGCTACCATCAAACCCCTAACCAGATTAACTAGTGTCAATATGAAATTTGTTTGGTCCATGGAGGCCCAATCAGCTTTTGAGTTACTTAAAGACAAATTCACTTCAGCACCAATTCTGACCATTCCGAATCCAAACTATCACTTTGTGCTGGAAGTAGATGCATCACAGGCAGCCATAGGAGCTGTTCTGTCCCAGCGGAGCTCCTTCTCATCCCCACTACATCCTGTCGGGTTTTACTCCCAGACTCTAAACACAGCTGAAATCAACTACCCCATAGGGGAAAAGGAACTTCTTGCCATAAAATGTTCCCTAGAGAACTGGAGGCACCTACTTGAAGGTTCAACACACCCCATCACAATATACACGGATCACCGTAATTTACAATACCTGAAAACCAGTAAAACACTGTCAGCACGTCAGGTACGGTGGAGTTTTTTTTTTGACAGATTCGACTTTCAAATTACTTATCGACCAGGCTCAAAAAATGGGAAGGCTGACGCCTTATCACGTCTGGCTGAATGCCGCGCCGCAGTCACAGGCCCCACATGCATTATACCACCTAACAAAATTATCCTCGCCACCATCGAATTGGAAACCCAGCTTAAGGATGCTCTGAAAATTGACTGTGCTAACATCCCCGGGACTTCTGAAAGACCAACGGGGTTTCCTCTACAAAAACAACCTACTGTACATACCAACTCCTCTCACCACCCAGGTAATCAAACTCTGCCATGACACACCCTCGCGGGACACCCTGGCATTGCCAAAACCATAAACCTGATACGCAGGAACTTCTGGTGGCCAAAAATGACCAAAGAAATTAAGCAATATGTTTCCACGTGCGAGACATGTGCCTCATGCAAAAGTGATAGAAATCGACCATATGGCCTTCTTATGAGTCTTCCTATCCCCAACAGACCCTGGGAATGGGTTTCAATGGACTTCATTGTAGAACTCCCCGCTCCAGAGGAAACAACACCATCATGGTTGTAGTAGACCTACTAACTAAGATGGCACACTTCATCGCCCTCAAAAATTACCTTCCTCCAGTGAAACTGCCGAGGCCTTTCTGTCCAATGTCATAAAACTACATGGAATCCCTAGCCAAGTTATATCAGACAGGGGTTCACAATTTATATCCAAATTTTGGAGAGCACTTTGTCTTAGACTCCAAATCGACCATAGAATGTCTACCGCCTACCACCCCCAAACTAACGGGCAGACGGAAAGGGTGAACCAATGTCTGGAACAATTTCTCAGATGTCACTGCTCATTCCTTCAAGATGACTGGGAAAGCCTACTCCCTCTTGCCGAATTCGCTACAACAATTCTGTGAATTCCTCCACTCTACATAGTCCATTCTTTGCTAATTATGGATTCCACCCTAGGTCTCTCCCTGAAATCAGCCTTCCTACAAACGTTCCTGCCACAGATGATTATGTAACTACCTTGCAAACAACCCTCATGATGCTGAAAGACAACCTCCAACGGGCAAAGGAAAGGCAGAAGATCTACTACGACCGTCACAGAAGAGAAAATCCTCCTTATCAGGTTGGAGACTCGGTATGGCTGTCAACGAGAAACCTTCGGTTGGGGGTACCTGCTAAGAAACTGGGTAGGCAATTTTTGGGTCCTTTTCTGATAGAAAGAATTATCAACCCCAACACGGTGAGACTTACCCTTCCTCCTCGACTACAGGTACATCCCACATTCCATGTATCGTTGCTAAAACCGTTTAGACCTAGCCCGTTCCCCTCACGGGTTCCTCAACCCTCCCCCGATAGATGTCCGTGGTGAGGAGGAATTTGAGGTTGAGCAGCTTCTCGACTCCAGAAGAAGACGGGGAGGATCCAGTACCTCGTTAGATGGAAGGGTTACGGGTCTCAGGATGACTCTTGGGAAGATGTGCGAGACGTCCATGCACCCAGACTCCAAAGGTTGTTCCACAGGAGATTTCCCGACCGACCCTCCCCTACTGGGGTACCCGGAGAGGGTCCCCTTAAGGGGGTACTGTAAGGATACGGTGGTTTGCGCTCCAGCCTGGATCCATGCCCTGTGTAACCATGACAACGATCGCTGTTTGCCTCCCAGGCTGGAAGCAGTGGCCGCTGGGCCGTCTAAGGTGGCTCCGCCCATCCACACTTGGTCAATAAATAGGAGCCAGGTGCTGCACAGGGTGTTCCACTAATGGAGTGCGCACCCTGCCTGCTCCATTCACCACGAGGACGCAAGCTCCTAACTACCTGCAACTCTGAACCTCCAGGAGAAACCCTCACCTACCTTATCCGGCTCCACCACTGCAGGATCCCTGCATGACTTCTAACAGCAAGTATCAGCCTGTCATTTTGTTTCACTGACATTGCTCACTGAAAGGAAGGGACTCGCGGTGGTGGTTATTAGTACTGCAGACCTGGGATTCCTGAATGTTGTCAAAAGCTGTTATTCACATGAACTCTAATTTGAACTCCCACTACTAAAACGAACTTCCCTCGCTATTAGTTTTACACTCTATCTTTAGTACGCGGTACATGATTTTGTTACCCCATACTCTCCGCTTAAGACTGAGAGAGCCGCCTGGGGTACACACTGAGCAGCCGCAAAGACACCATCAACACTCAAGTAGTGTGACAGGAGTGGATGTCAAAGGACTCCGCAGTTGAGATCCTAACTGATCAATTTGGTGCGTTACACCGTGTGGGAATCTATGTACCAAAACTAGCATTATAAAAATCTGGTGTCCAATTAGCAGCAGTGTTCTTGTAATTAATACCGCCAAAAGGCATTATTGTCCAGTGTTGTAATTTTGGTGAAAAAGGGCCAATTTAATCAATCTGGTGTTTGGTAGACAAAAACACTAGGCCTCACGTTTTACTCCTGTAAAGGGAATTATATCTCCCCGTGTGGGAATCTATGTACCAAAACTAGCATTTTAAAAATTCTGGTGTCCAATTTGCAGCAGTTTTCTTGTAATTAATACCGGAAAAAGGAATTATATCTTCCAGTGTGGAATTTTGGGGCTAAAAATAATATATTTTATTGTGAGTGCGAGTTGAATCGCAACAATGAGGAAACATTCTATTAAGGGACGAGGACGCTGTCGTGGTGGTGTCCGTGGAGCCTCTGTTGCTGGCAGAGGACGTGGCCGTTCGGCCTCAGGCGCACAAAGTAGTGAACCAACTCCCTCAAGTAGCCGGCAGAATTTACAGCGATATTTGGTGGGGCCCAATGCCGTTATGAGGATGGTAAGGCCTGAGCAGGTACAGGCATTAGTCGATTGGGTGGCCGACAGTGCTTCCAGCACGTTCACCACATTGTCTTCCGCCCAGTCTTCTGCGGAAAGCGCACAGGTGGCACCTGAAAACCAAGCCCATCAGTCTGTCACATCACCCCCATGCATATCAGGGAAACTGGCTGAGCCTCAAGTTATGCAGCAGTCTCTTATTCTGTTTGAAGACTCTGCACCCACGGTTTTCAAGGGGCGTCCACCTAGCCCTTCCCCAGCGGTGGAAGACATTCCATGCACTGACGCACAACCACTTATGTATCCAGATGATGAGGAATACCACCACAGCAGAGTGACCGAGTCTCTGATGATGACGAAACACAGGTGCCCACTGCCGCGTCTTATTGCAGTGTGCAGACTGAACAGGAGGAGGTCAGGGAGGAAGACTGGTGGAAGACAATGCAGAGGACGATGAGGTCTTAGACCCCACATGGACTGAAGGTCGTGCCGCTGACTTAAATAGTTCAGAGGAAGAGGCAGTGGTGAGATCGAGACAACAGCGAAGCCAAAGAGGGAGCAGGGGGCAAAAGCAGAACAGCTGCCGTCCAGAGAGTTTGCCTGCTATTGGCCAGCGCCAACAGGGACCCAGCACTCCAAAGGCATCTTCAAGGAGTTCCCTGGCATGGCACTTCTTCAAACAATGTGCTGAGGACAAGACCAGAGTGGTTTTGGACCCTGTGCCATCAGACCCTGAGGCGAGGCATTAACGTTCTTAACCTGAGCACCACCTGCATGATCAGGCATCTACATGCAAAGCATGAACTGCAGTGGAGTACACACTTAAAAACAAGGAACCCGCTCAGGCTCCAGCTGCTCCTCTACCGCTGCTGCCTCGGCTTCCGCCTCGAGAGGAATGTTGCCACCTGCCGAGCAGCAAACAGAGGATGTGCCACCGACACCACCACCACCACCGTCACCTAGCGTCTCCACTATTTCACAGCAGCGTTCAGCTCTCCATCTCTCAAACCTTTGAGAGGAAGCGCAAATTCCCACCTAGTCACCCTCGGAGCCCTTGGCCTGAATGCCAGCATTTCTAAACTACTGGCCTTTGAAATGCTGTCATTCCGGCTGGTGGACACAGACAGCTTCAAACAGCTGATGGCCATGGCTGTCCCCCAGTATGTGGTTCCCAGCCACCACTACTTCTCCAAGACAGCCGTGCCTTCCTGCACATGCAAGTGTCCGATAAAATCAAGTGTGCACTGCGCAACGCCATTTGTGGCAAGGTCCACCTAACCACAGATACGTGGACCAGTAAGCACGGCCAGGGACGCTATATCTCCCTAACTGCACACTGGGTAAATGTAGTGGTGGCTGGGCCCCAGTGCGGAGAGTTCCTTGGCGCACGTCCTTCCGCCGCCAAGGATCACAGGGCATCATTCTTTGCCTCCTGTAGCCTCCTCCTCCTACTCGGCTTCTCTCCTCCTCCTCTGCTTCCACTAGCTCATCCAGTCAGCCACACACCTTCACCACCAACTTCAGCACAGCCCGGGTAAACGCCAGCAGGCCATTCTGAAACTCATATGTTTGTGGGGACAGGCCCCACACCGCGCAGGAGTTGTGGCGGGGTATTGAACAACAGACCGACCAGTGGTTGCTGCCGGTGGGCCTCAAGCCCGGCCTGGTGGTGTGCGATAATGGGCGAAATCTCGTGGCAGCTCTGGGACTAGCCGGTTTGAAGCACATCCCTTGCCTAGCGCATGTGCTGAATTTGGTGGTGCAAAAGTTCATTGGGTAGGTGATCTAAATGCCTGATTCTCTGCTGTGAAAACTCTCTCCTCTGTCTGGGTGCTGGTCCAAAATAAATGAGAGTGGCCTTCTCCGGTGGGGGTTGATATGACGCATGATTCCTTGATGTGGGACCTCTCTCCTCTGTCTGGGTGCTAGTCCAAAATACATGAGTGGCCTTCTCTGGTGGTGGTTGATATGACGCATGATTCCTTGCTGTGGGACCTGTATCCTCTGTCTGGGTGCTGGTCCAAAATAAATGAGAGTGGCCTTCTCCGGTGGGGGTTGATATGACGCATGATTCCTTGATGTGGGACCTCTCCTCTGTCTGGGTGCTGGTCCAAAATACATAGAGTGGCCTTCTCCGGTGGTGGTTGATATGACGCATGATTCCTTGCTGTGGGACCTGTATCCTCTGTCTGGGTGCTGGGCCGAAATAAATGAGTGGCCTTCTCCGTTGGTGGTTGATATGACACATGATTCCTTGATGTGGGACCCTCTCCTCTGTCTGGGTGCTGGTCCAAAATACATGAGTGGCTTTCTCCGGTGGTGGTTGATATGACGCATGATTCCTTGCTGTGGGACCTGTATCCTCTGTCTGGGTGCTGGTCCAAAATAAATGAGTGGCCTTCTCCGGTGGGGGTTGATATGACGCATGATTCCTTGATGTGGACCTCTCTCCTCTGTCTGGGTGCTGGTCCAAAATACATGAGAGTGACCTTCTCCGGTGGTGGTTGATATGACGCATGATTCCTTGCTGTGGGACCTGTCTCCTCTGTCTGGGTGCTGGGCCGAAATAAATGAGAGTGGCCTTCTCCGTTGGTGGTTGATATGACGATGATTCCTTGATGTGGGACCTCTCTCCTCTGTCTGGGTGCTGGTCCAAAATACATGAGTGGCCTTCTCGGTGGTGGTTGATATGACGCATGATTCCTTGCTGTGGGACCTGTATCCTCTGTCTGGGTGCTGGTCCAAAATAAATGAGTGGCCTTCTCCGTGTGGGGGTTGATATGACGCATGATTCCTTGATGTGGGACCTCTCTCCTCTTTCTGGGTGCTGGTCCAAAATACATGAGAGTGGCCTTCTCCGGTGGTGGTTGATATGACGCATGATTCCTTGCTGTGGGACCTGTATCCTCTGTCTGGGTGCTGGACTAAATAAATAGAGTGGCCTTCTCCGTTGGTGGTTGATATGACGCATGATTCCTTGATGTGGGACCTCTCTCCTCTGTCTTGGTGCTGGTCCAAAATACAT
>CM065593.1:201116342-201145177 GCA_033119425.1 Bufotes viridis | reverse complement strand
TTATTTTTCAGGTACCTGCTCAGACTGCGGCCCCTCTGGCTTATTGAAGAACCGAGGGTATTACAGCCTGTAAAAGATCCAGCCTGCTGTCTTTAGTACTGCTGAAGAGGTTTTCATAAGTCCCCTCCCCTCATTCCTTTGCTTCCAGCCTCTCCTTTCTGCCTCCTGTCGGCTCCTGCGGCGGTCCCAGCCTTGGCTCCGGCTGCTCGCCGCTCCTGTCGTGAAAACCGGAAGTGCGTCACTGACGTCACTCCGGTCTCCGCGCCGGAGCCTCCATTGCTCCGGTGGCCGAAATGCAGCTATTTTCAGTTTATATTTATTTTTAACCTTATTATAATATTAATTATATTATTTATCTGGGGAGGGCAGGGCGGGCTAGGAGGCATGGCTCCGCCTCCTTCTCCTATTTCAGGAGTTCAGTGTTGCACTCAGTTCTGTGTGCAGCTGACATCCACATACTTGGCTATTGCTGTTCCTGTTCTATTGTTCCAGAATGGCATCCCCTACTCAGGGTAAGGTACAGACAACTGGAGGTGAGAGAAGTTGGATCCAGTTTTACATTGTGCTTATGTTTATTTCTTAGGAAAATCGACGCACAAGCAAAGACATCTCGCTTGTTCCAGCTGCAGCACCCCTTTACCGGATTCATACGAATTTCATCGCTGCCCAGGCTGTCGCCCTAGACCGACTAATCCAGAACCCACTGTGGTGGATATGTTTCCTGGATGAAGGATTTTATGGACACCTCCATTGCAGAGATTAAGGGTGCAGTCTCTAACAAGAGACCTAGACAGGCCTCTCCTGGTCCTGTCCCTTTGACCGAAGACGTAGTCTCAATTGAAGATAATTCCTCGTCTGAGGAGGAAGCCTCGAGCTTTCTCTTTCCGGCCGAAAAAACTCAAAGATTGTTACACTCCATTAGGTCAAGAGACCAGGATGTTGAGCAAGGGGATGCTCCGCCATCCACCTCTAGGGGGCCAAGGGCCTTTAAAGTGGATGAATCTCTGAAAAAGTTAATGCTAACAGAGTGGAAACACCCGGAGAAAGGTCCTGTTCTAACAAAAAGATCTACAGGAAGGAGAATCACTGGATTGGATCCCGCCTCCAAAGGTGGATATGGCGATATCCAAACTCTCTAGGAGAACTTTAGTTCCCTCTGATGATGGCAGTAACTTAAAAGACTCCCTAGACAGACGAGGCAGAATATACGCTTAGGCGCAGTTACTCAGCTGCGCCGCCTCTGCCTCGGTCACAATAGCCTGCAGTGAGGTTTCTGAATTTATCCGTGCTCGTACTCTCAGAATCCAGTCTGACTTAGACTCCGGAGTACCCAGAGATGACATTCTGGACTAATTTAAAACTCTTTTGGTAGGGGTAGATTTCCTTTCAGACTCAACAACAGCTAAAACTAGCGGCCAAGTCTATGGCGCTATCTTCAGCCAGCAGGCGTCCCTTTTGGTTAAAGCCGTGGGTGTCGGATAACACGTCCAAGTTTAATCTTTGCTCCCTCCCCTATGAGCTTGAGGGGTTATTTGGATCGGAGCTGGATCGACTAATGGAGAATTTTGCTGACAAAAAAGGAAAGTCCCTCCTCCAGCAGTTTTTTCGGGGTCGAGGAAGAGGTAGGGGCGGAGGTTTCCAGGGAAGAGATAGATCCCAGAGGCGTTCTGAAACCAATAAGAGGGGTAGAGGTCGCGGTTGTGGGAACCGCGGGGCTGAGCCATGACTCTCAGCAGCCCGTCAGTTCCCCTTCCCCACCCCCCCAGAGCTCCAGGAGAAGATCCCTTCTTCAATCCTCCAGTCGGAGGTCATTTGAGTTTGTTCAGAGATTTCTGGAGTCAAAAAATTCCGGATCCTTGGGTGTTACAGGTGATAACATCAGGATTCAAAATAGATTTTATTTCCCTACCTCAGGAGAGATTTATCCTGACAAGGACTTTAACTTCCAACAAACAGTTAGTCCTGGAGGACTCGGTTCTGCAGTATATACTGAAAGGGGCTTTATAGGAAGTGCCTCCTCTCGAGCGGGGTCGGGAGTTTATTCTCCCATCTTTCTTGTCCCAAAGTAATCAGGGGATTGGCGAATGATCATCGATCTACGCTACCTAAAGCGGTTTATCAGAGGAAAGTGTTTCCGGATGGAAACCATTCGATCAGTACTAAACATCCTGAACCCAGGAGATACGATGGTGACTATAGATCTGAAGGATGCTTACATTCATGTTCCCACACATCACACAGGAGATATCTCAGAGTTGCTGTGGCCTTAAAAGGAATTGTGAGGCACTTCTAATTTGCTCTATTGCCCTTCGGCATCTCATCTGCTCCACACACCTTCACAAAGGTTGTGGCTCCTAATAAACTGGGACAAGTCTCACTTGGTCCCGTCCACCACGAGAACGTTTCTAGGGTTTGTGATTGATTCACAACAGATGACCTCATACCTGTCCCCACAGAGGAGAAACAGAGTAATAAGAGTGGCAGAGTCTTTTATACCACCCAAACGGTTCTCCATAAGGGTTCTTATGAGGATGTTAGGTCACATGTCAGCATCTGCAGAGGCAGTTCCTTGGGCCTTATGGCATTTACGCCCTCTTCAGGAGGAAGTCCTAGTGGTTTGGAGTCGCAAACCCAAAGATTTAGACAGAATGCACTCCCTGTCTGTAGAAGTCCGTTCTTCACTCAGGTAGTGGGAGAACCCAACAGATGGGAGGTCCCCGGTCTAACCTCGGTGGATCTTGTTGACCAGAGACGCCTTCCTTCTAGGTTGGGGAGCCCATCTGGAGGACAATCTGGTACGAGGTATTTGGAGTCCTCAGGAGAGACTCCTCTCATCCAATTTGAGGGAGCTGAGAGCGGTCAGGCTAGCCCTCAATCATTTTGCTCCTCTCATCCGCGGTCGGGCGGTGAGAGTCCGGACCGACAACACACCTGTGGTCGCTTACCTAAACAGACAGGGAGGGACGAAATCCCGGACTCTCCTGAGGGAGGTGGGATTAATTCTCTCTTGGGCAGAGACCAACCTATCCCACTTAATGGCAGTCCATATCAAAGGAGATCTCAACATTATGGCAGATCGCCTGAGTCGGGGCCTTCCGGTCCCAGGAGAATGGTCACTGAACAAGAACATATTCTCCATGTTAGTCCAAAGTTGGGGTACTCCAGAGATTGACCTGATGGCAACTCGATTGAACGCCAAAGTGAGCTGGTTCTGTTCCCTTTACAAGGAGCAAAATCCTGTAGCGATAGACGATCTATCCATAACCTGGAGGTTCAGGCTGGCTTATGTTTTCGCTCCAATTTCCATGATACCCAGAGTATCGATGAAGATCAAGCAAGACCAGACCTCAATGATAGCCATCATACCATTCTGGCCGAAGAGGTCTTGGCTCACCCAGCTCATGCAGATGAGTCAGGACATTTATTGGAGACTTCCCCTAATACTGGACCTAGTGTATCAGGACAAAGGTCCCTGCCTACAGCCTCTGAGAAGGCTCAATGTGACAGCCTGGAGATTGACAGGTCCCTTCTAGAAGCTAAAGGGTTATCTGTGGAGGTCTTGAGCACAACTCACATTCCAGAGCAGAATCCACAAATAAGAAATACTCCAGAATATACAGGATTTTCCTTCAATGGTGTACTGACAGAGAGGTAGTAGCCTCAGATCCTCCTCTCTCTACTATTTTACAATTCCTGCAGGATGGTCTAGACAAGAGTCAAAGCCCATCCACACTCAGAGCTCATGTCTCTGCCTTATCGGCATGCCTTGGCAGACCGATCTCTCAAGACCACCTAATAAGGAGGTTCCTTAAGGGAGCTGAGAGGCTTAAACCTAGCATCTGAGACCGATTCCTGAATGGATTTGGTTCGCCATAGGTGATTTTATCTTTAATCCAAGGAATGATCATGCTATTGGGCAAACAAAACCGGATGTAGTATTGAGGCACCGCCTTTGATGTATATAAGGATATGGGTGGACACCACTAGTTAGCAACCCCTTGAGGAAGCAGACGGCGAAATGCGCGTCGGGGTTAGTCTGTGGATCTGGTGGCGACTGAACTCAGGTGTGTATAGCATTCATGCTTTTATGTTATAGTGGACGATAGTTCTCCAGTCTTTACTGTCATTGGTCATGGCATTCAGCCATTATAAAACCTTAGTGTTCTGCGATTGATTGATGCCTACATGACCTGCCAGTAGCTTGGTGAATGTCTGGCCTTAATGATCTCACCTGAGTTCAGTGGACCCTAGACCCACGGACCATTTTTGTGTGGTTTTATGTATTTTTAATATTTTTGTGGTCTTTCACTTTGTACGTATTTTTGTAATAAATTGAGACATTTCTCGAATTATGGTATATTGTTTAATCATGTCTTTAATAAAATACAATTTTTCTACATATTGTTGATTGGTTGTTTTTTTTTCCGATTCCTGAATGGAGCCTTTGGAAGAGGTGGACTTGAGATTATTATCTCTAAAATTCACCTTCCTACTAGCCATCACATCGGCTAAAAGAGTTGGGGAACTTCAGGCTATAGGAGCAGTAGAGCCTTATTTAACTTTTCTTCAGGACAAGGTCCTGTTAAGATTTCTTCCAACCTTTTTACCAAAGGTTTCATCCTTTTCTAATAATCAGATGATAGGTTTACCTACGTTCTCTCCTGCTGCAACCTCTCCAGAGGAAGAAAGGCTTCTCACCATAGGCAAGGATTTTGAAGGTATATCTGGACAGAACAACGAGCTTTAGAAGATCTGAAAATCTTCTTCTTTCCTACTCGGGAAGAATAAAGGTCTTAAGGTCTCCAAACCCACATTAAGTAGGTGGATTAAAGCAGCAATCCGGAAGGCCTTTCTGTCCCAGGATTTGACGCCTCCATCCTTTGTATCCACCCTTTCTACTAGGGAAGTATCCATGTCCTATGCTGAAAGGAAACAAATTCCTTTAGACCAAATTTGTGCAGCCGCTTCTTGGAGTTCCCAGAACACTTTCATTTCGCATTATCGTCTGGACACAAGACGAGCGGAGTGAATGGCCTTTGGACACTCCGTACTAAGTGCTGCTCTATCCTAAAAAAGGAAACTAACTAAGGTTCTAGGCCCTCCCAATTTGTGTGAGGTTCTTTCTATTTCCCCACTTGTGCTGCTGGTTAGGACGAAAGGGAAGCGTCAATTTTGACATAAACTTGTTTTCCCTTAGTCCTAACAGCAGCACGCAAATTACCCTCCTTCTGAGGTTTTCTGCTAAGTTACTTAGTTAAAAAGCGACCCCGTCCAGTCAGAGGACAGATTATATAGGGTAATTCCCTAATTGTTTAATTATTTAATTATATGCTTGGCAGAAAATTTAATTCAATAAAAATTCTGCCTGTCCATACCAGCTTTACAGGGGCAAATCCCCACTTGTGCTGCTGTTAGGACTAAGGGAAAACAAATTTACATCAAAATTGACGCATCTTCAGCCTCCTCGTTGAAATTCAAGAAAAACAGTCCCTCTTCTACTGAATCCATAAAACAAAACAGAAGATGGAAAACAACGTAAAGTCAATCTTGACACGTAGACTTGTGGCAAAGAAAATTAATCTTGAAAGCGGATCTTGACTCGGAGGTTCTGCTCTTCAGGAGGTGACTCAGAGGAGGGGCTGGGTTGTGTTGGTTGCCAATCGGTTTGGAATCCTCTGCATCTGATCCATGGGTTGTTCTTCAGGGCGTCTCATCCCGCCAACGAAAATTTTGTCTGCTCAGGCTTTGCGAACTCGCATTCCGGCATATAGAAGGAGACAAAAACAACATAAGTACATGTACTCCTATTTTCTTTAACCCGGATCAAATGGAAAACCAAAGATCCCCAAGACCCCCAAAGCTTTAAAAGGATTCCAACCCACACTAGCTATACCTCTGCCTCTGCCCTGCTCCTGTCAGTATGGGCTTTAACTGATGTTCTAACACATCTGCGGGTTGCCTAACTGCCCGGATACTCCATACCGGATTAACAAGTGAGACACCAGAGCTATTAAACCTATAGCTGATATTACCCTCTAGGAGTGAATCATTATGTGCTATCAACAAATCTCTCCTTGTGGCCCTTGCTAGTTTGAGGTGCATTTCCGTTGCTAAAATAAACAAAACAAATAAACGACAAGGATACTCCTCATTCTTTGACGTAGTTGAGCTTCTTGCAGTGACTGGCGTGGACCCAGTTGTCTCGTCCCTCGAAGTTCAGACAGGTTGGTATCGTCAGCAGCACCTGGAATGGCCCAAGATATCTCGGCTCTAGTCCCGTCCTTGGATGTTTCTTTAGCACGACCCAATCACCTGGTTGACTAGAATAAACACTGGTTATTGAATCTGGGTCCAGGAGAGACTCCCGAACCTGGTGGTGGACATTTGGTGATAACCCATGGGGCTGCCTGGAAGTATCCCTGATAGAATAAAGGGCTATAGCAGAACATTTAGGTCATGGATCAGCTGTGATTTCTGCTTGCAAAAATCTGACCCAACCACTGTCAAAAGAAAAGGCAGTCGTGATGGTTCTTGATGTGATTCCTTACTAGGTTAGAAAATTGACAGTTAATAGGTTAGAATGGTTAGTAAAAGTTTGAAAATTGTTGTTTTCTACACCACTTCCCCCTTCTCATCGTCCTCAAAACCAGGACGAAGAGAAGCTGGATTCAACATGGTGCATCGTCTCAAGGTTAGATGACAGGAGGGAGAGAGAGGAGGGGGGAGAGTAGAGTTAGAGTCCCTGAGTTGGTGGTGGAGATGGAGACAGAGCGGCTGAGGCCGCTGGTATGGCCTGAGTAGCCAGTAGGTTTAAGCCTACCTGCAGCTCGGTCTCATCCCTGGTTTTATTGGACTCCATAGTTTTAGTTAGATGGGAGTACACGATAGTGTTAGTTGGCACTGTCTGGGACTTTTTGAATTCCCTGTTGCTGCAGCCACAGTTCTGCCTTCTGGAGGGAACCATGGCTTTGGAATCTAGTGGGAATTCACGGACGAACTTTTCCCAAATCCAGACCTCAAAGGTCCCTTTACTTGGGGATGGTCCACTCTGAACCTACAGTCCATTGGTGCCAATCTTTGAGGGGCTTAACAACTCCTCTTCCATATATGGATTTCATGTGCTGCTTGGCTGTCCTATACTCAGAAGTGGTACCCTTCTGTGTCCTAGATTTCCCTACACCCATGCTCGAGCCTTCTAAAGCAGGCGCGTCCACCTACAGTGTCCCGCGACACATGCCTGGATAGCTGCTACCCCCTTCGTTCGCCTCCGAGTTGCCCTAGGATTTCTAGCACCGACACACGGACTCCGCTTTCCCTAGTTAGAACTCAGGAAAAGAAGTAGCAGCGTGAGGAAAAGGGCTCTCGCCGACACACGGCGGCCCTCAGAGTCTCCTAATAAGATATACCAGCCTCGGTTTTGGCTCTGAATAGTGACCTGACCACAGGATAGAGCTTCCAATTGCACACAGCTATTGGTTTGCCCGGGTGATATATACCACCTTGTCTCCTTAAAAAAAGCTCATCAACTCACTTTCCTTTGCCTATATGATTCTATATAGTCAAGCTGAATAGCACACAAAGCCCTTTTTTTGCAGTGACTGATCAAAAACATCTTGCTGAGCAGTAACTCTTGAATTCAGACAGTAGTTCCCACACAATATCATGAGACCCCCAGTAACTAAAGAAAAATCCCTGATTGAATGCTGCTTCCTATGCCAATATTTTTTCATGGATGAGTTTGCTGGTATTAAAGGAGCATGCAATCTGTTAAAAAAGAATAATCATTAACCTTGCTTCCAGTGAGAACAATATACAAAAATGTTAAAAAATATGCAAACTAGTGCACCATCAGAATGCGTAAAAGAGACTGCGCCCTAATTACAACCAGCCATATTCCTGTGGTGTGATTGTCCTCATATTCAATCCTCACCATCACATATGTCTTACAATAGCAGCTACTTTCTTAAACTATAGTGCAGGCCTCTGGGGGGAAAAAACAAAACAACAAAAATGTAATTTAGAATTTAGCATACCTGACTGCACATTACATAATTACATTTAGAGGCTTCTAATTTAAAAAAATGAAAAACAAAAACAATATAGAAAGGTCCTCTAATATCTAGTTATTGCCTGCAGGGAAAAATAAAGTTAAAACCGCACATCCCAAGGTTCTTCTGTAAATCTCCCTGAAAGACAAAACTAGTAAAATATTAATAACCACAGACAGAACCTCCTCTTATAAAAGTACATTTTAACTTAAACAAAACCGTTGGCGCACATACAATTGTATAGGACTGAATTAACACATCAATGTCTTGGAGCGTTCACCTGAAACCTTAAACACTAACAGGAGAATTTCTACCCACCCAGCATTAGCATTGAAATGCTAATTTGGACAGCCCCAAACCAACTTCAGATTCATTTTACCAAAGAAGCAGGATTTAATATTACAAGGTCCCACAAAACCGGTTTCCAGGGAAAAGAAAAAGCAAATTTAGGTCTTAACACACAAAATTAGAAACTCTGCTGAATTCCAGTAACCGATCTTTTTCCTCTCTAAGCTTCACGTTTTAACCGTTCATACTGGGATTTAAAATCTGCTTCCTGGATCCATGACCTTGGCTGTCCATAGCTTCTATGCCCTTGCAAAGAACCACATCTGGGACCATTACCCCAACTTGCTGAATAAACCACCTTACTTCTAGGTGTGGTTCTGGGGTACTTAACATATCTCTGTATGTTGCCATTAGCAACGCCACAATATCGTGCAATGTGCCCAATTTTTCTACATGCAAAACAACGAATAGCTTGTCTCCCTGCTTTTCTCCTTCTCTGGGCATGGGCACATGGTGATCTGACTTGCTGCACAATATTAATCATCCTAGTGTGACTAGGTCCCACACTACTATCTGAATTGAGTCCACTTACCACAGACTCATCTGAAGAATCTTCTGCCACTGTGTTAATACTTCCAACTCCAGGGTCAGTCAAATTGTCAATCTCCATCCCTGAGTCGGATCCACTATGTGACCTACAATCCTCAGACTTCTCCATACCTACAGCCCATACATTCTCTCTAACCCCAGAAACATTACTTTCTAACGCAGGCATCCTCAAACTGCGGCCCTCCAGCTGTTGTAAAACTACAACTCCCACAATGCCCTGCTGTAGGCTGATACCTGTAGGCTGTTCAGGCATGCTGGGAGTTGTAGTTTTGCAACAGCTGGAGGGCCGCAGTTTGAGGATGCCTGTTCTAACGGTTCTTCCAATGCCTCTGGCTGCACTAAGCACTGAGAATGTTCATCTTCTGTCCTCCTGCAGAGAGCAGACAATTCCCTTACAGCACCCTGTGCATGCGTCAGGCTTTCAGATAACCATTCATTCTCCTTGCGTGGCTCAGTATTACACCTCACAGTACATTCATAATTAGTGCTAGCTTCAGCTGCCTGCTGGACAAGAGTTCTCAATTTAACAATTTCCACTTTTAAATCTTCCACTTCTCCTTCCAAACTCAGCTTCAGCCTACAAGACTCCTGATATTTATCCGCTATCCAACCAGCAGCAAAAATCAGAACATACTTGCCTTCATGTTTGCGACATTTTCTGGTACCGATTAGGTTTGCTACACAATGCTGAGCCTGCAGCCATGGATCAGTAGATCCCTGCATAGCTTGAACAATGGCCTCAGTGTACCTCAACTTTGCAACTTCCTTAAAAATGCTTTCCATTGTACAGGAATACAAACACCACACTGGTTGCTACAAAAAATTAAGTCACTGCTATCGATCTCTAGGAGTTGTCCCAGTACTTTTGGCACAGAAATACAAAGCACCAGTGTAACAGCCACAGATATACAATCACTAAGCAGAATCATCAACCACAGGACAATTTCACCACTAACCTGCTACTAATGTTAACACAATGATTCACGTATCAGACTGGTTACTGAGCTATACCATAACCGAACACTCAACCGATATCCAGCATAAAACTTACCAAAGCAAAGTCAAACTGTACATAGAAAGGTTACAGAAAGAGAAAATAACTATTCTGGACAAAACTAACATTTGAGTCAAAAACAAACAAATCGCTTTCCATAGACACCAAAACAAAAATGAATTCCTTGTTAAAACCTGCAGCACCAAACTAACCAAGATGTCTGACAAAGCCACATGGTCTTCACACAAAGGAAATCAAAGATGACGGACAAAACCACATGGCCGGACACATAAAGAAAGACAAGATGGTGTCTCCAAAATCCAGCAACCTTTAAATGCTGTCTCTTCTGTACAAACACTAAAACAAAATGCTTCCTTTACAAACCAGAATAGCCTCTTACAAAATCACACTAACATAGAAGTTGCAACAAAACACACAATACTCTATACTGGTCAGCACACACATCACAATCTGACCATACAATCTCTGTACAATAAACTCAGATCCACCAAAAACTACACAACGAAAAAGCACTTACCTTGTACTTACACAAAAATAGCGAAAACGTTCTTTTACCAAGCAGAAATTTCCTCTGACGCAGCAGACAAAATTACACTTTACTCTCTACCCTTTTATCTGCTGTGCAGAGCAGAAAAAATCAGTTGGTTGTACCTAGCTCACCATCTGTTATAGAAATTTACTTCCATAATATGCGTACACAAACACAAGGAATTCCCACATGCTTAACCCTTTAAGGACCGGAGGTTTTTTACTTTTTGAGTTTTCGTTTTGCGCTCCCTGCCTTCCCATAGCCATAGCTTTTTTATTTTTCGGTTCACATAGCCATATGAGGGCTTGTTTTTTGCGGGACAAGTTGTACTTTCCAACACCACCATTTACTATTGCATATGATGTAGCCACAGTTTTGCGGCTTTTTATGATGTAGCCACAGTTTTGCGGCTTTTTAAATTCCGACGTTCGATGTGTGATAAAACTGACCAGTTAATTTTACTCTACAGGTCAGTACGAATCCGGCGATACCCTAAATGTATAGGTTTTCTTGCGTTTTGAAAAATTCAAAAGTGGAAAAAAATCAGTTTTACTTTTTGTCACCATGTTTTGACCCCTATAACTTTTTTGTAATTATATGTACAGAGCTGTATGGGGGCTCATTTTATGCGTCATAATCTTATCTTTTATTGATACCATTTTGGGGTGTGTATGACTTTTGATCACCTTTTATGTAATTTTTTTGTGGAAAATGAAGCGACCAAAATGGCAAATCCGCTATTCTGTTGCTTTTTTCTGTTTTGCTGTTTGACGTATGGGGAATATTTTTTAATATTTTTATTCTATGGGCGTTTTCAGACATTGCGACATCCATGATGTGTATTTTTAAATTTTTTTAGTTTTTAAATTTTTATTTTAGCAAAAGGGGGTGACTTGAACTTTTATTTTTTTTACTTTTTTTTTTTTTACACTTTTATATAGTTCCCATAAGGAACTATAACTTACAATCATCTGATTGCGATTTTCATACATTCCAATGCAATAGCATTGGAATATATGGAAACACGATATTTCCTATGAAGCCTATTACAGACAAGGCTCCATAGGAAATACTACAGAGCAGCCTGGGTTTCATTCATAGAGACCCAGGCTACTACAGGCGCCTCCGGCTCCTCCGACGCCACACGGGGAGCTGAGCGCAAACCGAGTAAAACTTTCGGTTTAGCGCACTCAGATGCCGTGGGTCAGGATTGACCACGGTATCTGAGGGTTAAATGTCCGCGATCGGCATCGCTGCCGGTCGCGGACATTAGCCGCGGGTGTCTGCTACAGGAACCATGCGGACAATCGCGGCTAAGGCGCCCGCATGGAGCATGAGCGGGCACCATCTTTAAAGACCGGACACAGGACGTATATGTACGTCCTGTGTCCTAAGAGGTTAAAAACACGTTTAATACGCTCTTTGTGTAAGGACCGGCGGTACCTCTTCAGAGTCATGTAGAGTCAAGACGAGTTGATCCTTTCATCGTGCTGATTCCGTTCCAAAAAGGGCCCAGCACAGTATCTGTTTATTTCTTATAGCTCACCAAACAGGAAGTGACAAAACAGGAAGTGATGTCTACAACCAACATCACTTCCTCAATACCACAACATAACAAGAAGTGACAACAGAAAAGTGACCAGACAGGAAGTGACATCAACATGCACATATGAAAATGAAAGGGGAACACACCAAGATAGCTGAACAGGGAAATGCACACACCTCATTTCTGTATGGATGAGTCATTTCCATTGTCCTAAACAGCCATGTGGTTGACCATCCCCTATCATCAGCATGGCCCCACTCAATACTGCTCAGAGTGACCAGTACCTAAGTGAGATCATTCTACTTGTTCTTACAGGTCTGAGACTGTAAAGGGGGGATATTAATTACCAATATTTATGCAAATATCACTAATTAATATCCCTAAATAGGGGTAGTCATTTACTGTTAACTCCGCCTATTTATACCTTAAAGTTCACTAACTATCGCCTAACACTGGTCACTGGCTATCTGCATGCGCCTTACTGAACTAGCTACCGCTAGTAAAACGCACTACACAGTAGGTACAAATAACACACAACATTTATTGATACCTACAGTACAGCAAATAATGACGCATACAATACAGTACATACACAGCACTAAAAATACAGTACTCACTACACTACTTGCAATCCCACGTTCCACCCACAAACTAACTAATACAAGTTACACCCACACATACACACTATAGCCGCCCACCCCGCTTGACGCTACACTATCCCTAGGGGGAAGCAAAAAGTCTAAATAGCAGTGAAGGGGTATGTACTGTTACAGGGGTAAGCAGCAGCAGCAGTACATACCGCTGTAGGGCAAGGGTAAATATCTGGCTGTAGTCAGGGGTCTGCTGTGGCAGCCAAAGGGTTAATGCAGGTAAAATGCAGGCCGGACACTATGGAGTTAAATATAGTGATGGCACGGTAAGGCAAGAGTTATTGTGGGGCTGTGGGGGGGTATTTGGATGGGGTAAAATTCAGCTGGCAAGACAGCTGATAATGTGGGGCTAAAGGGGTAAACAGGGGGCAGTAACAGGGATGGAAGGGGTTAATGCCGGGGTATGTGGCATGCAGCGTTGGTGGGGTAGTGGTATTAGGGGTATAGAGCAGGACTTCAAAGGTTAAGGAGGGTGCGGGAGAGGGGGTGATACCTAGCCCTTCCAAGGCTTACTACAAGATGCTCGTTGCCAAGGGGGAGGGAGTCCTTCTTCTTGGTGCGGCTGGCTCTCTTCTGCCCCAGTGTAGGGCCAGCCGGACCAGCCGGCCGCACCACCGGCAAGGACACGTGGGCTGCCGCAGCGAGATGACGCCACCGTGCCAGCCCGCGCGTCCCTGCACCGCAGCTGTTGCAGATGTCCTCACCAATGAGCGCAAGCGCCGGCCCGCACGTCAGCACGGCGCACACGCTAACCAGCAGTCCAAAGTGATGCTCGGAGCGCAGGAAAGCCAGAGGGCTCGCCTAATAATTAGTGTGCATGCGCGATCGCGCATCAAATATCGCAGCGATCACGATTAGAAGATAACTGGAGGAGGGGATAATGATGTATTCCTTCCTCTTAAGTGTACACCGTCGATATGCAACTGGACCCGCTGCTGCAGACGGGGTACACTAAGGAGCTCTGATGACAAAAATGTCGAGGTATTTTGGCCAAATGCATTATAAAGCATTAGGAAAATGGCTCAGTGGTAGCCAATACAATCAATTAATGTATACAGTCCATCATGGTTATATATAAATTGATAATAAAGCAATAAGGAGGTCCAATAGGTACAGGAAAGTTCTAGAGAGGGTATTTCTTATTTTCTTATGGTCGAACTGCTAGCACATATGATAGGGAGAAACTCGATATATGATGTGCTAGCTTGTTAGGCACCCTATATGCAAGAAGGGTCACGCTAGATGGAGTTCACCAAAAACAGCTAAAAGACAGCTGTTCATTTAACCCTTTAGGCGCGACCGTTTGTAACAGAAATATCCATCTTGCCTCACGTTGCAAGAGGATCTTGTCCCAGTCTCCCCCCCTTCTTGGGGGGCTAACTGTTTCTATCTCCATAAATGTCACTGCCCTCAAATCGCCTTGATGATATTCACAGACATGGCGAGCAACTGCAGTGTCACGGCGGTTTTCGATGTCGAGCAAGTGCTCCCCCACCCGACGGTGGAGTTCACGCTTCGTCTTGCCAATATATGTTTTGGCACACGCATGTAATTTTGTAGATTACTCCAAGGGTTCTACAAGAGATGAAATCTCTAATCTCAAAAGTGCGCTGCAGATTGTGGCTAAAAGGTTTTACCTGTGGTTAAGTTACCACAGGCCACACAGCCGCTACATTTGAAACAGCCTTTGGGTCTTCGGCCTAACCACGTGGTGGGGAGGAACATAGAGAGAAATGACTGTGGACTAGGAGGTCCTTGAGGCTCTGGCCCCTTCTGTAGGTGACCTGTGGATATTGATGAAGGACCTCACAAATGTCATGGTCCATCAGAAGAATGGGCCAATGCCATCTAAGGACCTCTCTAGCTTGCTCAGCACAGCCGTCAAAGGTCGTAATATACCTGATCTTTTTGTCTCCAGCTTCCTTTTTCTTGGGGACAAGCAAAGTATTCCTGGGGGTGGCCACAGCTCTCTGGTATGCCTTCCGTAAGATATGATCAGGGTAGCCTCTAGCCTGTAGGCGTTGTCGAAGGTCTGCAGCCTGGTGTTCAAAGTCTCCATCGTCGGAGCAATTTCTTCGTAAACGCAGATACTGTCCGCAAGGGATGCCACGCTTTAAAAGGTACAGGGTGACTGCTCTGCCAATGGAGAATCGAATTAGTAGCTGTAGACTTACGAAAGATGTTGGTGGCAAGTTCTCCACCCTCCTTTTTGGTAATGCATACATACAAAAAAGGAAGTGAATGTGTACTCTCCTCATGTGTAAAACAGAGGCCCACCTCATTGTTACTGAGGTGATCAACAAATCCTCTAAAAGATTCTGCACTGGCATTCCATATGATGAAAATGTCGTCGATGTACCGGGCCCATAGGGAGATGGGCCCGGTCATCAACTCACCCTCGCCAAAAACAATGGTCGCCTCCCACCAGCCTAGGAGCAGGTTGGCATAGGACGGCACACAGGAACAAGCCATGGCCGTGCCCCTGAGCTGTTATTGGACGAAGAGAGAATTATCTTGAACACCCTCACTGAGAAACTTAAAAATCAAATTGAAATCATCAAAACTTTTTCGAGTGATCCTGAATATAGCAATCAGGAGAAACAACTTTAGGCCTCTGTTGAGAAATATCAGTTTTATTTACGTGAGAGGAAACATAGACAGTTTAACAAGGACTTATCTGAGTTTAAAGAAAATAAAGCGTACTTGGTTCTAAAAGAAAAACCACCAACAAAGGAGACGGTGTCGGAAACCTCCACCACTGAGACCGATTTTTCGGACAGTGACAAGGACACAGGTGGTAGTCCTAATAGAAACAAGTCTCGCAGTCATAGCGGGAGAGGAAGAGGGAAGGTGGCCAACAGTTATAAAGGGGGTTTTAGACCAGTGTCCCGATTACAACCTCAGGAACTGCACCAACAAACGAGATCAATCGCCCAGAGATAATCAACCTCTCAGACCGACCCTCTCTGATATAGAAATGACAGTACTGTCTAAAGGATTATCTTTTGTCCCGACCCGCCAACATGACACATTTACCTGGGTTAAGGACCTTCATTTATTTATTAGAAAACTCAAGTGGTACAAACACTTTCGAATAAGTGAGAAGAAACAATGTCAAAGTCTAGGCATACCTACGGATCTCCTGCCTGATATGGGACTTTTACAGAGTCTCTCTGATGAGGCAGGTATTCTAGAGGGTAAGGGCCCGTTTACTTCTCTACGAAATAAGAGTCAGAAAATGCCCCCAATGGGAGATGCGTCCTGTATGGATGTTTTCTTACAGCTAGTGGTGATCGACTTGATGGAGATGCCGTCCATAAGTAGGATGAGTAACTGTTCTCAGGAAGAACGACAAGCTATCATGTCCCTGAGGCAGGATGAGGGGATTGTCATAAAACCATCTGATAAAGGTGGAAACACCGTGGTTATGACAAGACAGGACTATCAAGGGATGTGTGAAGAAATCTTGAAGGATAGAAGTAGCTATCAGGTTTTGACCTCAAACCCAACAGCTCCGTATTTATTAGGAACTACGAGATATACTGTCTGGAGGCTAAAGCAAACAACCTGATTTCCTCTGAGGAATTTGACTTCCTCAATCCTGTCTGTCCGGTAACTGCCACTTTTTATAGTCTCCTAAGGTCCACAAGGGCCTTAGGCCTCTGAAGGGGAGACCAATCGTGGCAGGTATCAATAGCATAGGCCAAAACTTAGGTATTTATATCGATCAGATATTAATGCCCTTTGTTTTGACACTTCCTCTTTCATCAGAGATACCATGGACCTCCTGAAACGTATTGACGGCGTCTCCATCGACGAGGGTTCACTACTAGCCAGTATAGATGTTGAGGCTCTTTACTCCTCCATACCGCGTGATGCAGGTTTAAAGGCTGTGGGCTACTATCTAAGTATGCGAGGCCAACAGTTCAAGGCACACAATCATTTTGTGTTGCAGCTCCTCGGATACTTACTCACACACAACTTTTTCCTCTTCAGTGGTCGCCTCTACCACCAGCTCAGGGGCACGGCCATGGGTTGTTCCTGTGTGCCGTCCTATGCCAACCTGCTCCTGGGCTGGTGGGAGGCGACCATTGTTTTTGGCGAGGGTGAGTTGATGACCGGGCCCATCTCCCTATGGGCCCGGTACATCGACTGCCACATTTTCATCATATGGAATGCCAGTGCAGAATCTTTTAGAGGATTTGTTGATCACCTCAGTAACAATGAGGTGGGCCTCTGTTTTACACATGAGGAGAGTACACATTCACTTCCTTTTTTGTATGAATGCATTACCAAAAAGGAGGGTGGAGAACTTGCCACCAACATCTTTCGTAAGTCTACAGCTACTAATTAGATTCTCCATTGGCAGAGCAGTCACCCTGTACCTCTAAAGTATGGCATCCCTTGAGGACAGTATCTGCATTTATGCAGAAATTGCTCTGACAATGGAGACTTTGAACACCAGGCTGCAGACCTTCAACAACGCCTACAGGCTAGAGGCTACCCTGATCATATCTTACGGAAGGCATACCAGAGAGCTGTGGCCACCCCCAGGAATACTTTGCTTGTCCCCAAGAAAAAGGAAGCTGGAGACAAAAAGATCAGGTTTATTACGACCTTTGACGGCTGTGCTGAGCAAGCTAGAGAGGTCCTTAGATGGCATTGGCCCATTCTTCTGATGGACCATGACATTTGTGAGGTCCTTCATCAATATCCACAGGTCACCTACAGAAGGGGCCAGAGCCTCAAGGATCTCCTAGTCTACAGTCATTTCTCTCCATGTTCCTCCCCCACCACGTGGTTAGGCCGAAGACCCAAAGGCTGTTTCAAATGTAGCGGCTGTGTGGCCTGTGGTAACTTAACCACAGGTAAAACCTTTTTTAGCCACAATCTGCAGCGCACTTTTGAGATTAGAGATTTCATCTCTTGTAGAACCCTTGGAGTAATCTACAAAATTACATGCTTGTGCCAAAAAAATATATTGGCAAGACGAAGCGTGAACTCCACCGTCGGGTGGGGGAGCACTTGCTCGACATTGAAAACCGCCCGTGACACTGCGGTTGCTCGCCATGTCTGTGAATATCATCAAGGCGATTTGAGGGCAGTGACATTTATGGGGATAGAAACAGTTAGCCCCCCAAGAAGGGGGGAAGACTGGGACAAGATCCTCTTGCAACGTGAGGCAAGATGAATATTCCTGTTACAAACGGTCGCGCCTAAAGGGTTAAATGAACAGCTGTCCTTTAGCTGTTTTTTGTGAACTCCATCTAGCGTGACCCTTCTTGCATATAGGGTGCTTAATAAGCTAGCACATCATATATCGAGTTTCTCCCTATCATATGTGCTAGCAGTTTGACCATAAGAAAATAAGAAATACCCTCTCTAGAACTTTCCTGTACCTATTGGACCTCCTTATTGCTTTATTATCAATTTATATATAACCATGATGGACTGTATACGTTAATTGATTGTATTGGATACCACTGAGCCATTTTCCTAATGCTTTATAATGCATTTGGCCAAAATACCTCTACATTTTTGTCATCAGAACTCCTTAGTGTACCCCCGTCTGCAGCAGCGGGTCCAGTTGCATATCGACGGGTGTACACTTAAGAGGAAGGAATACATCATTATCTCCTCCTCCAGTTATCTTCTAATCGTGATCGCGCGATATTTGATGCGCGATCGCGCATGCGCACTAATTATTAGGCGAGCCCTCTGGCTTTCCTGCGCTCCGAGCCTCACTTTGGACTGCTGGTTAGCACGTGCGCCGTGCTGACGTGCGGGCCGGCGCTTGCGCTCATTGGTGAGGACATCTGCACCAGCTGCGGTCCTGGACGAGTTGAGTGTTTAAAAAGGAGGCGGGTACGCATGTGCCTTTGGCGTCCTTAGTGCAGGGCGACACATCATGCCACTGTGCTGTTCCATATCGCATAGGGACACATATTTGTAGGGGATCACCACTATCCTGGTCTCCCCTCTAAGCCAGCGGACCACAACCCCCATCTGTGGGGCAATCTATATTTTTATCCTGGGTTCCTTGCCTATTTATCAATACTGCAAGGTGTACCTGGGTCATGTTTTTCTCCCCTGATGAGCTGCTCTACTCGCATCAGCGGAGCAGTGAAACATGCGTGTAGGGAGTGTATTTAGTTTATAGGGACATTCAGTTTTTTAGAATAAGGGACAGGTTCCGGACGGGGTCGCCTTTTCAGGACGAGTGCACTGTGGTGAGGCTGCTACTATTAATTAGTATCAGGGATAGTGTACAGCTTACCACAAGGCGCATTTAGGGACCCTACACGTGTGTTCCATGCTATGAGTATGTCCTGCAACCGTGGCATCAACCTGGATATTTCACATGTGATCCGGATCTTCCCTAACGTCTAGTCCCTGGGTACCGGTAGGAAAAATTGGCTTTATCTGTCCGCCGTGCACATATTCATTATCTTTTCTTGCTGTATGGGATACCCGTTATCCATTTATCAAATGTTATGAGGGTACGATAATTTGATGCCCCATCAGTTTGTATGTTCATGCACTTTATTATTGGACCATATCGATTTTAAATGACTTCTTACCACTGTGCAGGCTGGTGGTTGTGGTGTAACGGTGTGGGGGATGTTTTCTGGGCACACTTTAGGCCCTTAGTGCCAATTGGGCATCGTTTAAATGCCTCAGGCTACCTGAGCATGATTTCTGACCATGTCCATCCCTTCATGACCACCATGTACCCATACTCTGATGGCTACTGGGATAATGCACCATGTCACAAAGCTCGAATCATTTCAAATTGGTTTCTTGAACATGACAATGAGTTCACTGTACTAAAATGCCCCCCACAGTCACCAGATCTCAACCCAATAGAGCATCTTTGGGAGGTGGTGGAACGGGAGCTTGGTGCCCTGGATATGCATCCCTCAAATCTCCATCAACTGCAAGATGCTATCCTATTCATATGGGCCAACATTTTTAAAGAATTATTTCAGCACCTTGTTGAATCAATGACACGTAGAATTAAGGCAGTTCTGAAGGCAAAAGGGGGTTCAACATCATATTAGTATGGTGTCCCTAATAATTCTTTAGGAAAATAATTCTGTCGGAAATACGACAATATTCTGGGGGGAAGGGTTGAGACATATTGCCCCCCCCCTCAATCCCATCCTTGGGGATAGTTCAGGAAGAACTGTAGTGCACATTGATCCTTAAGTACCTAGACATCATCCATCCATCCGACCTGCCCTTCACCGTAACCAACTCCTCCTTCCACAGGATACACCTCCCTCTTCTCGCGGGAACTTTCTTGACATCTTTTGCTTTGATCGCTTAGTTATCAG
Organism: Bufotes viridis; assembly: GCA_033119425.1. NCBI lineage: Eukaryota > Metazoa > Chordata > Amphibia > Anura > Bufonidae > Bufotes > Bufotes viridis. The sequence continues at coordinate 201,125,155 of CM065593.1, read as the reverse complement.
CCCCTCCTACTGTCGTTTTTTTCTTGACTTCCAGAGCGGCTTGACCTCGCAGTCTTCGACTGGCCTTTCTTAAAGGTAACCGTCTTCCGGTGTCGGTCGACCCTAATGAGTTTGGAGTGACCACACCCTCACCATCTCTCGGTATTGCTGCCGATCTTCAGGTGTAGTCCACCCCCAAGGAATCTGGGGCGGGTTCAGCCTCACAATCTCAGACTTTCTTTAAGCACGACTTTAGTCCCGCATCTCTTGTTCCATCTTGATTGAAGGATGGGTGCGGTTCTCCCATGGACAGATGAATAGGTCTTTACAAGGCAGGTCAGATTTTTCCTTAAGCGAGGTGATCTCATGGTATCTAAATTCTAACTGCAGGAACACCTCCGCCACACTACACATCCAGCCCCTCCCTTATGAACCTTACCGCTCCAGGGTTCAAAATGGCAAATGGCAAACAGAGGGGGCCTGTCCCTATCGTGCCCTAATCTTTTCCCCATTCACACAAAATACATCCTATTTACACAGTGCCCCTCCCCAACCCACCTAAACCAAAGACCATCTATCACAAAAAGAATATTTACACAATACTATGAGGTCTCAGGAAGGCATAGGACGTACCTCCCAAAACCTCATATGAAAGTTCAGTTCAATTTATGGGGTCTCAGGACAATATGGGATTTTCCATCCTGAACTGCTCCACACAAATTGTCCTGTCCTTTGGGTCTTTTTAGGCTTCAGGACTTTAGTGAAATTAAGTCCTGAGCCTCTGGCGGTTGAGTTCGTGAAGTGCCTTCTGGTTCTGGTTTAGTTGGTCCGCTAGTCTCTTGACCCTCCGATACATCCACCATAGTCCGAGATACATGAGTCCAACCAGAACCAGAAGCACTATCACTGGGTGTATCAATAAATTGAAAATGAAGTTGCTTTAGGACTGTATCAAAAAACTCTCCCACCATGATATCTTTGAGTCCTTGTCCAATGCTGTGGCACCGCAGTCATTTTCATCCAGTCATGTGTAAGCTGGATGGTGGCCTGCTTCTCCGTCTCCCGAAGATGCTGCATAATTTCTTCCTCTTGGCTGAAGTCCAGCAGGAGATGTTTAAGTTCTTTGCTGAAGCCAAGAGGAATCTTTTGTAGTCTCACAGGAACATCGGGGCAAATGTCGAGTCTTTTCTCCAGGGTAATCGGGGTTCTTCCCTTCTGCTCTGTGACGTCCAGACCTACAATGGGACTAAGGGTACAGTACGCTCCGGGGAGCAGTTCTCCTCATTCGCTGTAATCAAGTCCATAGATTGCAATACGATCCGTTACTCCCTTGGTACCAACACCAATACCCCTGTCCTAATTATTTTAAGGAGGACGATGGTATTGGGTTGGCCTTCATCTCACAGGTCCCCTCGGTGTTCCAACACTGGTGCCTAAGCACCCGATCCCGACTACCCTGACAGAGGATGGCATCCTCTCTCAACCAACATCCCTCAGTGTCAAACAAAGAAGGATGGCCTTCTTCATAGGGTAGAACGCTCAAGGGGAGCTGGGGATGAAGTACCATCCGATTGTTGATCACCGTATCATCGACCCACCGTATAATTGACCCACCAAGCCTCCACCCTCTTCACCCAACTAGGAACGACATGCTTTATTGAGTTAGGGAGGCTCGGGTGGCCTTGGCCTGGTCGATGTGAATCCACAAAACTTCCTGTCGTCTTTTTGTTAGTGATCTTTTTACCTTCAGCATGGCGTCTCCCATTACTTCAAGGACCTTGTAGGGTCCTTCCCAGTTTGCAGCCCATGGACCAGCCCGGCGGAAGACTTTCACCATCACCATTTCTCCTACAGCGGGCATTGGTGTTACCCCCTGTAGATACTTTTTGTGCAACCGTATTGCTGCATAAGGCAGTAACTCCTTCAGGTTCTGCTAAACCTGTTGGAGAAACATGTCTCTGGTGATGGCATTCTTTGTGGGCTCCGACACTTGGGGTTCGTTTGGCAGACATAGGGGCATTTTCCGTCCGGTCATAAGTTCGAATGGGGGGATACCGGTACTGGAGGCCTCGGTGGCTTGTATACCCATTAGTACGGCTGGAAGAGAGGTTACCCAAGAGGAGCCTTTCTCCAGCAGTGACTTGGAAAGCCGGGTTTTGATGGTCCAGTTCATTCGCTCCACAATGCCCGCTGACTGAGGGTGGTAAGGGATATGAAACCTCTGCTTTATGTCTAAGAGACCACAAAGCGCTTTCATGACCTTACCTGTGAAATGGGTCCTCTGTCAGATTCTATCACTCTGGGGATCCCCCATCGTGACAGAACCTGTTCCCACAGAACATGGGCCGTGGTGGTAGCCGAACTGTTGACTGTGCGGATGGCTTCTACCCATTTTGAGAAGACATCCACTACCACCAGTGCGTAACGGCAGTTATGACTCCGGTTTGCAAAGGTCCAATAAAATCAATTTGTATCGCGAACCATGGAGCAACAGCAGGAGGAACTCGCTGCAACATCGGCTTCAAGGCAGACGCCCTTTGTTGACCTGAGCACACACCAGGCACCATTGCATAAACTCCTCTACTGTGTTGGACATTCCTGACCAGTATAATTAGTCTTTCAAGAGAGGCAAGAGTTTATAGCGGACAAGGTGTCCGAACAGTTGGTGGTTCAACCCTGTCAGCTCAGTTTGCAGATACTGCGGAATCACCGGAAGAGGAAGCTGCTGAGTACCGGTATTGTAACACAGGATCCCTTGTTGTAAAGACCAGGGGTGCTGTGGTGATTGGATGTGTGTCATTAGAAGAGGATATTTGGCTTGTTCCTCTTCAAATGACACCGGGCCGTCACTCGGATGGGTACGGGCTGCAATCCGGTTTTGCCAGCTTGTCTGCCTTGTTGTCACCTCGCTATCAAAGGTTCGTCCCCTTTTGATGCGCCGGGATTTTCGATAATGGCTGCTTCCGCCATGTGTGCCATGCCCCATTCCCACAGCTCCTTCAGGACCGACACATGAGCCAGAGGTTTGTTTTGGCTGTCCACAAATCCTCTACTCTTCCATATGTCAAGATGCAGGGTGAGGGAGCGAACTACACATGAGCTGTCGCTATATATAGCGACAACCGTTTCCCTGGCGGCTGAAGAAGCAGAGCTTCTTTGACAGCCTCCAGCTCTGCCCGCTGTGCCGACATGTGACCCGGTAACTTGACAAGACTCTGGGTACCAGCGGTCTCATCCAGCACAGCAAAACCTGTGACATATTCCCCATCCAGATAGAATCAAGAGACATCAACAAAGATGACTCTGTCATCTGGATGCCTGTAAGTCCTGAACATCCGTGGTGAGTCGTCCAGTTCTGGTTGGCCACAGTCATGTTCGGTTCCAGTCAGGTTTAGCAACTGGGACAGAACATACCTGGCCTTGTGGTCCACCTGCAGATTCTGGCCACTGAGATCCATGATCCATCTCCCGAATATCCGTTGGGAGACTCCAGGGAGAGTATCACGGAGTAAGAGGGCCAATGGAGAATGTGGAGTCTGCAAGGTGAGGGGCCGGAAGCCTACAATATGCTCAGTAGCTTGGCACATTCATCGAACCCTCATTCGATGGGTGAAAGTAACCTGGAGAAATAACCCAGCGGTCTGGTCTCGTACCCTACTTTCTGTATAAGGACAGCTGAGATAGACTCCATCACTGCATGTGCCTGTATGGCCATTTCCCCATCTGGATGTGGGGTGGCTAACACAGGCGCCGAGGAGAGATCTCTTTCAAAGTTGAAAAGGCTTCCTCCTGTGCATCAGACCAACCTTTGATTGAGGGGGCTTCGAAGGAGCTCATAGAGAGGTTTCGCTTTGGCAGCGAAATCCTCTATGAATTCCCTCATGAAGTTGGCCACCCCCAGGAGTACCGGGTCTGGGTAACTTCACCATGGCTTCCACACGGGCTGGCATGATTCCTTTGGTTCCAAAGGAAATTTGGACCCCAAGGAAAGTTACCTCCGCCAAATTTGCCTTATGGGGACTCAGCTTGACAGGAGTCCCAGCAGCTCTCTCAACAGAACCAAATGTTCCTCCATGGTTTCTGTATGCAAGAGCAAGTCGTCCACGTATTGTAGAAGGCATTCCAGCCATGAGAACATACTCAGTATGGCCGCCAATGCCTGATGAAAATACGTGGGGCTGCTGTGGAACCCCTGGGGTAGTACAGCAAACATGTACTGTTTGTCCCCTACCAAATTTATACCGGCATGATTCCGTGAGTTTGATGGAGAAGAATGCGTTGGCAACAACGATGGTCAAAAATACGCGGCTTTTGCCGCTTATTCTGGCCATGATGTCGGGAGTTTGGGCCACCACTGGAGCGGACATTGGGGTGTACTTGTTAAGGACCCGGAGGTCTATGGTGAGCTTCCATGCATTAGTGTCCTTCTTCTTCACTGGCCAGAGGGCATTGTTGCATTGTTGCCTTAGTCTTCAATTCCTGGACTGTGGGTGGCCTCTGGTGGAAATCGGTATTGGCGTTGAGGTGGAGGGTCAGGACCCGTATTTCTACCTGAGTGCCAATCAGTCTGCAACAGTCGTTCCTACTCTGGGCCCACAGATCGGGATGCTCATACAAAAAGGCTCAAGGTCTGAATTGTGTAAGACCTCAGGCCACTGGTGTTCGAGCACGTCAGTAGAATTCTCTACTGCTAGGAAAGGTGGTTTGCCACACAATGCAATTTGCCAGATCCAGGATTCACCCATTTTGTGTCATTACATCGGTTCCAATAATGTTATCAGAACCAGGGATAATACCACATGGGTATCCTGAGTGTAGTGCACCTGGTAATCTGGACGATTACCTCTTCAATTCTGTGGGCCATCTCCCCCTTGTTGGTGATCAAATCCGATCACCACATACTGAGGGCTGTTGTGTAGATCATGTTTGATATTGGTTATGGAAATTTCCGCACCAGTGTCAAGCATGATTTTCGTTTCTTTATCTTTTATTGTGGCTTTTATATGGGGTCTCCCTGAAGAATCCATTTTTATAGGACATAGTGGTGCCAATTCTTTAGGGACCCATAACCCTCAGTCGATATCCACCAGACTCTTAGTAAGTACCTGTGTGGTACATACTGCCACTTGTGCGCTATTGTTCTGATCACTGGGTGTGAAATCTTTGATTCCACACCCCTGGGACATTCACGACAGCCAAGCATTTTGGTGCTTGACTTGGTGAATGTCCCAGATTCCTATCAACCAGTTCCCCACTGACTTGGCAAAATTAGGTTTTTATCCTGGTTCCCTAGCTGCACTCAGCCGGATTGCAGTATCAAGGTATGGGAACTTTTCCACAAACATGCACACCATGCTTTGTGGAAACCCAATACCGTGATCCTTAGTAACCCTCCTGTACATCGCTCAAACTGACTACACAATGACAAAGGTTGATCATGTAAAGTAGGCTTGAACTTTGACAAGACCTCTGGAGCGAGTGCGCACCACTGGCAAGGACACGTGGCTGCCGCGGCAAGATGACGTCACCGCGCCAGCCTGTGTGTCCATGCACGCGCGCCGCAGGGCCGCGCCGGCTTGCTGACAGGTGGGAGAAGCCTTTGGTCTCCCGTCTGTAGCACTTTGCATTCCGGGCAGCGCGATAGTAATCGCTTCCTGAATGCGCATAATAGAGGGAGGGGAGGTTTCTCCCTTCCCTATAATGCATAATTATCTCCAGCAGCGCTGGAGATAGTTAAAACAAGGGATTCAGATTCTTTTGAATCTGAGTCCTTTTTAGTCACCAGGATGACCAGACCTTGTCCGGTAATTCTGGTGCCATCAACCAGATTGCATCAGTGTGAATTCTTGGGGCACATTCACACTGATGCATCTGGTTTCAGGTCAATCAGGGGCTATGGATTGCAGGGAGATATATTATAATATATATAAAGAGGACATATAAAGGGGACATTACTTAAAGGGGGCCAACAAGTGGCACAAAGGGGGCACATTCCCACAGGGGCAGCAATGAGCCCCTGGGGAATACTAAGGGCAGATGTGCGCAGATGCTGGGCACATCTGCGCACATCATCCTATAATGTGCCTATTTATACATGCATATATATTCTATATGCATGCTTGTGTTCGCATGTATATACATATATATATAGGCGTAAAAGAAAGAGGTAGCAGCACACTTGTAGGCAGCGGGTGCAAATCAAGGCCTAAGGACTGGCATCAAAGTCCACAATATACAAATTGAAAGAAGGGCCAGCAGCACTCCAGATGAATTCCAGTGAACAACGTTTATTCACCCAGTGTCCGGGTCAAACAGCGACATTTCGACTGCTTATTGCAGTCTTTCTCAAGCCATACAGTCATGTGTACCATACAGAGTATATATAAAGAGTGCACATCAATTACAATCAATCACATAATTAATCATCAAAAGTGTAAAATTCATTTCTAAAAAATGCTAATATACAAAGTATAGTGACAAGTACGTGTTGCCACATACATGATCATACTTAAAGTGCAAGTGCTTCTGTGCAAAACATGTTATACTGTAAAAAATGTATCTCAAAGTGCTAATTGCTCAATAATAAACATCCAGGTGTAATTCATAACTATAGATGTGATTAAAAACTCACTCATCGACAATTCATTAGTAGCAGGTGACGTCGGAAACATCGGGTCCTCATCGCATCCTGTTGTTGCTACTGCACATGTGCGGGATCAACCAAATCTCACGATACTTCACTCTAAACCTCAGAGGACTGGCATTGACCTAATCAAAAATGGCCGACCAGATATTTCCTGATTTCAACTTCCTCTTAGCTCGGATCATATGATCCATAATGTGCTGCTGCACATGTGCGGGATCAACCAAATCTCACGATACTTCACTCTAAACCTCAGAGGACTGGCATTGACCTAATCAAAAATGGCCGCCCAGATATTTCCTGATTCCAACTTCCTCTTAGCTCGGATCATATGATCCATAATGTGCTGCTGCACATGTGCGGGATCAACCAAATCTCACGATACTTCGCTCTAAACCTCAGAGGACTGGCATTGACCTAATCAAAAATGGCCGACCAGATATTTCCTGATTTCAACTTCCTCTTAGCTCGGATCATGTGATCCATAATGCTGCCCACAGGCAAGGATCACATGATCAGAGCTCAAAATACAATATTACAATATTACTAGGCTCATAACACCTCATAGAACATCATCTTAAATTATGTGAGATATATCGTTAATCGAGGAAACTTGGAATTAAAGTTTTTCAGTAGCCAGACATGTTCTAAAAACCCACGTTGGTTGTTTCAATTATAGTTTTGTATAAATTTCTGACACAGATGTTCCGATTGTCGCTGCACCCAAATGTCGATGGTTTGACTTGCAAAAAAAATAATAATCTGAGAAGACAAAAATAGTAAAGAAAGCATTACAATCGAATAATTGTACACATGTCCTTCATGCCCTATATATAATGACGAACAATGGACTAGGACACAATGACAGACCCCCCATCCAAAAGTCCCTAAACTGCCTTAAAGTCCACATTCAGACCATTAGGTCTGAGCGTATTCAATGTAAAGATCCAGAATAATTCACGTTTTTTTAGAATGGCCTGTCTGTCACCCCCACGTCTGCCAAGTTGTACTTGTTCAAGGAGGCGGAACCTAAGGTCTTTTCTCCGTATGTCCCGCCTCCTTGAAGTGCCTAGACACTGGCAGATCCATTTTTTCTTTGCGTATAGAATATCTGTGTTGATTTAATCTAGTTTTTACATCCCACGTGGTCTCGCCCACATACCATAGTCCACATGGGCATGATAGTAGGTAGACCACGTAGGATGAATCACAAGTCATGAAATGTCTGATTTTCACATTCTTATTTGTCACTGGATTATGGAACATATTCCCTTTAAGCATTAAGCCACAATTAATACAATTGTGGCAAGGGTAGCTCTCTGTTCGCATGGATCCACAAAAGGACCTAACTGAGATTTTTTTGCTCCCTACATCAGATCTGACTAGTCTGTCTCCTATATTACTTCCCCTCGTCTACTCCACGTGCTTGAGCGGCCGTGTCAGCACTTGCGGACCCGTTCTCAAAGGTAAACTCTCCAAATTGATAATTATTAATCGGATGAGACATCATCCCTCACATAACTATATGTAATTTACCCAGGATTTTTTCCTTATCTACTACTATATATTACCAACTAGAGTTATGTGTGTGTGTACATATACATGTATGTATGGGTGTATGTGTATGTGTGTATGTATGTGTGTATGAGTATGTGTATATGTGTATGTATATATATATATATGTATTTATATGTATGTATGTATGTAGGAGTGTGCATATGTGTATGTATGTGTGTATGTGTATATATATATGTGTGTGTGTGTGTGTGTCTATGTGTGTATGTATGTGTATATATATATATATATATATATATATATGTGGATGTATGTATGTGTGTATGTTTGTATGTGTATGTATGTGTATGTACATGTGTATGTGTATATGTATATATTCATATTGATATTAGTAATCATTGACATCACAAAACATTTCGCTTCATAACAAAGATCTGTTAGTATTACTTTGATCTATTATGGGGTAGAATCCACCAGAGATAGAGAAATATATATATAGATTTATTGATATCAAATTCTGATTGACACTACCAACATTAATACCATTGATGCAAACGCTACTCTCTACCTTTATGTTATAATACAAACTAAATACTATTGTTCCTTACTGCTCCAGATCGAACAAAGGCCCTACAATCCCCAGACCGTGGTGTAAGAACGAAACAAATTTTAAGGT